>PVKB01003010.1:0-232141 GCA_004027205.1 Ctenodactylus gundi
AAAAAAAAAAAAAAAAAAAAAAAAAAAAAAAAAAAAAAAAAAAAAAAAAAAAAAAAAAAAAAAAAAAAAAAAAAAAAAAAAAAAAAAAAAAAAAAAAAAAAAAAAAAAAAAAAAAAAAAAAAAAAAGGATGGGGGAAAACATAAACCAGATAAATCATGGTACAGTTAACCACAAGAGGGGCTGGTGTATCTTTATCTATACTTTCCCTTTCTATACTTCCCCCCTGTCCCTTTTTGGGACATAGTATACCAGATAAAGTTGAATTTAAAATAAGAAGAATATTCAAGATATAAGAAATATTTTCCAACAAGAAAAGCTTAATTAGCAGGAAGATGTGAGCAATTAAAATCTATTATTACCTAATAAGGAACCTCAAATTTCTAAAAACAAAAACTGACTGAATTAGAAGAAGTAAATCATGATCAGTGAATTTTTAAATGACTTGTATGGATATATGGATAGAATAGACAGGCAAAAAAAAATCAGTAAGGATGTAGAATATCTTAAGTACACGATTAGCAAACCCAAGTTAGTAAATACAGATCAAAAACTGCCTTCGTAAATGCACAGTACGAAGTGTGCACAGAGAATGCCACAACCAACCAACCTACCCAGCCAGAATCAGAGACCATCTTGAAGCCCAGCTGCTGGGAACTGCTTCCGGAGGCTGTCGGCCCTCCGCTTCTCTTCCTGTTCTTCCTGTTCCTGGGTGCTGTGTGCTCAGCAGTCACCCTGATGGGATGGGACATGGGCAGAGCAGAGACAGAGCTTTGCCTCACTTCCGGGTCGCTCACCCCTCCACAGTGAGATCGTCCCCTCCCCCACCGACTCCCTGCCCGCTCCCAGCCTCCCTCAGGCTTCCTTCCGGATCACGTGGTCACTCAGTAATGGCTGTCTTCTCAGGTGCTAGACAAGGGATGACTGGAAAAACACAAGGGACATTTAAATGTGAAAAAAGTTTTATAGTGAAAGGCACATCGCAATTAATCCTCCTTAAGTTACACCCCCTCGCTCTCAGCACTTGTTACTTCCCTCTCGTTACTCTCTGAAGCAGTTCTGAAAGTCTTCCTTGCGGCCGCCAAGCGCCATCCAACTGAAAGGCAGGCTTGTGAAAGCGCGGTGGTGCGCCTTCACCCACCTTACTCACCCTGTGACTTATGTCTCTTCGCCAGGGTCAAAATGACCACAGAAGGGAAACGTTTTAAATCAATTCGGAACATTGAGGCAGCCACAACAGCAGGACTAAAGGTGCTCACAGAAGAGGACTTCCAGAACTGCTTCAGAAAGTGGTGGAAAAGGTGGGATATGTTTGTTCAAGGAAAGGGAGAGAATTTTGAGGGGAATTAATAATAACATGTCTTCTAGTGTCAGAAATGTTTAAAAACGTACACATTCGCCGTGTTTGTCAATCATACCTTGTATATCTGTTGAATAACAAAAGGAGAGAACTCTGTTGCGCAGCTGTGTAGGGGAGTACCTACCCGCTTTGGCAGATAACCACGTGAGAGAGTAGATGTCCTTGGAGGAATCAATGACAGCTTAACACACAAACAGGTCTTGAGTTGGACCTTATGTTTCTGGGTCCCCAGTTCCATGAACACGCCTTCAAGCATGTCCCAGGGTTCTGGGCAAAGATAGTTATGTGTACTTAGTTCAACATATGATTTACTAATCTCATAAGCCTATTAAGTATTGTACTTGTAAACATTCAAATGCCACTTATCCAACTAATAGAATAAAACTTAGGAGCTTGCAAAATGAAAAAATATTTAAACAATGGTTACGGTGTTTAGACATTTGAACATACAATCCATGTTTACAATTTATCCACTTTTCCCACTCAGTCAATTAAATCCACAGGTGTAACAGATTGGATTCTTTCACCCACACTAAACCACTTCAGTAGTGTCATGCCAAGGAAACCTTAGTACAATCATCTGAAGCAATTGTAAATTTGTGGCATTGTAATTTTTTAATTACCTTTTTACTTTTATTCTTTGTGCCTAAACGTGCAGAGACAATAAAAATAGTAATTCCTATAGTTCTTAGAGTTAGGACAATTTCTTTTAATCAGACTCAAAATAGAAGTATCATCTCAGCCTGGTAAATGGAGCAAGATCTGGTCAAGGATGAAGGGTGTGCTTATAACACACAAGGAAATTCAATTCCCAACATTCCAGATGGAGTCATTCTTACTTTTACCCCTATCTCTTTTTTTCTTAAGATGGAGTTTTGCTAAGTTTTGCTAGAGCTGGGATAGAACTTGAGAACCTCCTGCCTCAGCCTCCCTAAGCACTGAAATTACAGGTGCATGCTACTATGCCAGGCTCGGATTCCTTCTCAGAGCTGGATTTTGATTGCATATTGTCTCTTCACCCTCTATACACACTCTGCTCCTTGTCCTTTCTCTCTGTCCCGGGAGCCTGAGCACTCTTCCTTCTGGCAGGTTCAGCTAGTAGGGCGTCGCAGTAGATCAGAGGCAGGCAGGGGGTGGCGCATGCTCTGACTCCCCTGGGCCTTTCTTGTAAGGTGACTGTGCCAGGCTGTGTGCCTCCTTGCACCCCTCAGGGTGGCCTGCCCCTCAGGACCCTCATGGCCCACAGTCTGGGCCCCTCTTGTCCTTCATCTTGCAGGTGAATGGCGTGCCCACAACACTACCAACGCCGTTAGCCCTGGTTCCTGCGGTACTTCCTCCAGTTGTACTGGCCCAACCCCATATTTGGAATCCTTTCCTTGAATATCCCATTATACCGTGTCTCCCGCTTGGGCTCCCAGCTGTGATTAGGGCACTGGAACCCAGGATCTCCCTGAGTACTCAGTTTCTGGCCTCAGGAGGGCAGGAAAACGTCTCAGAAGGGCCCTGACGTAGCCACAGGGTTCGGTTGGGCCAACTCAGCCTTTGCCTCAGGAGAAGCCCGAGAGGTAAGGGTCCCGGGCATCTGTGGGAAGGGCAAAGGCTTCCCAGAGTGCAGGCCTGGTTCCCAGACCAGATCAGTCCTCAAGGTGAGAATCACATGCTTGTCCACCCCAGGATTATCGTGGGCATTTAGCCCTGTGTTTACTCATGCTACCGATCTGCTGATGCAGGAGGTCCTTAAGCACCACACAGTCGCTGCAGCCTGCTGCTGCGTGAAACCTCATTCTCCCTTTGTTAAATTGGCATCTGTCTTGCTGTGTGAGTGTCTGCGTGTGTATGCAGGTGTGCGTGTTACCGGGGACGGACCCGGGAGCCTTTTTCTTATTGTTGATTTTGAGGCAGAGCTTTGGGTCGCCCAGGCTGGACTTGATTTTGCAATTCTCCTGCCTCAGCATCCCAGAATGCTGGGATTACAGGCCTGTGCTACCCGGTGTGGCACAGTCCTGCTTTCTTCTGATTTCCAATGCACTTGCTTAGGTGAGCTGGAGCCTCTCTCCCGACAACCTGGAGAACTGAGGCAATTAGGAGAATAATTCCTGCCAGAGCCTCCCCTTGCGGAGACTCCGTAATTACCTGAAAGTCCTGTTTCTCAGCGTCTCCAGTGGCACATTCAGACAAAAACAATTCTGTTTTCTGGATGATTGCCTTGCTCAGCTGGCCCTGTGACTTCCACCCCAGTGGAAAGTGATATTCATCACGTTTTGCTCTGTGAGCCTGTGAAATCAATAAACACAGTGTCGCGATCCAGGCTGGTCACAGCTCTGGCGCTCAGCCACCGCCATACTGTGCTGCCTCCCCTCCCACGCTATCCCCCCCCCCGGCTGGTGTGGTCACTGCAAAGGGGACTCTTCCACCCACCAAGTGCCTCTCTCTCTCTCTCTCTCTCTCTCTCTCTCTCTCTCTCCTTCCTTCCTTCATGCCTTTCTTTCTGGTACTTGAGATCTAACTCAAGACCTTCACACTGAGCTACATTTTGATTTTGAGACACAGGATCTCCCTCAATCTCTAAATTGCTCAGACTGTGCTTGGCTATAGGATTCTCCTTCCTCAGCCACACAGAGTGCCAGGATGACAGGCCTGTGCCACCAGGTCCCGGCTTGCCAAGCTAACTTCAATAGCACACGAACTACCAAGGTGCACATCTGACTGATGAAGACGGTTCTGTGTCGAAGAGAGGCATTTGGCACCTGTGCAGACTGGCTTATGTGGCTGTTCCTGGGGCTCTTGAGTGTTATGAGGACATGCCTTGGTGACAGGACTCAGAGTGCGAGGACGGACCAGACCCTGGGCCTTTGACAGAGCCAGGAATTCTGCTGTTAGAGATGTATTTCTTTGGCTCTACAAGTGTTTCTGTCTTTAAAAGGCGAATACCACAATTCTACTACCTCCACGAGAAGGGATATTTTCTTGGGATTGTACCAGTGAAAATCAGAACTGTGATGTTTATTCAGTGTTTACCAGGCCCTCTGCTTTATTTTCACAACTTCCGCTGGAGGCAGGTGCTTTTAATATTATTACCTCCACTGAGAGGCTGTCAAAGTTCACCTAGCCTGAGAACACCAAGGATACAGGTCTATAGTACTTACAAAGTAATTATAATAAAATATAATCAGCTATACAAAAAAAATCATTCCCATTTTACGGAGGTATTCAGCAACTTGCCCCTACTACACACCAGACAAGCGGAAGGGCAAGGACTGACTCTAGGCGGCCCGCTCGAGTTCATAACACAACTGCTTTCCTCTTCTGCTTCTTGGGGACCCAGTCCACCCCTCTCCCGTGGTGACAGCTCAGCCAGGGAAGTGGGAAGCAGCACAGCCGGCACTGAGGAGAGGGACCAAGTCGGTGTAGGGAGGAGAGAGGGAGAGAATGTGGGAGGGAGAGAAAGAGGTCAGGGGCCTCAGCGAGGAAGCCCTGCCTTCAGAGCCACTCTCAGGCTCCCCACGTGAGGACACTCTGCTCTGGCGCAGGGTCATCGCAGGTCCATGCGGTCCAGCGGAGCGTCCCTGTGCAGCCGGACACCACACAAGTAGGCTCTGGCTCTGTTACTTCCTACTAGGGCCAGTGTAGTTTAATCTCTCCCGACTTGGTTTCCTTCACCTGTGAACTGGGAGTAAGGACAGCAGCAGAACCCACTCGGCGGGGGGTTGTGAGGACAGAACACAGGGGAGGCCTGGCCCACCTTGGGTACTCAGCGGGGCCATCAGCCGGGCAGGCAGATCACAGCAAGCTTTGAAATAGTTCATGGGGCCGGGAGGAGCCTCTGACACTGGATCTGGCACCATATGACTTCTGGCTCTTCCCCCAAAGACAGCAGGGCGATGAACGATGAATGTTTTGCATCGGTTCCGGACACCGAGACAGCCGCAACAACACAACTAAAGACACTTACAGAGGAAGACTTCGGAGCTGCTTTGGGGAGTGGCAAGAGGGATGGGATATGTGTGTTCAAAGTGAGTGAGATGCTTTGAAGGGGTCTGAGAGCAATATGTCCCTCACAGTAATACATCCTCAAAATGTAGACATCGCATTTGTTGATGACCCATTGTGTCTTGGTATCATGCTTTTTACTCCATGTTCCTTGAACAGAGAGGAAAAAACTGAAATAGTTACTGTGCTGGCTTTGCAAGGCTAACTGGTTACAGAAAATGTAGTCCAAGAGCAAAGATCATTCAGAGCTGTGTCCACGAGGAAAAAAAGTACTAAGAGGCCACCTTCAACTCCATGACACTAAAGTAGGAAATGGGATTTAGCCAGGAACCAAGCCATTGTGGCTTAGGAAAATTTTTAGGAAGATTGTAATTTATCAGGTTGGAGGTGTAAATTTAAAGTCGGCCAAAGCCCAGTCTTTTCTCAGACTAAATGTAGATGAATGGTTGGGATTGTTGATGAAGGGTGTAACCCACCATTGCCATGTGGTCCCTGTGTCCCTGGAAGCCCTTCCACCCAAGAGTGAGCCTTGCTTGTCTACCATGTTGTATGTGAAGGCATGCGAGAGGACGGATTCACTAAATCTTGAATAAAAAATTATTTCTGGGGTGAAAAGAAGACAGATTATACAAGGCCGAAATCAGACTGGAACAATTCATTAGGGCTTGACACGAAGGTAGTACTCTCATGGATATAATTTAAGGAATTTCAACAAAGCTTTGTCTTTTCAGTGGTTATTAAGAAATACCAACTTTCTGTGAAAATAGTTAAGAGTTGGAGTCATGAAGAGGGATGGGGAAACAGACCCCATGAATGTGTTGCCTGAAGCTGGACAACACTGTGGCCCAGAGAGAGGAAGTCTCCAGGATTGCCAAAAACACTAAATTCTTCGGTACTGAGTCATTAAATCAATGAAAAAGATTCTTGGAATGACATTTGGTAAAAAGCCATAAGCAACATATAAACATTGATTGGTCCCTAATAGCACTAACAGCGATTTTAAGCGATTTTAACAGCGATTTTAGCCAGAGCTGCTAGGTGCCAGGAGCCTTGCATTGAGTACACTTGACATTGCAGAAAAGAGCTCTGCAACCCAGATACGAATAGTCCTAATTCACAGACAGGGCACCGAGGCCTGGAGAGAGCCCCAAAATCACTGACCTGTGGCAGCATCTTAGTCTGTGCGCCCTCCAGTGACAAGGGTCCCCAGAAGGAGTGTCGTTAGCAACAGAGTTACTGTCTCACAGTCCTGAAGGCCGCAAAGCCAAGAGCAAGGTGTATGCAGGGTTGGGCTCTCCTGAGTCCTCTGTCCTTGGTCTACACATGGCTGTCTTCTTCCTGCGTCCTCCCATAGTGCATGTGCATCCCTGGTGTCACTCAGTGCTTGACTTCGCTCCTATAAAGACACGAACAGATTGCACACAAGTCCCATTAGACTCCCCTCCACAGCAGAAGCAGGAAAGGTACGTTTTCACAGTGCCAGGCCTGGGGGTGTGTAGTGTTGGGGGCAGGCTTTAAAGAGTGAGGGCACCCCAGTGGGCTACGCAGAGGGAGATGTCTGCTCTCTCCTCTTCTCCCAAGTGAAATCTTCAGTCTTTTCTATAGGTCCAAAGTAGTGTGGTGCTCTCTTAATTTCCTTTGCCCTAGAATCTAAAACAGAGTTGTAATGAGAGACGGATGTTTCCCCCCGGCTCCCACCCCAGGACCAAATCAGAGCTGGTGGCGACTGGCCCCAAACAGCATCATTCCAGAGCGCATAGTTGAGGTGGAGAATGGGGAATGGAGCTGAGGTTACTTGAATTCTTCTCGAGGCCGAGATCTCTGCAATCCTAGGCTCTCTGCATTCAATTTGTAGCAAAATAAACAATTTGTAGCAAATAAACAGGGCCTGCATTGTGGCAATGTTCTGCGGACTCCGCTTCAAAGAGGCCTTTTGTTCTAAGTGATATTTAAACATTCTTCATTTGCTATAAAAAGTTATTTAAGAAATGCTTTCCCAGATACCCAAATACCTCTTGCATGAAAAAAAAGTTTGAATCCACAAAATGTAGAAATAATAAAGAATAGTCATTTGTGGCTCAGACTTCTAGTTCGGTCAACAGGCTTATGAAACTCCTTTCTGATGGCAAACTGTGTATGAGACTGAGAGAGGAGAGAGAGAGAGACAGACACAGAGAGAGACAGAGAGAGAGGAAATTGAGAGAGGAGAGAGACACAGAGAGAGACAGAGAGAGGAAGTAGAAAGAGAGGAAAAAGAGAAGTATTATAAAAGTATGAATGGCTGATAATTAGCTATTAGAGGAATGCAAATCAAAACAACACTGATGTTCTACTTACTCCAATAAAAATGGCATTTATTAAGAACTCAAAAAACCCACCAACAAGTGCTGGTGAAGTCGAAGGAAAAGAGGAACTCCTCCTACGTTTTTGGTGAGACTATAAACTGGTACAAACATTATGGAAATCAGTAGGAAGATTCCTCAGAAAACTGAAGATTGATTTCTCATTTGATCCAGCTATACCTCTTTTTGGTATCTTCCCAAAAGAGATGGCGTTATCGTGTAAGAGTGACACGTGTACTCGTGTTTACAGAGGCAACATTTGTGGTAGCTAAACCTTACGAGCAGCCAATATGATTATCAACAGGTGAATAGATAAAGGTGTGTTATGTATGCACATAGTTGTACTCTGTCATAAAGAAAGATAAATTTGAGTCATTTGTGGATGAACCTGTCATTTGTGGATGCTTAGTGAAATGAATCAGACACAGGTTAATATCACATGGTTTCTCCAACATGAGGAAACCAAACTATGAAAAAAAAATAAAAGAGTGGTGGGATGAAATAGAAACAAAGACTTTGTGGAGACAGAAAGGAGCTGTTGTGGGGGGAAGGGACCAGAGGGGAAGGGCAGCAAAGACGAGCAAGATGGGATGTATATCTGCACCAGTCCCTCAAGCTGAATGTAATATGATGCATTGCAAATACTTAATAATAAAAAGAATAATTTGGGAGAAAAAGAGAGATATTGCACACAAAGGCAAAGAGTTTCTCTCTGAGAATTCACAGCTGATGAGAAGAGGAATAAACATGTTAAGTTGGATATTTCGGTGGAGGAGTGAGGAACTCTGGGATGACATACTGTTGCCAGGGGAAAACTTGAAGAAGCCAAGGTCACTGCCTTGCACAGTTCCAGGGCGGAGGCGTCCTTCACGCGGGGAAAGCTTAGCCATGTATCTCAGTTTAAGCATAAATGACATCACGCAGGAGAACGAAACCATAACAAACCCAGGCCTGGCCCAGAAGACAAGAGAACTGGGCTCAGGGGTCTAGGGGTGCCTTGAAGGGAGCCAGCACTCGAAGGGGTCGTGACAGCTGAGGTAGGCTTGTTTTCCTGGTGGGCTTCCCAGGGACATGGGAGAAACCCCAGCATACAGGGCTGTGTTATGGTTTGGGTGTGGAATGCCTCCAGAAGCCTCATGTACTTGAATATTGTAGAATATGTGTGGATTCTGTATGCTGTTAAGAGGGAGAGCCTGGCTGGAAGGGGCTGGCTTTGGGGGCTTGACCCAGAAGGGGCAGATCAATGGGACAGGACCTAGTAGGACATTTTCCAGCTCTCTCCTTCCTCACTCACTCTGCTTCCAGTTGTGATGCTGTGAACAGCTTCTGCCCCAGGTAGGCTCTGCCGGGTACTTTCACCATGGCCAGCTACCCATGAATGGGAGAAGAAAGTGGCAAGAGCTATGAGATTAGTGTGTTTAAAGTAAGGGGTGGATTAGTGACAATGTGTCTTTTACTATAATGAATAAAAATTTTTTGAACAATCTCCAGCTATCCTGATCACATAACATATACACTACCCGCAAACTGCTGCTCAGGAAGTTGTAAGGGCAACAACTTGTGAGCAACACCCTATTCCCCAGGACTCAGCAATTCTCAAGGTCAAACTTCCTAAGTGCAAGATTACTTGGATCTTAAACAGGCTCATGGTGGTGTTGTTATGGTTCCTATCTGGATCGGCCCCTGTAAGCCTGGTGGGTCTGAAGGTGATTCAATCATGGGAATTAATTCATTGATTTCCTGTGTTGCTAAGAAGTGGGGACTGGTCGGAAAGGATGGATCTCTGGAGTAGGACCTGGAAGGCTGAGACTCCTTCCTAGCTCTGCGTGTGGCATTTTTGGCTTCCTTTCTTGCCATGCTGTGGACTGCTTCTTTCCTGCTAGGCTATCTGTCAGACCCTTCTGCTGTTGCCATCCACCTGTGCATGGACGGAGGCCTCCTGAAACTAAGCTAGAATAGGCCTTTCCTCCCTTAAGCCAGGGATGGCAGGTATCGTGACCCAGCAATGAGGAAGCGACTAGGACACCCAGACCTTCCACATGTCTGGTCTTGTTCCTTCTCGAAAGCTTCTCACTGACTCATTACAATGGACCGTTCAGAATAAATGGCGCAGTAGAGCCATCCACATCATGTCTCTCCTTTCACAGATGGGGAAACTGAGGCCAAGAGAGTGAAGCCAATGGCTATGCTCTCAGAACAATTTGGAGTACAGCTGACCAAGTCTCCCACTTTAGTCCCTAAACGACTGTTAGAAACATCATTGTGATTCTCCCCTCCTTCAACTCCCATAGTGAGAATTGTCATCCTGCATTTTAGGATACTGAATCCCATTGTACTGTAAATATAAACATTAGTACTTGACAGGTGATCAAGACAGAGGTCATTATATCAAATCCTTTCCTAAGAATGGAATAGACAGGGGGAAAGGAAAGACTCTAAGCTGTGCGTGTGTGTGCGTGTGTGTGTGTGTGTGTGTGTGTGTGTGTGTGTGTGTGTGTGTGTGTTGGACCAGCAGGAAGATGGACAAGGGACAGAGAGGAGCAGAGGAGCCAAAGACAAGTTGCACACAACACGGTATTGCCTCCATCTGGCCTGGCTTGGATGAGCTCAATGACTTGAATTTGTCCAGAAGTCTTCAGATGCTGACCAAAGACTTCTCCAGATGCTCAGAAATTGTTCTTCCAAGCATGATTCTTGGCTCTTTGAGGATCGCAAGTAATTGATGGCACACCCCCCCAACCCCAGCCCTGTTCTTTCCAGCTCCTGGACAGATACGTTTGCTTGTTTGTAGATGTGTTCCTTCCACACTTTGCAGCCGTCTCAGACTGGATGGATGCAGTGCGGTTGCGTTCATTTGCGGTCACCTGGTCTTCGTTAGGGCCATCCGAACAGGGCAGTGTCTGGCTTTGTGATGAGCGGTTCCTCCTTCCCGTGGGCTCGAGAGCTAGCGGAGGCCTTTCTTTGTTTGCGTGGAGGCTTTGGAAGGGCTCTGCCAGACTGGGCTCCACATTTTCCACATGACTGATGGCATTCAAAGCTCTGCGATCCCAACAGACAAGTGTCTTGACTGACTTTGTTTCTCGTTGGTTCAGGTGGAATAATAAGGCTGTTTGTGCCAGGAATGTCAATGTGTGGTTGGGAAGTTGGCATTTTTCTATGAGGAGGCAGGGAAGCAAGAGAGTTAGATGTCTAGGTGGCTGGCATCAATAGAAAGATTGGTTTAATATTTTCTACTCTTAAGGTTCAGCAATGGTGTGCCTTAGGGTTGGGATGCACCAAAAGGTCTTTTTTTTTTTTTTTTTTTTAATGGAGATCAAGCCCAAGGCCTTCACATTGAGCTACATTCTCAGCCCATTTTTATTTTTAATTTTGAGACAAAGTCTCACTAAGTCACTAGATTGCCCAGGCTGGGTTTAAAGTTGTGATCCTCCTGCCTCAGCCTCCCAGAGTGCTGGAATTATAGGCATGCCCCACCTGGCCCAGCTAGAAAGGGTCTTTCCAGGAGGCAGTGGTTTTTGCCTTCCCTCTACTCAGCAGCCTGGCTGTTGCTAAGCCCTGCTTCCTGTGTTCTCCTAGAGGCACATGGGTGCTTGGGGTGGGGCCGGGCAGGAAGTACTCTGGGATCCATCTTTCATTTCTGCAGCTGTGAGAATGGTTTGACTTCTGTCGAAGCATGTTGTCCCTTTTCTTTTTTCTTCCTCTTGCTTCACTGGGACATTTCCGGAACCAAATATATTCAACTAGTCCTCAACATCAGGAGATAATTGAATAGACAAATGCTGGTCCATCCATTGTCTGATGACCAGAACCAGCTGAAACACCCCATTCTGAAAAACACGATGCTCTGGTCATTTCCCTAATTGCCTCTTCCATTTGGAACATCTCACATCCTGTTCCTACTGAGGTGTTTGAGGCCCACATGCATTCTGAGAATTCCTACGGCAAATTCCGCTCTTCATGCAGTCACGAGGAAAATTGCTCTCTTAGGGTGTTTTGTTCTACTGTACTTTGACATGAATTCCACAGTCTGCATCTGACCAGAGACGAGCTATTGTTGTAATTATTATTTTGAAATGGACACATTGCTGAGCTCTTGGAACTGAGCCTAAAGATAAATAAACACGGGTACTCGGGGGCCTTGAAATCCACACTTGGCCATGTGCTGATCCTTGCAGGCCCACTCGGCCAGTGCCAGACTAAACAGAAAACTGGCACCCCCACCCCCCATCTTGATCCAGCTCTTTGGGGCTTTGTCAACTGGGCAGGAGTGCAAATCCTTGAGGACACTCTCCACAGAAAGCCTACTGCTTTCATATCCATCGGCAGTGCCTTGAGCTGCCCTGAGGTGCCCTACTTGACCTGTCCTTATTTGGGTCTCTGGGGTTTCAGCTCTGGCTCAGCTGCGTATCTCAGGGGGCCAGGAAAGAGAGATGACCTGTGGTCTCGTTCCCCAACCTCTGGAATGGGGAAGAAGCTTTGGGATTAGGAAGATTCCCAAGCGCTGGGCCAGTTTCTGAGCAGACAGGTGGAGGGGTATCAGGAGTAACGAGAAAAGGAGAAGGGATGGCACATCCAGCAGGGTGTACATGCTTTCTACCTTATGCTAAAAGTGTATCTGGTCTCTCTCAGAGTCACAAGGCACCTGGGAAATTGGTGGCTTGGACATGCACCTTATGTGGCTGAGGGAATGTGATTGGAAACCCTACTATTTCCAGTAAGGAGGCGTTCCAGCCGCTGCTGAACATCTCTTGTAGCCGTCCTGAGCTGTCCCCTGGAAGATCCTGGCTCTGGAGGCCAGTGTCCTAAGTGATAGCCTTCCACAGCAATTCTTGCTAAACCCACCTCTCTGTCCTGCCCACCGCGTCACCAGATGGCTTCTCCTAAAGCTGTTTCTGTCCCCTTCTCCCCCCTTTTACAGGAATCACATTAGAGAAGGAGGGAGAACCCTCCTATTTATGAAGTCCCTTATTTAGTTCCTACTATCATACTACCACCTGTCCCATCTTGGAGACACTGCTCCAAAGCAGTCTGCATTTGGGGCCTACCTTTCTATTATATTTTGGAAGAAAGCCCAGGAGGTGAGTTGACAGTCAAATACAGAACATGCTTCTCAGCATAAGGGATACTCCACTTACTGTGTGGCTGGAGGTATGTGCTGGGTAGGGACAAGGTGAAGGGAAGGGAAGTAGAGGATACCAAGTGAATGATCACGTCTCAGAAGAACCTCAGCTTGGTCCCAGGAAATTCCATCTTGGGGTTGCCATGGAAACCAGTCTATAGGATCAGGTGGCCAACCTACCCAAGTAGACAGAAGGAGAAAATATGGCTGATCCCCTCCAAGCTTGTCACATCTCCTGAGAACCAGCAAAGAGCATAAAGGGCAAATGCCCGAGGCTTGACCCAGTGGAGGACTCTGACTTCCTTATTGCCTTTGCATTCCGATGCCAGGCACAGTTCTAGGCTCAAGGAACAGGCAGCGCTGTCGGTCTGAAGGAGCTCAAGCTGGCCAGCTTGAGGGACAGAGCCAAAGGAAAAGGACAGTTAGGCATCAGGTCTAGGTTCATAGGTATTTCTGGGGGCTAAAAGTACCCAGAGACTAGTAAGAATCACAAAAAACATTAATTGTTTGTCAATTTAAAAATTAACAAGTACTCAATTTTTCACAGTACTTATCAGTAAAACAAAAATCGATAACATGAAAAAGTCGTACCCCCCGTCAGACTCCTTTACTTTCTCTGCCTTGTAAATAGTTGTCCTCTCTGCTCCCCCCTTCCTCGCCCTGTCTGTCTTTCGTTCCTCTCCCCATTTTCAGAGCTCCTTCTGTTGCGTGTCACTTTTCCTGTTTCATCTCGAAGTTTCCTCGCAGTTCCCATCACTCTGTGCTTTCGGATTGTCAGTTCTTCCTCTCATTTGATTTTTCTAGACCTTTAATCACTGCACCTCAGTGATTGTCTTCTTTTCAGCTTGGTTCCTAAAGTTCTCAAATAAAAATTCATTTTCTCTTAGTTCCAGAAAGTTCTCTCCTCAGATTCTAGTTGCTTCCTCTTGATGATCCTCATTGGTTGTGTTTTACAGCCTGTTCTATCATTTTTCTCCAATTTAGGGTTCTCCTTCTCACCACAGAGATGCTCAGGATTTTGCAGTCACTGGGAAGCAGGTTGAGACACAAGCATTCGTTGAGGAGTGGCCAAGCCAGTGGGCAACGGAAAGCAAGCCCAGAATTGTCTTCTCTTTGGAGCCAGCAATAACCCACTGGCCGACTACTCCTCTACAGAGTCGACTAGGACATCTTCTCTGCTTGAGCTCTTCTTGGGATCATGGTCTAGATGTCGAAGATGAAGAAATAAAGATTATGAGCAAAGGTGGGAAAATTAGCTGCAAAGAAAAGAAGAGTATATCTTCTTCAGAGCCTAAAGGATTGGCAGAATGGGGCTATGGGATTAGACTCTACACTTACTGGTTTGTGGGCAGTAAGGTGGGAGTATTTGACGCTATGATGAGCTTGGAGTGGTGTGTTCGTCCTTTCCTTGCTAGTGCAACAGAACACCACAGACTAGGTGATGTAAAATAAAGAGAACACTTTGGCTTGTGATTCTGAAGACTGGTAAGTCCAGGACCGAGGGGCGTGTGAGGGGAGGGTCTTCTTATGCATTTTAGCATGACACGAGGCATCAGATGGTGAGAGGGGCCAAAAGATATTGAATGTGCAGCCTCAAACTCTTGCATGATTAGTATTAATCCATTCATGAATATGGAGCCTTCATAATATAAGTACCTTCATTTGACCCCACCTCCTAGCACTGTCGTATTAGGACATTGTTTCCAACATATGCTTTTTAAGGGACATACTTAAACTGCTTCCGGTGACCATTTGACTATTTTCTTTCATGCCAAGAGAAGTGGCCCCTGGTGGTGCTTTCAGCCTCCTAGGGCTTTTGTGTCTGCGATGAGCTCAAGCCACTGACGGGGTCTCCTCTTCATTTAACACCATATCAATGTCCCTTGGGGAGAAGAGAAGCAGAGACAGACACCACCCCCTTAGAGGTGGGGCTTAGTGACCATTTCCTGAACGTTCTTTTTTCTGAGCCACAAGGTTGCTGCTCTTCAGTCTTCTCCTTTTTGTGGCTCTGGGATGTGACTCTGGAGAGTGAGACTCAGGAGAAGCCAACGACCGAGTAAAATATCTGTGAGAAGGGCAGGAGACGTCACAGCCAGACTTCTAAGACGACATCAAGCCACTAGCGGCAAGTGGCCTTTGAAAGCTGAGGGAAGATTGACCACATGGCCACAGCCTTTGCTGATGAGGCTCAACCAACAGAAGAAGACAAAGTCCAAGAGTCTTGGGAAGGCAGGAATTATCACTCCAAGGTGCTGAGAGGTTCCCTCTGCTTTAAGGTTACAGAACCCCCACCACAGCCATGTTACTTCAGAGGCCGTGACCACCTTGGGACAGCAGAGAAAAAGCTCAGAGATACTTAGAATTTGTGTTTACTTTGCTTTTCCTAGAAAGACTAAATATAACTGGAAGCGCTGTTTAGATTTTAGACTCTAAGCTACTAACCCACCAGGAGAGAATTTTAGACAAAATAAAGTCACTTTATGATATTTCATGTTTGAATTCTACCACCTTACTACACAGCACGCTCTTTCAAGTCTCTTTTACGTTTCTTCTTGACACCATTGGCTAGTAAGTGATCTAAAATCCATAAGCAAAGGAATAAAAGAGATAAATGACCCGATTCAAAATGAGCAAAAGACTCCAATCAGCATTTCCCCAAAGAAGATATTCAAATGGCCAGCAGTGTTAGAAAAGGTGTTTAATGCCCTTAGTCACTAGTGAAATGCAAGTCAAAACCCCTGGGAGATGGCAACTCGCACTCACTAGGATGGCTATGATTTTAAAAAGGGAGAAAAAAAATAAATGTTGGCAAGAATGTGGAAAAGTCAGAATTCTCATGCATTGCTTGTGAGGATGTAAAATGGGAGGGCCAGTATGGCAAGCTGCTTGGTGGTTTCTCAATAAATTAAACATAGAATTATCATATGATTGAACAATTCCACACTCACACGTACACTCCAAAGAACTGAAAACGAATGTTCAGACAAAAACTTGGACACGAATGTTCAGAGCATCTGTATTTATGATAATCAAAAGGCAGAAAGAAGCAAAATGTCAATTAACATGGACAAAAAGCAACATGTGGTATGACCACACAATGGACTATCATTTAGCTATAAAAGAAACAGAGTACTGATACATATTACAGAGTGGATGGACTTTGAAAGTGTTGCGCTAAGTAAAAAAAAACTGGACATAAAAGCCCACCTAGTATATGCTCCTGTTTGTGTGAACTAAAGCAGGCAAAGTCTACAGATGCGGAAAGCGCACCTTTGGTTGGCAGGGCCTGGGAGGGAAGCAGGAAGGATGAATGCCTGCTTAACAGGCACAAGGTTTCCCTGAAGGGTGGTGGAAAGTTCTGGAACTAGAGAGTGGGATGGTTGCATAATGTTGCGAAAAGACTTAAATTTGGGGCCAAGAGCACAGCTCGGTGGTTAAAGTGCTTGCCTAGTAAGCACAAGACCCTGGGTTCAATTCCCTAGCAGCACATAAAAATGCTGGTCATGGTGGTGCATGCCTGTAATTCCAGCACTCAAGAGGCTGCAGCAGAGGGATTGCCATGAATTTGAGGCCAGACTGGGCTACATAATGAGTTCAGGACCAGCCTGGACTACTGAGCAAGACACAATCTTTGAAAAAGAAACAAGAGGATATTTTGTGTTGTGTGATTTTGTAGTTTAAAAAACAATCGTAGGATAAACACCATAGCTGCGATGTCCTCCTCATACTAACAGCAGCCTCTGTCCCTCAGGCATCCACTGAGTCTCTGGTCCTCACACAATCCTAAAAGGTAATGCTACTACTGCCATTTTGCAAGTGAGAAAACAGACTTAAGAAAGCTGAGATGATAGACCAAGGCCCAGGGAGAAGGACTCAAGACTTGGGGAACTTAGTCAACACACCATGCAACCAGGTGAAGGCTCAGAGGGTGTGTCCAAGATCTTCCTCCCTCTTAGGAGACAGGGAAGAGCTCAGCACCCAGCACCGATGTGGAGGGGGCAAGCGTGCGCTTCCTGCTCAACAAGCTGGAAGGTGGAACACCCAGCTTTTGTCTTTCCTGATTGCAAAAATCGGGTGTCAGGGGAATCTGGAAGGAAACATCCTTCTAAAGCCCTTGAAGGGAAGTTCAGGGTCAGAAGGGCACCCATCCATGAAGGAGTAGTGGGTGCTACCTGGAGCCTGAATGTGGGGTCTTCTCCATGGAGAATTTGGGCCTGACTCCAAAGGAAGCTGCTTGGCTAGCCATTTCTCAGCCCCGGAGGCCAGGATTGTGTTGTCCCAGCACACCACATCGGCTCCCAGTGTTGAAGGACCCAGACATAGGCCAGTCAATAGAGAGTTGGGGGAGATATCTGGCAGGGAATCACCGCGGAGGGGGTGAGCATCTTCTGGATTTCACTCAACGGCCATCTCTTTCCCTACTTTAGAAGAACAGTGGCAAAAACTCAGTGGAAGGACAAGCTTGGAGTAGAGGGCAGAGAGAGCAGAAAGGGGATGTCCTGGCACTGGCTGCTGCCCTGGGTTTCCTGTGAAATCCTGTCTAGTTGTTCCCTCCTCGACTGTCATTGTCACGGGGCCATACTTCAAGTCAGGAAGAAGATACCTTATCTGGAAATAATCACCACCTGGTCTGGAAACAGGGTATCACTTCCCTCCTCTCTTCACAGAAACTTTCTGATGACATCACACCCTGGCCTCTGAGTTACGAGACCAAAGTGGCATATCTGTTGAGCATCAGTGACAGCTCCAGCTTCTCGGAGGTCATTGCTGACAAGCAGCGTTGAGTCCATGCTGAAGGCTCAGTAGGAAAGGTGACCGATGTGGTTGGCAGATCCTGATATGGGCAAAGAACTAGAGTTTGAGTGTTGGGTGTAGGAGTACACACCTGTAGTCCCAGTGCCCTGGAAGGCTGAGGCAGGAGGACTGCGAGTTTGAGCTCAGCCCTGGCAAATTAGTGTTGGCAAGACCCCGTCTCAAAATAAAAGGTAAAATGAGTGGAGATGTAGCTCACTGCGGAAGGTCCTTTCTTCCCATTGTCAGAGCTCCTGGGAAGGGCCGCAGGTCAAGGGAGGTGTCCTCCTCTTTCCTCGGGAGCTTTAAAAAATGTGGGCCATAGGGGGCTTCTTTCTTCAAGTCCATGCTGGGCCCTTGTTTGCCTAGGGCAGCTGCAGCCCCAGAATTTTTCTCTGGCCACGGAAAACCAATGCTTCGCCAGCCCAAGCTAAATACTGGCTGCAGTGGAACATCTAGTTATTATTATTTTTTTCATGGGTCCCTGGTGAATTGAAAGCCAGAAGCCAGCGGCCCACCTGCCAATTATTACAGTTAATTCCATGCAGGCTGGACTCAGGCACAGAGACAGAGAGTCCTGCCTGCTGCGTGGGGGCTGTGGCACAGGGTTCTGAGTACCTCTCTGTGTGCCCAGGTTGGTCTGGCAGCCACAGTGGCCTCCTTTGCACCGTGAGTCTGGCATCCAAGTGTGTGACTTCAACGGGGCCTCTTTCTCCTCAAGTCTGCCTTGGACGGCACAGATTTTGACCATCAGGAACATTCCTTCCTCTTGCTGTGTGCCACAGCTGTCCGCTTTCCCCTTAGGGAACCAGAGACGATCACTTGCTTTTATTCTTTGCAAAGAAACAGAGAAAGCAACACTCATCTTAAAGCAGTGAGGTAGCCAGGCCTGGTGGCACCGGCCTGTAGTATCAGAACTCTGGGAAGCTGAGGCAGGAGGATCATAAGTTAGAGTCCAGTCTGATCAACTTGGTGACTTAATAAGACCCTATCTCAAAATCAGAAAAAAGAGAGAGAGAGAGAGAGATGGGCTGCAGATGGAGCAAGGTCCTGGGCGCGACCCCAGTGCCACAAAAACAAAACCCAGCAGGGTTTTCCTCTTGCCGCTTTTCCTCTGACCTTAATGCCCTGCAAGACCCTCTGGATGTGGAGTCCCTGTTCCCCCGAAGCCGCTTGTGCAGCAGGTCACCGCTGAGTTCAAACTTGGTCTCGGCACAAGGACACATTGGTTCTGGTTGCTCAACGCCCTGGCTCCTCGGTTCCTCTAGGCCCCTCTAGTTACGAGTGCATTCACTTACTCCTTGTTCCCAAGCCCTGAGAGGATGGTAGGAGAGCTAATGGACTTCTTGCCCCTCAGGAGTCAGATGGGAAAGTAGACAGCGAGCGGATAACTGAGTGACTCACGGGGTGGCCCAGGCAACTGCAGCCCAGCCTCCTGGGCTCCCAGCCTAGCATGGCCCCTGAGTGCTGGACAGTACGCACACATCACTGCAGGTGGCGCCCAGCACAGGAAGGGGAGTTCATCTGGATCGTAGTGGGGCTGCCGTCCACGAAGCGGTCCTCAGGAGGACGTGTGAGGTGCAGAGCTGAATATCAGAGCAGGATATGGAGCCTTGCCCTGCAGAGCCAGGAGGGAAATACGTGTAGTCCGCATGGCGCCATCCAACAGCCTAGCGGGCCCGCCAGCCAGGAGCACAAGGAGCTGAGGTCCAGCCCGAGCTGTGCTGCAGCCAGTACAAGGTGGTCGCGCTCGGCCTGGGAACCCGTGACAAGGATGTTGGCCTCGGGCAGGTGTGGAGGCACTCGTGTGCAATCTCTGCACTCAAGGAAGCTAAGGCAGGGGGATTACAAGTCTCAACCTGGTCTGGGAAACGTAGCGACTTAGGGTGACCCTGACACAAAATCAGAACAGTAGAAATGATCTGAAGGTGTAATTCTGTGGGAAGGCCCCAGTGTTACCGCCACTACCACTGCGTCCACCGAGTGACCGTGAATGGAGTGGATAGGCCCAAGGATGAGCAGCCATCATGCCAAGAGGAGGAAGTCTGACTTCATCCACATGTGGAGGGGTCAGGATGCGTGAGGTGCAAGTGCACTGAAACTGCCTGCTCACGGGAGGTGGTGTCTTGGAGGGAGGCCCCTGCATGCTTGAGGCTGGGGGTCCAGAGGTGTGAAAGGCCTGGTAAATTGGGGACCAGGGTTCAAAGGAAATGTCTCACATGTGTGTCTCCTGACCCCAGAACATTCGGACTTCCTTACTGACCCAGACAGTGGGTGGCTGATGAGAACCACGTGTTGAAACAAGCCTTCTCTGAAGGGTGGAGAAGTGGGACTCCTGGCTCCAAACACCACGGCTGGCTGGCTCCGACTCTTTTCTGCCCCAGAGTCTCTTTCCTGGGGGAGGACACTGCTGAGGCTTGCTGACCCTCGTGGCTGAAGAGCTAATTCCATCATCTGTGACCAACAGCAAAATCAAGATGGTAGATTGTGGCATCTCAACGACTCTCCCATGAGTCTCTCCCGAGCCAGAAACTAGGCTAAGAAACTTCCCACCTGCCCGAGATCCCAGGGCCCCCGAGCCCTCTGCTCCCCTCTGCCCTCGGCTGCAGTGACTCTCTCCTCCCGGGGACCTGCCTCTCAGTAGCCACCTTAATCACACGCTATGAGGGTCTATTTTCGTTATATAAACAGACTTGTCTACATTTGGATTCCGGGGCTGGCTGCAGGAATTTGTAAACAGCGTGGTGTACGTGTTTCACAGAAAGTTGCCAGGACAGGCTCCTTTTCCCACTGCCTGTTGTCCAGTTTTTCCTTTTATAGCGCGTCTGGCTGGGAAAGGGAGACAGAACTTATTTGGGAATGGTGGACACCGTCTCCAGCGAATTCCTCTCTCCTGCCTGTGGCACCACAGCCTCCTCTTCTTCACTTTTGAGGTTTGGTGCAAAAGCAAGTCTGTCCTCATCAAAGAATCTCTCCTTGTTGCCGGATTCTTATAAATATAAAAACAAATTTGGGCAGACTTTTTTTTTTTTGAGAACTGGGAGTTGAACGCAGGGCAATCTACTTACCCAGTCCTTTTCTTATTTTTTGTTTCAAGACAGAATTTTGGTTTCCCAGGCTGAGCTGAAACTTGCAATCCTCCTGACTCAGCCTCCCAGAATGCTAGCATTGTAGGTGTTCTATTCCCAGAACGATAACAAGGAAGTTTGAAGATGGAGATTGATTCTAAAAACAATTAGGCACTGATGTCCATACCTGAGTCCCGCCCCCCCCCCACTCTACGTGACGTCATGATGTCCATTGGTGACTCCTTTCCTACTTCAATCCAGGAGCTTTCCTGAGCCTCAAGCAAGGGCTTGCAAACTCTTATGTAATGACAGTGGTGGCCCCAAGGAAAAAAGGGGCATTCATTTCTTTTTCTTTCATTTATTTACCATGATCATGAATGAAGCCTCTATCCAGATTAGATGCTATGTTTAGCTCTGTGGGCCTTAAGAGACAGAAAACACAAGTAGTCAAACACTGCAGTGGAAAGTAGATGCCTTAACAGTCACTTGGCTGGATTCTGGAGGGCAGAGGGAGTCTGGGTTTTATGTCCTATCTGTGTATTAAATGAAGTATGCATGATCTGTGATTGAGAATGATGCTCCCTACTTTAGTAGGGACTTTCTTGGTTGCTTTCTCATGACTGGAAAACAATACCCAGAGGTCTCGGTCCATTCATGAGCTACTGGCATGATGGAAGGGTCTGGTAGAGAATGGCTGCCATTACATCACAGGAGGAAGGCACCAGGGGAAGGGAGAAGCTGGGGCAAGGGGGCCACACCCTCAGTGGTCCCCACACCCTGAGGAATCTGCCCCTCCCAATCACTGCCCATCCCCTAACAAGTGGAATAATCCATAATATTCAAATACATGAATCTTTCGGGAGACACTTGAGAATTTAATCATAACAGTGTTTGATGTGAAATCTTAACTCTATATCTGTGAAGATTAACTCATGCTAAAATATAAAGCTAGAGTTACACACCGTCTTTCCTTGCCTGTGCCCAAATGGTTTCTCAGGATTCAGGACGAAACAGTTTCCAGGCCAACTAGCTTGAGTTGACCCCACTTCTTGAAATTAAACTTAAATAAATAAGAGGAACTAGGAGGAAAAATTTCTGTGTAGAAAACATTCTTATCAGAAAAATTATAATCATGAGAGATTATTGGGCATAAGGCATACATAAATTGTTATTCTCTCCGTTCACCATTTAGCACCTTTTAACAAGGGAGGGTAAAATAATCTACCCACATGGAAAGAAACGGAGGGAAGTTAGTAAGTTGTGGAAAACTGGCCACTGAGAGTCGAAACAAAAGGGCCGCAGTTCTTACAGCATTCCCACGCCAAGTTAATGGTAACCAAAGGTACTGGCACATACTACCTTCTGCAGAGAGTCGCAAAGAATCGCCTGCCTTCAGTCACTCGAAGTGTGGCAGGCTTCTAGACACTCACTACTGCTTAGGGACATGTGTGTTTAGAAAAGTTTATGTTAGAAATCGTGCCACTTTCAAACAATTGGTGGTTACTGGAAAAGATTCCACATTACGCCGGATGCTGAATTTCTTTGCTTTTTTCCTGTGCAGATATTAATAAGATTTTTTAATGAAGTAGAGACGTCAGCTGTGTTGTCACAGAGTTTAATGTTCTACAAACAGCAGAGCAGAGCTGCAGACTACCAGGAGAGCGGATCCCGTGTTGGGCGGTGCGGTTGTCTCGGAGTGACCAAAGCTCTGCTCCGGCGCCACCTGGTGTCAAATACTTAAATTTCAGGTGTAAAATCCGGAAGAGCGAAGCGTCCTGCGCTGCTTAAGATCACGAAATGAAGGAAAGGCCTCTTTGATCCCTGAAGTGATCGATGTTTTATGCGCTCTGTACCCTGACGAGCTGTGCAAAAGAACAGCTTAGACCTTGCTCCTTTATTCCAGACTTCTGAGGCAGAGATTCTGACTGTGTTTACAGCCAATTTTTTCATCTCCCAGATGCGATACCCTTTACCTACCACGTAGAGTTGGCATGAAGGCCAGACCCGTAGCCGCACATTGGCTGGCACACAGCGAGCCCTCAATAAGTCGGTGTAGCTGAGCCAAACGCAAAGGCTGTTGTCATGATTGACAGGCAGTGGATGGGGTGAACTGGTCAGAGCTGGCTGTGGGATACAAATTCAAATTATATCTGAACCTTTATTGCTAGTGATTTACTGGGAGTCAGTACTGGCGATTTGCTGTTAATACCAAGCCTCAGTTGACCGTGGTGGCACATGCTTGTTATCCCTGCGTTCTGGGAGGCCGAGGCAAGATGATTGCAAGGTTGAGCCCAGCCTGACTGACTGGGTGACTGGGTGAGACCCTGTCTCTAAACAAATAAACAAGGCTGGGGGTGTACCTCTGTGCAAAGACTCTGGGTTCCATTCCCAATACTACCACCAAAAGAAAAAGAAATGTCGAGCTTTGTGGAGGCGGGAGGGTGTAGCTGGACTCCGGCCTCTCTAGGGGTAGCCAAGCCCGAGGTTATACTTCCGGGCCAGGAGTTTTCCCAGAGATGCTATGGAGAGGCGCCTGTGCTGCATGAGCGTGGGCGACAGAGATGGCAGCGAGACAGTAAGAGATGCTCTAAACGTAGGCAGAATGGTCGCTTCTTTCTCAGCATCCTGGTTGCTTGCTCTGCAACCAAGAGGCTGCACTGGACTGTCTTCAAGGCCGGGTATGATCCTACCTTTCTGGAGTCCGGGGGATTCTCAAACAAAGGGTACAGAAACTGGCCAGTGAGAATTTGGAGCCACTGGAATTTCCACTCACTGCTGATAGGAAGGTAAAAATGGCACGATAAACACTGGAAACTTCTTTGCACCTGCCGCCTTACCCAGCTATTACACTTGTGTTAACTTAGAGAAATGAAAAGATTATATTTATGTGAGTGCTCTGAGCTGCTCTATTTATAGTAGCAAAAACAGACAAAAAGCAACCAGCTATTAAGACTTGTAACTTGGATGGATCTCAAGGGCATTAGACTGAGCATGAAAGAGTTCTCTACCACGGGTCCTTATTTCTGTAACATGGCTCCCTGGCCCTGGGGTGGGAGAGAGCGGTCCGATGAAAGGGCGGTGTGGAACTGTTCCTCCAAGGTGGTGGAACGGTTTTGTACCTTGGTAACGGAAAGTGATTCTCTGATCTACACATCAGTCTCTCTCTCTCTTGCTCTCTCTCTCTCTCACACACACACGTCTACAAAAACAGTGAAATCTGTAGTCTAGACATGAGAACTTTATCAATGTCAATTACTACCTCTGCAATTATTCTATAGAGTGACAATTATTATTGAGGGAAACTGAGCCAAAGGTAGATGAAACTCATCATTTTTATAATTTCTTATGAGTTTATAATTATTTCAAATTTTAAGAAAGCTTAATGTACAGAAATGTAAAGAAATATTCCCCCAGGTGGGGATATTCTCACTTCTTTTTCAGTTATTTTTAAGATTTTTCTTTTGACATTGTCTGTAAGGTACGCAACGCGATGCTTTGGTTTGCTCACATGCAGTGAAATGGTTAGCACAGTCAGCCATCATATCCATCATTCTTAAAATTTGAAAACCAAACAAGCAAGCAAAAATCAGCCTCTCTCAGGCTGTTGGCCCCAGAGCAGACAGCACAGAGAGCAGTGCCCATGCCTGAGGGCATCAGAGGCTGGTTTTTATTGTCTACACAGAGATGAGAACCTTTGAGCTTAGCCATTGCATGAGCTTCGCACACTTGACAGTCCTGTAGGGACACAGTGTGGCCGTTTTGAATACCACAGCCTCTGTGCTCAGAATTCTCCCTCTCTGGCCTCACAGAAGGGAACCCGTTAAGAACACCATGCCTGTTGGGCTCCAAGGTCAGTAAACCTGGGTGGGATGGTCAGGGGTTCCCAGATGTGGACAGGCCACTCCCTTTCCAGCTCATCAGGAAAGCTAGCTGTCTCTTAGAGGTTACTGATCAGGCAAATACTTAAAAGATACCCTCCTTTAGATTCCAAGATATTCCTGGATTAATTTTAATTTCTTGAATTTTTAAAATCCAAACCATAACAGAAGAATGAGTTGTTACGCAGAAAAACATTAGACGGGTGCCTCCAAAGAGCAGGTGAAAGGTCTGTCTAGGATTGCTACTTTGATTGCTTTTTTTCTGGAAATTCCCTCCTCAGACAGACAAAATAACTTCATAGACATCGCCTCTCCTTTGCGGGTGATGGCCAGGTGAGGGAAGATCAGAAAGACCTACGGTTCTGAGACGCTTTTTAGTTCAAAGTACTCAGCCTGCTGAAGCACCAGACTTCGGGGTATTGTTTCCCAAGACCTAAGGAGGCCCCTGGGGAAGGGGGAGTGAAGCCCCTGCAGTCCGTAGTACTGTCTTTGAGCTCTAGGCCTCCCCGCGCCTTCCCATCCAGGTCTAGCCCTTATGCACTTGTGGCTTACACATGGAAATTCTTTGTAGTTTGTTTTGATTCTCTTCGCAAAATAATCCTCATGTAATACTAGGGTACAATTTCACCCAGATTCACGCCAATTTAAGAAATACTACTGGAGACTACACAGCGACAGGCAACCCGCGATCTCCTTATCAGGTTCTGTCTTCACTAACACCAATTGAAGCCTGAACCCTACTATTACTGCTAGGACATCTGTCCTTGTTTACGCAGGACCTTGCCGAAGTCACAAGGTCCAGGAAAGTAGAACTCAGCAAGGCTGAGGTCTTCTCTGACTTGCCTTCACTTCCAGGGTGGTGGTGGTGGGGTGGTGGTGGGGTGGTGGTAATTCTCTCCAGCCCAGAAGCATGGAACCAGTGGAGAGATGGGCGAGTATTTTGGGTGAAGGATCCACCCCCAGAGAACACAAATACGATCAGTTTGTCCCATCACTAATGTGGCATCTCAAAGGTGCCCTGCAGAGTTTCTTATCTGATTGCTCAACAGAGCCTGGTGGCACAGGCCTGTCATCCCAGCACTTGGAGAGCATCGCAAGTTCAAACCCAGCCTGGGCAACTTAGCCACTTAGTAAGATCCTGCCTCAAAATCAAATATTTAATAGACTGGGGTTGTATCTCAGTGCAAAGGCCCCGCGTTCAATTCTCAGCCCTGCGAATAAATAATAAACAAATAAATAAACCAAAGAAGTCCTACATGATTGGAGAGTTGTTGGTGAAGCCACGTTTGTAGGAAATAGTCATGCTTTTGATCTGTGATTTAGCTAAGAAGACAATTGCAATAGTTCTTCATTCAAACAGGACCAACCATGTGTGGACTATGGTCATCTCTTCTCACACTCTAAAGTTCAGCCTACAGTTGTTTGAAACTACCAGCGCTGCTCAGCACAGCTGTTCCCAGCCTCTTCTGTAACCATGGCACTCACAGGAGCCTCATTTAGAAACTTCAAGCGTTGTTACTGTTTCTGAAAAGGTGAACAAGTTTCTTTTTCCAGCATCTTTTGATGGGAAGTATAATCTTGGTGCCATAAATAGATAAGATTGTTACCTACATCACAGCCGGAATCTAGAACTGCCTCATCCTTGTGGGGTGCTCTGGAAGCTTTTGTTGAAGCAGACAGAGAAGGACCAGTACAGGCACCGGGTGGTAGGGAGCCGGAGTGCCGGTTAGAGACTGAGAAAGGGAAATAAGTAATCAGCAAAACGGGATAACTTCAGAATTTAAAGAGGGAGTGCACAGCTGCACAGACGATGCAATTCTGTTCACACTCTAGTCTCAGTGACTGCCGCCCCATGGATGGTGCACTGCCGCCCAGGGCGACAGTGTGTGGCAGCCTCGTGCAAGTGGGTCATAAAAAGCATCATCAGGAAAACAAAAACTAGGTGATGGGTGGCTGGGTGTGAGTTTGAGGTGCTGCACGCACTGAGTGGCCAGAAGGAGCCAGACTGGGAAGACGTCATCTGGATGGGAGAAGGAGCAAGATGAGCAGAGACCTGGGGGACGCAGGCGGGGGGCGCCAAGCTTCAGCAGCTCCTCGAAGACACCTGCACCCCAATTCCTGGACCTGTGAACACCTTGCCTTGGTAGGGTAGAGAACTATTTGTGGAATCATGTGGTCTGGCCTGGACGTGTATCTCTATATGACTTATATAGGAATTAATTCTATAATAATTAGGGGATAGGGGCGTAGCATAGCCATGCAAGCACAAGGCCCTGAGTCTGATTCCCCAGCGCCACAGCAGCCAGGTGAGGTGGTGCACACCTGTAATCCCAGCACCCAGGAGGCCGAAGTGGGAGGGTGGCTGTGTTTCAAGCAGCCTGGGCTACATAGTGAGTTCCAGCCTGGAAAATAGAGGGAGACTTTGGGTCCAAAAAAAAAAAAAAAAAAAAACTTTGTATAATAATTAAATGTTTAAATATCAGAGGTTAATTTTTAAGGTGATCATGGGGTCATAAATATCCAAGTGGCCCCTGTCCTTCTTGTTTCTGCCTTGGCATCTGTATTCATTTCCCATCGCTGCTGTAAACCCATTACCACAAACTTAGCAACTTGGCACAGATTTATTTTCTTAAAGTTCTGGAAGTCAGACATCCAAAATGGATTTCGCTGGGCTAAAATCAAGGTGACCTGAGGTTTTTCCACCTCTCCCTTGCATGACAGAGTGTAACTTGTCGGCGTGATTAAGACTCTCAAGACAGGAAGATTATTCTGGGTTGTTCCATGTGGCCACGTGCAGTCACAAAGGGACCTCATAAGAGGGAGGCAGGCTGCTCAGAGTGCAGGGTGGGAGATGTGACTGTGGAAAAAAGATGGCAGTGGGAAGAGCTCAGAGGAGCCCATGAGCTGTGGGTCACGAGTGGCCTCCGGAAGCTGCAAAAGGTGCTCCAGCCAATTCAGGCAACTGGGTTCCTCTGCTGGAAACAGTGCTTTTCTACACTCACTCAAGTCTCTCATCAACGTGGGCCCTGATCTGGGCTCCAGGCAGGTATGTGTAGTGCCTTTGGGAAGCCTCAGGCCATGATGGTAAAGGTTTACATCGGCCACATCACCACGACTGTCTACACAAAGCTGCAGAACAAGGAACATGTGACGGAGGTCCTACGCAGGGCCAAATCCAAATTCCCCAGCCACCAGGAGATCTGTATCGCTAAGAAGTGGGGCCTCGCCATGCTCAACACAGACGAATTTGAAGTCTTGATAGCTCAGAAATGGCTTGTCCCCGTTGGCTGTGAAGTCAAATATGTTCACGGTCCCCTGGGCACGTGGCAGGCATTGTACTCTTGAAGGCTTTCACTGGGCTGTGTTCTCGTGAGTCAGAAATCCTACCTTGTGACTGTCAAACACACAAATGATAGAAGTGGCAAAAGGCAAAGAAATCTATCCCCTCGTTCCAGAGCCTCCCAAAGGAGGCCGCCCTCGGGTCACCTTGATTTTAGCCCAGTGAAATCCATTTTTGGACTTCTGACGTCCAGAAATTTAGGAAAATAAATCTGCGCCAAGTTGCTAAGTTTGTGGTAATGTGTTACGGCAGCGATGGAAAATTAATACATATTCTAAGGCAGAAACAAGGAAAGCAAGAAGGCAGGACCCTCTAGGCCCCGTGCTACAGGCCCATCACCGGAGGCTGAGGCAGAAGGATCGCAAGTTTGAACCCAGCCCGGGCAACTTAGTGAGACCCTGCCTCAAAATAAAATATAAAAATAGATGGAGGATGCAGCTCAGTGTGGAGATCCTGGGTCCAATCCCCATCCTGTCCCTACAAAAAGTAAGCAGGACCCGTCTATGTGGTGGTAAGATGAGACCAAAGAGGGCCAGCAGCCAGCACCTCTGTGTCTGGGAGGCGCACTCGGGATTTTCTTCCAAAGTGACGGAAATCAAAGCAGAGTTTTGAGAAAGGGAGTAACATGTTCTGCTTTACGTTTTTGAAAGATCATTTGCTGCTCTTGGAAGCATTAAGAACGTGGATGAAAGCAATGAGCAGGCTGCCTGAGTGAATGAAGGCTCCTTGAAGACGTCTGCATCCTCACCCTCCAGCCCTGTGGAAGCGTTACCCTGCGTGGCAGAAGGACTTTACAGACGTGATTAAGTTAAGAATCTGAGGAGAGAAGATTTTTCTGGCCAGCCAATGCAGTCAAAAAGGACCTTGTAAGGGAGGGGCAGGAGGGACAAGCAGTTAGGCACTGGTCCAGGACCAACTGACGGTGCTGGGGAGGGAGGAGAGTGACAGCTCTGGGGATGTTCTGGGGAAACAACAGGAGTAAGTTATCGGACAATCCAGATGCTCTCCTATGTAGAAACTTGTATTGAGACTATGTTATATAGTTATTGAGGGCTACAGCAAGAGGTTCAAAGATGGCCAGCATAAAATGAAAAAATATTAATCCCAAGAAAAATGAAAACTTGCATAGGAAAGATATAATTGCACCTACGTTCTTCCCCCATCAAAGAATAATGTTGGTATCATCTCATCATAACAGTGCAAACTCAAAAGTCAGATTTAACCTCAGATTGAAATAGAATTGTTTAAAGAGGAAGTGGAATGGGAAGAGAATATGAAGACATATGCTAATACCTTCAGCTCAACAAGAGGAAGTCAGCAGACAGGACCTAAAACAATGAAATTCAAAGCTGGGCGTGGTGGCGTACGCCTGTAACCCCAGCACTCGGGAGGCTGAGACAGGAGGATTGCCGTGAGTCCAAGGCCAGCCTGGGCTCTGAAGTGAATTCAGGACTAACCTGGACCACAGAGCTAGACCCTGTCTCAAAACAAACAAACAAACAAACAAAAAACAATGAAATTCCTAGGAGTAGAGAGTTTAATGACGGCTAATAGAAGCTGAGAGGTGAAGTGGAGGGTAGGATAATAATTAAAGGGTAGGATGCTTCCATTAGATAGGAGAAAATATTTGATTTTTTAATCTGTGGTGCAGCATAATGAATACAGAAAGTATTGTACATTTTAATGTTGCTAAGGGGGTACAACAAAAAATAAAACAATTTGAGGTGATAGATGGATTAACTGACTTAATTTAATCATTCACATTGTATGCAAAATTATAACATTAGTGTCCACAGGAACCTGTCAGCTATGATTGACGAAGATATAATTTTGAAAAGGAGTCAATGCAATAGATTTCTCAGAAGAACTGGTTTGAGGAAAAGGAACTAACTGGGCTGGACATGGCAGCTCACACTTGTAACCCCAGCTGTTTAGGAAACAGAGGCAGGAGGATTGCAAGTTCAAGGCCAGTCTGGGAAACAACAAGACTGTCTTGAAATGAAATTTGAAAAAGGCGATAGCTGGGGATGTAGCTCAGAGGTGGGAGAGCACTTGCCTAGCTTGTGGGAGGCCCTGGATTCAACCTCTCCTATGGGCAAGATGCTTGTGTGTGCCAGTTTGAAGATCCCCAAAGGAAATTACTCAACTTTCTGTTTTGACGATCTATTGATTGTCAACAAAAGTCACATCCTCTCTAAGGAACCCTGTTGTCTTGTTGATTTGTACCAACGAAAATGCCCTGAGAACAGTGCTGGTAGCTTGAAAGGCAAACTTGATTAGAAACAAAGCCTCCCACAGCTCTTTTCTTTTGAAAACTTTTGGATTTCCTTAGTGCTGGATGTGAGCCTGGATAACATCCAATTTAAAATCCAAATGCTGTCTCAACTCCTTGGATTTTAAAACCATGTGCAATCTGTAGGCAGAAGATCCTTGTAATGATTGTGGGCTGTGATTCGGTTTTCAAAGAGAACATTTGCTTTTATGTACCTTGTTTTCTGGGCAGATTCCATTTGCTGTCTCGCTGGAGGCAATGACGAAAGATTCTACTGAGAGCCTGCTGCAGAGACCAAGCAGGAAGCCCGTGAGGGAGAGGCACGCACAATCCTTTCCCATTCACCTTCTCCTCCCACCTCTAAGTGACGCCTGGGTGCTGTTGACACTGGGCTTCCACATCTGCCTCTGTTATGGCTTAGAACTAAAAATGTCTCATGTGATCAGAGGTGGGGCTTTTGGAAGGTGATTGGATCACAGAGTGACTATACTCATCAGTGGATTGATTCATAAATGACTTTATAGCTGGATATACTATTAAGAGTTCGGGCTTGACTAGAAGAGCTGAGTCACTGGAGGCAGAGCTTGGAGAGGAATGCTTCCCCCCTCGCCCCCACCCCCCCGGCTTCCTGGCTGAGCAGCTGTCCTCTGCCGAAGCCCTTCCGCCACGCCATGTCTACCTTGGAGCCAGCCAACCACTAATGGAACCCTCTGAAGCCAGAAACCGACGTATTCCTGTTCTCCCTAAGTGGCAGGTGTGAAGTATTTTGTCCCAGTGATGGGAAAGTAACTAAGATAACATCTTCTCTTACAAAATTCCATCTCACTACAAGCAATCAAATCTCAATTCTATGAACTGTGTAATGGGATATGGACAAGAATTGTCTGAAAATAAAACATGAAGGAGCTACTCTTTGTCTGTGCGAGGGAATGTTTTCCATGGTGAGTCCTGCTCAAGCTTTACTTTCTATTCATGTATCCTCCTCCTTATTTCCCTTAAAATTAATAGCAAAAGCTAATATATTTGAGGCACTTAATTCTCTTATTACATTCCAAGTTGTGTACTGATATTATAGACGGAGTATCTCTTTAACGATAACCCCATAAGGTCGGAACTCTTAATAACTCAGTCTTGCAGATGAAGAAGAGACAGCCTATTTCCTCAAAAGCCAAGCTCTTGGCCTCCATGACGTAGCACCTCCCAGCTCTGCCTTCCGTGACCCAGGTGCAGACTTGCGCTTTGCTTGAGTCTCCTCACCTTGGTATGGAATTCAAGACAAAGGAGCAAGATGGGCCTCTGCTCGCTCTTTCCACCAGCAGGTGGCACAGTTACCCAGGGGAATCCTCAGTCTGCCTTCCATTTCTGTGGTGGCACCTTCAAGCCAGTTGGACTACCAATGGTTAACATAGACTAACTTGACATTAATGCGTAAATGTTAAATCTTAGCCACCTTCCCTGGCCACACACGATGCCTCAGACCACATCATTCAGACAACGTTTTAGTAAGAAAATTCAATTGTGAAACAAAGTTAACCTCCCTTTTACACGATCACAGTCACAGGGTAACAATGATCCTTGAGTGACTTTGGTCAACTGTCTGTGGATTGGATTCAAATTCTGGCTACGCTTCCAGGTTGACCTCTGAACCCCTTTGTGTCTGGATCCCCCATATGTCAAATTCAAAGTGCATTTGTACATTGATTTGTGCAAATGACTGCATGGAGTTAATCCTGTAAACGCTCAGAGGAAATGCATGGAATGTGGCGAGTCATTATCTGTGACTGCTTTCCTGAAGCCCACCTCTGCCCATCCCCAGGACTCCCACCAGACAGAAAGGGGTCTTCTGGTGGGGATTAGAGTTTGTTTTGCTCTTTTTAAATCCTTAAATCATTTTTTTGGACCTGCTTCTGTGCCCTGTGTATGTCAACAGTACGTTTGTGGCTAATTTCTGTTTTACAAGACAGGGATGCTGTCATAAAGTCACTTGAAAATTGTCCTAGGAATGGGGTACCTAAACAAAACTTAGTTTGTGGGAGGACCCCAGAGCAGCAGCACTTGCCTGGAATCATGCTGGATTTTGTTTCAACCTACACCAACCACGTGGAGTTGGCCATGTTCACTTCATCCTTCTAGGGTTCTGTTCTTCATATATCTGAGTATCTTCTGCATGTTTCTTTCTGGGGAGAAATGCTCATTGGGCCCACACACTGCCCTGGCAGCAGCTGGCATCAGGGGCTCCAAAGAGACAACGTGTGCCACTCTGCCCAAAGCCAAGCTCCACCCAGGCACACCCTGTCAGGGACCAAGGTTAATTCCCAACTGCCAGCCAGTATTTAACTTTCCACATAAGATTAGATTAAACATTTGGGTTCATAAAAGCCTAGGATTGCAGACTGCAGTGGGCAAGGGCTTAACAGATCACAAGCTGTGGTGCTCCGCAGGCTGAGATTCACGTACAATCCCGAAGAGCCGCTAACACCAGTAAGAAGGTTCGGTACAGCCAGCTTTGGGAAGGCATCTCACACTGCTCACATACTGCATAGGTAAGCTTCATTGCAAATACCTTTTCTCCTTCTTTCTGTTTCTTTCTCTCTTTCTCTCTTTCTTTCTTTCTTTTTTTGATGAGTGAATAAAGTAACCTGATTTCTTTTTCCAGAAAACTGTAAGAAGGATGCTATTCCTGGCATATATCCTGGTCTGATTGTTTAGCTTCCTACCCTTCCTTCCCTCCCTCTTTTCCTCCTTCCCTCTTCCCTCCTTCCTTCCTACCTTCCTTCCTTTCTTCCTTTCTACTTTCTTATCTTGCTTTCTTCCTTCCTTTCTTTTTCCTTGTGTTTTTCTTGTTTCTTCAATAAACGCCTTTGGGTGGAACTTTTGAAAGTTTTTTTCTAAAAATATGGGATTCGTGGTAATTATAGATAATAACATACTTTTCTATTCTCATGTGTGTGTGCATGTATGGTACTGGAGATTGAACCTAGGGCCTTCACACTGAGCTACATTCCTAGCCCATGTTTTTTTTTTTTTTTTTTTTTTTTTTTGGATTTTGAAACAAGGTCTTGCTAAGTTACTCAGTCTGGGCTTAAACTTGTGGTCATCCTGCCTCAGCCTCCCAGAATCCTGCAAAAACAACTGGTGCCACTTGGCCTGACTATACTTTTCTGTTCTTGACATAGAAAGAAAAGAGCCCCCTGCCTTTTGAAGGCCTGGGTGAGGCTGCTGATCCATCACCTTCGAAGGAGACAGCTGCGGGGTTTGGGAGAAGAATGTGTGCTTCTTTCCCGGCAGTGTTTGGAGCGCCCTTGTCCCCAGTCACATTTGTGACAGGGATTGCTGTGAGATCTTTCTGTAGCCTGGAGACAGGGAACATCTTGTTGATATATTCAACCTCAAACCATGGTGTTGGCCTTTTATCTTGCGCCCAGTTGAGCCAACCAACTCACCCAATGGAAATGGGGAGCTATTGGAATGTATGACCTCTGGAAGGACAAAGTGAGGGCTGGGCACCAGCCTGGGTGACCTGGGTTCAAGTCCCGGCACTGGGCCAACTTGAGAGCCCTGTGACCTTGAACAAGTGATTTAAACTCTCTAGGCTGTAATTATTTCATTTATCAAAGATCAAGCCAGCCTCTGTAATCTCTAAGGCCCATCCTGTTCTGTGATTCAGCAAGAACTATTTATGAGAAATGTAGTTACCATTAGGTTGAGCTACTTGAAATTCCTAATATTTGACCATTTTAACCCACATAAATGGGAATTTTCTATGGTCCAAAAGATCATAAATAATAATTGCCTTGGTGTTACCAAAATAAACTTCTATGTGGCATCCAAGATAGGGTAAGTATGTGTATCAAACATGGTTGATGTCTACCAGTTGGAGAGTTCTTCTGGGAATCAGAAATTTATTTCAATCCACTATCACTTGAATATGGTTTTAGCATAAAGCCTACCAATGAAATTGCTCTCATTCTCTGTAATTTGGATTTTTTTTTTTTGTAGTCATGGAACAGATAGTAGATTTCCCAGCCAATCCACATCGCATGCTTGAGTATTCAAAAGTGAATCCCCAAAGACCCTCCTCTTTCGATCTGGCCAAAGGATAGCACTTAGGTATTTAATCCACATAAGCTCTTTGTGGGGCTCTGGTTAAGTCTCTTGATCCGCTTAACTGTGGGCCTGTGTCCACGTTAGAAGAGTTGAACAAATACGAGGCCATACCAGCCTCTCAGCTCTCAAGGGCCAGCGAGTGCTGCCCTGCCCACACCTGCCATGAATCACATGACTCCAAGAGATTTCGCACTGATGCCTCTCATCTCAAAGACGTGCTGGATGAGGTGAACAGAGACCCAGGAGTTCTCTGAGGTTCAGTGAAGAGCTTCCAATCCACCTATGTTCATTTTTCTAGGGAAAAATAAATTCACACAGCTGAATTTTTAAGGTCTCTAAGACACACACACACGCGCACAAATGCACACACTCTCAAGTGAGTTAAGGATCACCGTTCTGGGAATTTCCAGTGGAATTCCACAGAGACAGGAGCGTCATTTCCTTCACTCATGCATTCCCCACACAGTAAAGATCCACAGGTGGAAACAGCCCTGGCTTTGGCCTAGGTCAAGCTCTCCTGTCATTGTCATTCAATTTACTTCATCTGTAAACTTCTGTCATCTCCTATGTGAAATGGGGGTAGAAATTCTGATCTCAAAGCATAGTTGCTTGCGTCAGGGTGAATAAGCACTGACAATGGGTATTTGACAGAAGAAAGAAGAAAAAAGGAAGAGAAAGAAAGAATCAAAATGGTGGATGCAGAAGGAGCATAGGGAAGGGGGTCCTCTCTAAACCGGAGAGATTATGAGAAGTTTTGGGGAAGTGACAACCCACCTGGTTTCTATAACTGTAAGAGAAAATAAACTACACCTCTTGAAGTCTGCAACACAAGGTGAATTTCCTTCTCTTTGTGCTGGGCAGCCAATGACAAAGAAGCTCAAGGTCACGTCACTATCCTTCTCTTTCCTTCCAGCCTTCCCCTCCTCAATACTGGAGTGACCCATTCCTATTCCAGCTCTGGGATCCAATGGCTTGTCACGGGGGACCTGGCTCACATGACCTTGCAGAACACATCTCTCTTATTCTCCATTCCTACATAGGAGTCAAGCACTTGCCTTGATCTCTGTGGGAAAAAGCCAATGAGACACTTGGGTGAAAACACTCACAGGACAATGTTGAGGATGACTGTGGCCTTTTCTGTTGCCCTTCCCATGTGACACTGGGGCCTTTGTGCTTTTCATTTCAAGAAGTACCCCATGGAACTCAAAATAGTGGTGCAGTCCCCAGAGAAACAAACAATGATTCCTCATCTAAAATGCTTGGAACTAGAGATGTTATAAGTTTCCATTTTCATTTTTTAAGAAAACTGGAATATTTGATTATACTTAATGAGATATTGTGATATCAGGATCCAAAACCAAACATGAAAACCAACTGTGTTTCCTATTCACCTTATACACTTAGCCAGTAGGCATTTTTGTTTTTATTGATGGTACTGGGGATAGAACCCAGGGATTGTGCATTCATCTATAGGTGATATATCCCCAGCCATTTTTTTTTTTTTTTTTGAAGCAGAGTCTCATTAAGTTGCTGAGGCCGAATATGTTTGTGATCCTCCTGCCCCAGCTTCCCAGCAGGCTGAAATTATAGGCCTGCCTCCCTGGACCTGGCTGTCAAGGTAATTTCATATAACTTTTTTAGTGTCACTGCGTTTTGTCTGTGAGCTGTCATGTGATGTCACATGTGGACTTTTCCACTGGTAGTATCAGGTGATTTCGGATCTTCAAACATTTCAGATTTTAGATTTCTGGTCCAGGGCAGCCCTGTGTGAACTGGCGGGAAGGCGGGCAGAGGAGCTCTGTCACTCGGGAACTTGTAGGTCCGCTTTGGGGACCCAGCCATAAAGCAGGTCTTTGAGGCTCAGTGCTTACATAGAGCGGCTTTAAGATGCGTTGTCTGGTAACCAACCACAGGAGAGCAACTCGCCTTGACAGCATCTCCGAAGGAACGCGACAGGCTTCTCCCGCCACGCCCAGACAGTCCTCGAGTTGCCCACCCCAGGGATCTTCCTGTGCCCCTCTGTCAGCCCTTTGTGGAGGAAACTCAGCTCTTCTGGTTCCTGTGCTTCACTTCTCCATTCTCCTCATTGTCCCATTTGGCTTGGCCAAAGGAAATTGAGTTTCCTCTTGAGTATTTTGCAGAGGGAATAGACACGGTGGCAAAGCTACAGGATTCTCTCCTGGATAAAGCCGGGGGAAGCGTTGGAAGAAACAAGGAGAGAAGGCGCCTCTGGGAATCAATCCTGCTCCCTCACACTTTCCAGGTTGATCTTGACACAACCTGGAGGGTGTGGGACAGGCCGGCCTGGGGAGTTGTGATTTGATAGAGGGGGCCAGTGTGGCTCACGACAGGTGAGGACAGTGTGTCTTTTCCAGGATAAAAGAGCCGGAAGTGAGGCTAGAGTGGATTGGCGCCCTCTCAGCTGGGCTCTTCCACACTGGACTATATTAAATCCCTGAGTTGTGGGAGGTTGAGGCAGGAAGATCTCAAGTTCAAGCTTACCCTGTCCAGCTAAGGCACTTTATTTTTATTTCAAAAAATAAAAATTAAAATTAAAGGGACTGGGGATGCAGCTTTAAGTAAAGTCCCTGGGTTCATTTAATCTTCCGCAATGAATAAAAAAGGGGAGACACAAGGACATATTAGATTATTTAGGAAATGTGGTTAGTGTGCATCCTGTATCCGTCTTATCTGTTCAGTTTTTGTTCACTCTTCTAGGTTTTCTTTGGTGAGGGGAGAAAGATCTTAGAGCTATTTGAAAAGCAGAACTTAAAATGTTAGATGGAAAAAATATCTTACAGTAATTGTCAATGAGGAAAATTTGGAAAGATGTGTTCTGTGCGGTAACTATATGTTAGTTATCTAGGTTTCTTTCCCAGTTAGGGAGATCTAAAGTATCTTTTTTAGGGGAAAAGGCACAAATTGAAGAGATTTAGTTGCACTGTCAAGGCAGCCTCGATGTCCTAAATCCTAAATTAATCCTTTGGGAAAGAGCCAAAAGTAGCAGATATGGGGACTGAGGCTGATGAGGTCACAAGCTGGACCTGAAGAACAGAGAGCAGAGAGTGGAAAAGGCAGGGCAAAGGTTTCCCAGTTCCGGAGCCAGGAGCGGAGCTTGCGGGGCTGGAGGCAAGTGAACTTATTGACTTGGGCGATGAGGGTGTCTGTTGTGATTTGGGGAAGCGGGTCAGGTGCCGGCTGCAGCCAGGCCAAGTAAATTCGGTTAAGGAATTAGGATTTTATCTTAAGAGCAAGAAGAATCTATTTTGTCATTTTGAAAGCAAGGGAGTAGCAAGATCTTATTTTACTCTTAAGAAGAACCCAAAGCTCTGCAGAGCAGAGCGGACCCCAAGGACGTGGGGGGAGTGGGGGGATTGTGCTATCCTGCATCACGCAGCGCCTGGGAAGTGGCAGAGGGAATGAAGAGGAGGGACAGGCATGAGAAAGAAGGATAATCGCTCGGGTTATTTCTCTGTATCTAAAACATGAGGCGTGATCGAAAAGATGGCATTTACAGTTTCTTTAATGTGTTACAGTGATACATCGCCATTAATTCTCTTTGAAATATCCCTCTCTGCTCCACACACACTCAGCCTGTCTGTCTTTCTACCTCCTGAAGCAGTTCCCAAGTGCATGGATGTTCCTACACACATTCTTTGGGGGAAGAGCCAAAAGCAACACGGAGGCAGATTAGGTGACAAACTTAAGATTCTGGTAGAAATCGCCATAGCTGTTTTGGAATGATTGAGGATATCAAGGTAGACACACACACACACACACACACACACACACACACACACACACACACAGCTTCCAGATTGCCTCAGAAAGTGGCAAGACTGATGGGGCTAAGTGTATTCAAAGCGGGAAGGAGCATCTTGAGAGATATCCAGGGCAACGCGCCTTCTACTGTAATAGATTTTAAATGTAAACAGCCATTGTAGTCTTTGACCACGTCTCATACTTGTGTGAGCTGGTACTTCCGGATGCTGGGACACAGCACAGTCCAGACCTGGTGAAGGGATGCAGTAGAAAGCTCCAACACCTCTGAGTCCCCGTCCCCAAAATTTCTAAATTAATTGTTGCTTCATTCAAGTGATTTTTATAGAATGCTCACTATAGTGAGGGTACTGATCTTCTTAAAAACAAAAGTGGTACAAAATCACTGATGAAAATTGGGATTATGAGAAAAACCTACAGATAAAAAGATACATATTAGTAAGAATAGTGCCCACTATTATCACTTTACCAACCTATTTCTGTCTTTTCCCGTTTTATATGTATGCATTTTATGTATAAATGTGTTTATTGAATGTATATAGAGTTTTAAGTCCTCCACTAACATTTCCTGTCATACATGTGAAAAGCAAATGAAAGGTACATGAGCAGTTTAAGTACTAACAAAATATGCATTCAATCGATCACCAGCTGGATTGAAAGAAATTGATACAAGTATGTTCCTTGCATCCTCCACCAGTTAAGGTGGTCAAATGTAGGAAGGATCTGTTTTCTTAACATTTTTTTTAAAAAATCTATTTCGTTCTTTAAATCCCAGCAGGAGGGGAACATGCCTATTCTATCTAACTTAACACAGACCCTGGAAGACGTCTTCAAAAAGGTTTTTGTTACTTATATGGACAACTGGCGCAGGAACACGACGCTGGAGCAAGAGGCCCTCCAAGCCCGAGTGGACGCGGAGAACTTCTACTATGTCATCTTGTATCTCTTGGTGATGATTGGAATGTTCTCCTTCATTGTGGTGGCCATCCTGGTGAGCACAGTGAAATCCAAGAGACGGGAGCACTCCCATGACCCCTACCACCAGTACATCGTGGACGACTGGCAGGAAAAAGACAAGGGTCAAGTTTTACATCTGGAAGAATCCAAGGCCACCATCCATGAGAACCTTGCTGCAACCGGGTTTAAAATGTCTCCTTCCTAAGGAACTCAGAGCTTGACACCTGCCACCAGGTAGGAAGAGATGCCCGTCTACTACTCATGTCCGACCTGTGCCTCTGGGAGACTGAGGCAGGAGGTGCACCAGTTTGAACCTAGCTTGGGCAACTTAGTGAGACCCTGTCTCAGACCTCAAGAAGAAATCAAGAATGGGCTGAAGATATAGCTCAACGTGAAGGCCCTGGACTCCCAGGACCACTCAAAAGAAAGGAAGGAAGAACAAAATAAGAGACCCTGTTGAGAAGAAAGCAAGTTTTTTTCTCTCTTTTGAGAATTTTCCTGGAGATTGTGTGGCTGGCCACCTGAAACAGATGATATTTCAATCACAGTGATATATATTTGCTTGTTGGAATGATATTTTGTGCTGATGACCTCTTTTATTTTTTCTATGCAATGTAAATGTCATTTAAATCAATGTCAATAGCGAAAATAAAACCAACTTCAAAGCAGAAGGCCCAGGCAGTGGCAACGGGACTCAAAAGACATGTTTATAAATCACTATACTTTCTTTCTCGTGAAACATGAGCTTGGGTGTGACATACTCATTTCATTTATAAATACCCAGGTGGATTCGTCAGAAGCAGAGGTTCAAATTCTATCATTTGCTCATTGGACCGACCTGGAAACATTCACTTATTAATTTATGAGTACAGAGTCTGAAGTTATAAATAAACAGAAGCTACAGATTACGTTTATTGTTACTCTTGTGTTTACCTTATCTGGAAGTTTGAAGACAGAAAACATTGTTCAGGGCAAATAATTCTTAAATATTTAAGAACCAGCTGGTGCAACAAAAACATTTGTAAACTAACATTTAAAGTTCTGCAAAAAAAAAAAAAACCCTCATTTTCAAAGTTCTCGTTAAGAAAAATAATAAAAAGTGAAGACATTGCTTTATAAACAACTTTTTCACTCAATTTTATTTTCTTCTATTTATACTTGCTTATTTTCATTTATGTTTGAACAGACTGAAGATATAGAAAGTGCCTAAATTGTCATTGTCCGTTAGGAAGGTCAAACACTGGTGAGTATTTTGTACCATGATGGGACGCAGGGATTAGAGAGGTGTTGGTCAAAGGACACCAAGCCTCAGTTAGATAAGGAAAAATAAGATTAGGAGAGCTCTTGGACGGACTGGTGACCGTAGTTAATAACAGTGCATCGTGTTCTTCAAAAATGCTGAGTCACTGTTAAGCTCTCATCCCCAAATGGTAACTAGTTAATGCATATGAAAATAGTGATTAGATAATGCACATGTAAATTAGACCCAGCCTTTCCTCAATATACTCTATTTCAAAACACCAAGTGCATGTGATGAGTACGTACAATTTTGTCTGTCAATTTTGAAAGATAGTTTGCACAATGGGGTATGTGATGTCACAGACGGTCAGCTGGAAGACACCTTGGAGCCCTCCTTGTTTCTGTCAGACCTCTTTAATGATAAATGAGGAAATTGCAGTTAATGCAGGTTGGCTGACTTCAGTCACTATGACAATAGATGAGTGTTGGTCTACTTGGGTTCCTGGATGAACCTCGGGGACATGGAGATGAAGGAGGATCTTGCGCCACGGGAGCTCACGCAACAAAGAGGGAGTTGAGCACGTAACAGAATGTGAATGACAGAACTCAGCACCAACTGGGCAGAGCAGGGACAGGAAGACAGGCCCAAAATTGGGTCAAGGTCTCCCCCGTCAGAGCAGCTGGCCAATGTCCTCTCCTCTGTGGCCAGGGCACAGAAACAGTGACCAGGCTCTCAGGCCTCGGGATTGAAAGGCAAAAGTTTAAAGTGGAGCTCTGTTTCCAAGTACCCATAGGGCCGCTTGATCTGACAGGCTCAGTCTGTCCTCTGTTGCCACAACAGATTTGCTGAGGTTCATTCACTGCAGCTGATGGTTCCAGAGTCTGGGAAGACCATGAGCATAGTGCAAGCATCTGCTCGGCTTCTGCAGAAGGCTTCATGATTCCTCAACTTGGAACAGAAAGCAAAGGCAAACTGGTGTGTGCAGGAGGTGGCAAAATACCAGAAACCACCTGGTGTGGGCAGCTTGTCCAGTCCCACAAGGGTGAGCGCTTCCTCTCACGAAACAGCATGAAGCTCTCCACGAAGGTAAATCCCTCATGGTCTGGCTGTCCTATAAAGGCCCCATATCTCTCAACCCTATGGCACTGTGTATCAAACCTCAACACAAGTTGTGTTGGGTACAAACCAGAGTCAAACCATGTCCCCAACTATAAGGTTGTCTCCTTAATGTAACAGAGTGAGATTTATACAAGGTGTTTGTTTCTCATAATTATGCTAAGAGAAGTATTAAACACAATGTTAGAAAAGCCATACATATGCTGTCTTAGTTACTTTTATGTTGCTGTGACTTAATACTTCACATGCATGAATTAGGGGAGTTAAAGTTTATTTTAGCTCACAGTTTCAGAAGGTCTCAGTCTATGCATGAGCAGCCAGCAACCATGGAAGCCCATGGCAGAGGCAGAGGTAGAGGTAGCTCCTCAAGGTATTGCAAACAGGAAGCCAAGGCCCCATAGGAAGGGAGGAAGTTGGATTCATCCTTGCCAATCCTGTCCCAGTGATCTGCCCCTCTGGTTACAGCCTCAGTGCTTCTCCCCTTCCAGGTTTAAGCCCCTAATCCACAACATGCCTGTAATCTAAACCATACACGTGTAATCTACAATCTACCACAGGCCTGTCTTCCACCTCAAACTATAATCCACTACTCACTCATAATCCACCCCTCCAGACCAAGCCCCAATCTCCTGGTTCCATAAATAACCCGTATCATCCAAATACCTGAGACTTTTGGGGAACATTGCAGATCCAAGCCACAAATATATACCAAGGATAGGTGGGGCATGAACAGCTTCCTTCCTCAAATGAGAAATACAGAAATTCCATTGTACACAATCCCATCCATCCCCGGGATGCCAGAGAGGAAATTAGGGCTAGAAATCCCAGGCCCCAGCTTTGGGTCCAGAGGGGAGTGGAGTTATCTGTCAGGTGACAGGGACCCTCCTTGAACAACTCTAGCAAGTCTCCTCTGAGGCCTCTCCTTGAGTAGATCCCAACCTTGACCTAGAAAAATCACACACTCTTGGCACCAATGGGACATTCACCTTCAGATATGAAGAGACTTAAACACCAGCATTGTTTCTAACAGCTCAAGGCTATACCCTTAGGGTGACTCCGGTCTCCTTAAAGTATTTGCTTGAGATAAATAAACTCCCTGCCAGAAGAACTGACATTTATCCCAACCAAAATCTGGTGACAAGCAGAGAGGCCTCTGAACCTTCTTTTACAACGATGTAGCAAACTTGTGATTATAAATTCTTTTTCTTTTCCTGTGAGCTGTCAATTTTTCTACTATCTATAAACAACTTATTTTGTCTCTTTTATGTGGAAACTGTTGGGTGTGCACCTTGCTGTAACTCCCATCACTGTCACATACCGTAAAGAAGTTGATCCTTGACAGCACCAAGGAACACACGCGGTTCATGTGGACCAACTACTGCTTCCCTCATTTCCCTGAATCTTCTGCCAGTCACCTCTGCACTAATGGAAGTTGAGCTCAGTTTACCTTTTTTCCTATTACACTAGTTACTGAGTTTAGAATATCTTGATTGCTTTAACTTGTGTAAGCCATTGTTTATCTTTGACACAGGAAAACAACTGAGAAAAGAAAGTCTAGGTTTTCCCAACTAAGAACATTCTATTATTATCATCAAAAAAATACAGGTGACAACAGAGACAGTTATCAATCAACTTAGTTTTGGGGGAATGAGAAAAAGCTGTTTTTTTTTTCCAGTCCTGGAGATTGAATCCATTTTTCGCGCAGAGTTCCCCATCCCCTTTCTTACTGAAATCGGCACTTGCTAACTTGTATAATTGGGCTTGAATCTGAGACCTTCATGTCTCAGCCTCTTGCAGTGCCACCACATCCGGCTGCAATGCTGAATCTTCATGTTTATGTTGGGTAGAGAGTTGTTGAAACCATTCGCCCTAATTTTCTCCTCCAGTATCAACTCCTCCCAAACTGAGGTGTTTCAAAAGACAGTGCTAATTCAAACAACTTGCTTTTCTTTTATATCCCCTTTGCTTTCAGTGTTCGTTCTTCTTGGTTTACTGGCTCCCTGGTACCTGGGTGCCAGTTCCTTCTCACAGGACAGCTCAGAACATACCTAAAGAATGAGCCCAGGGGACCAGCTGATCTGAAAAGACCCTAGACCCATGTTACGCAGGGTCAAGTGCTGGCTCCTGTAATGGCTGGCTTAAAATACTGAACAAATTAAATTCTTCATGTCCCTATTCTCTAATTTCTCAAGTGGTTATAATCTATTTTTTTGAATAGATGTGTTAGGAGAACCAGACAATAGTCTCTATGGGTTTAGAACCTAAAAGGTATTTTTATTAACTTTTGTTGGGACTGAGAGTCAAACCCAGGGCCTTCACATTGAACTACATCCCTAGTTCACTTTTGATTTTGAAATAGAATCTTACTAAACCACTAAGTTATCCAGGCTGGACTCAAACTTGGAATTCTCCTGCCTCCACCTCCCAGAATGCTGAGACGGCAGACTTGGGTGACTAGGCCTGGCTTTTTGTTACTTGCAGAAGGAAAACTCCTTGTTAACAGGACCAAACGCCCTACCCCTCATCTTGTTCTGTCCTCCGCTCTCTAACCGTTTGTACTTCGTTGCCACTTCCAGCCATAATGGGTTGGAATGCCCCTAGGCCACGGCACGCCAGGAGGGTGAGTAGACTAGGCACACAGCCACGATTCTATGCACATTCCCTCCCTCCATCCTTGGCTCAGGGTGCTGTACTGTCCATCGGGCGGAGACCCAGCACGCTCAAACTCTGCACATGTCCATTAAGCGCTGAATGAAGGACGCCCAGAACCCAGCACTAGGGTGTCCTACAGTTATCCCAAGAGAAAAAATACACTCATGCTGCCATCGGAGATGAACGCTGACCCTGGACACTCCTGGGCATTTGTGCCCTGGGCGGCAGACAGAAGCAAGGAGGCAGCCGGGGAATGCGGCACCACGGAGGGTGATGGCCTCCGGGGCACTCCACTCTCCAGCCACTGTCCTTCATCTCGGGGAAATTTAGGGCGAGAATATGCCTCCGGGCTTGGCTGAAAGTGTCCAACCGCACCACACCCCGGAGGCTCCCTCCTGAGGGGCTCGCTAGCTTTGTCCCCGTCGCGGGCCTGGGTGGCGCTTGAATACCAGGCAGTTGGTACTCAGCTTCCAAGCGCGATACCCACACCCTCTACTGCGCTCCGCGCTGACAGCTGCCCAGACCCACCGCGCCTGCGCATAACGCGGCGTGCGACACAAGGCTGCCGGGTCCCGGCATGCCTGCGTCTGAAGTGGTGCATTTCGGGACTTGTAGTTTCCTAGGCAGGATTGTAGGAGTCTGGTCTCTATGCTGGCCCCGAGAGGGACGCTCTGCCCCTGGGAGCTGTAAGTGTGGGGTGACATTCGGGTTGACTAGAATATTTATTTATTAACCGAAATCCAAAAAGTCTTTGGAGCTCAGAGTAGCGGGCGGACAGCCCTGCGTTCGTGTTTTTTCTCCGGGACAGCCGCCGGGGCCCCACCCACAGAGAGCGGATTGAGTGTCGCGGCCAAGTCGCGGCGTTGGCAGATCCAGGGTTGGTTTGGTCTAAGGATGATCCCGGGGCCCAGGGTATGTTCTAGATGCCCTGTACTGTGGAAGGGTGGGGGATGCGAGGACAACCCCCGGGCCTCGCTTCCTTGAGCCTTACTGGGGCATGTGTTGCTCCCCGAGTGTTTCCGGATGGGACGAGGCCCCTGATCCGGATCCCTAGTTACTGAGGAGGAGCTGGTACCCACAGGGGTCCTGTTACTTCCCGGGTCTGCGCGGGGAACACGGGCGCTAGTGTCGCCTTGCTTAGTGCGAGAGGGGGGCAGGCCTCTTCCCTCCTTCCACAGTGAATCCCAGAAAACTTGAGAGGCGCAGTCTGAGCAGCCGATCTGCTGGGACTGGTTTGCTGAGGTTCGAGGCCCGTGCAGAGCAGACGGAGTGGTACCATGCACCACCTTCCTTTCTGGACCTACCTGTGCCTCAGATGTTTGGTTGTAGAAAGGGTAGAGACAGGCAATGAGAACAAAGTTCAGACAAAGCGCATTACTGATGAATGGCTGGCGCAGGTACCCACGCAGGGAGACTTACCCTTGCGTTTGTCAGGAGTCCCAAGAAGAAATGGAGTATGCGGGAAATAATTGCATTGCATTACAAGAATTGCTTCTTAGTTTCTGGGAGAAATTTGGCAAAGGAAAACAGATTTTCTGCAATAAGGGAAATAGAAGTGCGTGAAGTTGTATCTAAGCCATTTGCTATTTTTGACTTTTAAGCTAAGACGGAATAGTTCCAAGGGAGGCTTAACATTTCCTGCACTTCACAGATATTACATCTCTCGAGATTGTTCTCATCCCGGTAGCTTTTGTAGCTCAGTCCTCAGAGTGCAGCTGCCTCCTGTTTCTAATATTATGTCAAGTGTACACGTGATATCCCAGAAAGCGGCCTACTGGTATTTTTAGCTTCCTTAGTTGCTCTCTTTTCTAGATAGCCTGTGGGGTGCCACGCACATGGCGACCAGGAGCCCGTAACCCAAGGGAGGCAGTGTGTGGGAGTGAGCCGGGCCGATTGGGCTGTTCTGGCTTCTCCTCCACCCTCCTTGGTCCACCTCTTCCACTGCTGTTGCAGGTTGATTTTCTTGAATTGTATTATATTATTTAAGATATAAAGCTGAGGCAGGTGCCAGTATGTTTTCACACTCAAGATGTGTGATGTCAAAGAAGATGATGAGTCGTGAATGAGAGAGTTAGAGAATCACTCTGGCTTCTGATTTTTTAAAAACTGGGCCAAGGCTTGGCACTAAACTACATTCCAAGCCCTTTGTAATCTTTACTATTTATTAATTTTTGATAAAGAGTCTAATCAAGTTACATTGCCTGGGCTGGACTCAAAGTTATGATCCTCCTTCCTCAGCACCCCCTCCCGCCCCCCAGCCCCCATGCCATAGTGCTGGGATGGCAGGTGTGCACTCCGCATGGCTAACCTAGATTGTGATTTTACAAATGAGAACACTTTGGTCCAAAGAGTTAGTGACTTGCCCTGGGTCATATGCCTTGCCTTGGGCGCCTGCAGGATTAGCGTCCAGATCTCCAGTTCTCCTTGTCCTTGATATCATTCTTTATTCCATGCCCTCTGTTCTGCAGTCGCTGCATTTTGCCCTACATGCCACCTTTCTGTGCCCTTGGGTGTGGCAGGTCCATTAGTGGAAGGCAGAGATTCATCATGACAACGATGGTTGACATTGATTTAGGGCTTTGTGTGTTGAGCATGGTGCTTAGTGCTTGGCATCCAGTTTCTGAAAGAAAATTTATAGGTGAGGGATTTGAGGCTTAGAGAGGCTAAGTGTCTTGTCCAAGGTCACACTGCTAGTAAATGCAACATGTTTGCCAGTGGGCCAGACTCTGGGTTTCCTTTTTTATTGATTTCCTCCTGAAGGCTTTTTGGACATTTTCGCCTTCCTGGGTCTTAGAAATCACAATCGTACATTCATAAATTCACTGGGTATGTAATTTGGCCTCAAAACTTGTAAACAAACTGAACCCGCCTACTGTATTTGTACACACTTGTTAAATGGGAATTGTAAAAATAAAATTTAAAGTAACTTAACAAAACATCTTGTTGTAATCTACAATATGGCTAATACCTAGGATTATTAGAGTGATTCCTCTAAGTGAAAATTCTAGCAACAGGTTCTAACCTGTTAGGAACACATTTCTCAAGTTTTGGTCAGAACCTGCTGCCCCTTGAAGACAGGTGGGCCATTTATACATGACGTTAACAGGCACCTTTACTCACAGTCGCCACAGGTAAACTGAACCCTGGCTTCAGGTGCTAGCATTCACTTATCTGACTTTGGAGAAGTCACAGGGAACACTTGGCCAACGTGTGCCAGCTGCTGGCTGGTGTGCAAGGCACTATGACCTTGGGGAAATGAGGTAGGACTTTCTTATATGTAGATGCTTTTGTAATTGAAAGTTTCTCTAAAACATCTTTCCTGATGTTCATTTTGTCTTCACTCTAAAGGCCTGTGACGTCGCCTGCTGCTCCTGTTTATTCTAACGGTGAGTTCATGCAGATGAAATCATTGCAGTGGCTTTTGGGTACAAACTCTACGTGTGTACCAGGGTGTCACCGGCAGTCAGGCCCTGGAGCTTGACTGGATGGGCCTGAAGCCTGGTCCCCTAGGAGGCCCTGTATACGTGACTGAAACTTTATTTCTACATCTAGAAAGAAGAGATAATAAATTATGCCTCACAGGGCAGTTAGGAAGACTAATTGAGGTAATTCATCTAGACATTTTAACACAGCCTGGCAGCATAATGTAAAGCTGTAATTATTATGCTGTAACTCATCAAATTTCAGAGAAAGCAGGGACCCAGAGAACATGTGGCTGGCACCTTCTTTCTTCGCTTACAGACAGCACCGAGGCCCCAGGGGAAGTCACATGCCTGAGTTCTTCATCCGTAGCTGAAGTTTTCCGGCTCTGGGAGTATGTGTCATATTCTAAGAATAATGACCTACAAGACCCCAGAGCAAATCCTGTACTCTGGCTGTGTCCCTCTGCCTAGTCATTTTCAGCCTCACCTTCCATGAAGTCTCCATCATGCTTTAGAGGAACTTTAACATGTGAATTTATTTCTTAGGATAATTTTTTTCTCTCTCATTCATCCCCTTCAAATAAAATTTTAATAACAAAGATTAACAGTCAAAGAACCTGAGAAATGGAATGACACTTATCCCCAAGCCATGCTTGTGTTTAGGGCAGGCAGGGGTAGGGTGGTGGGAGGGAGAGTGCTTTTGGGTGTGGGCTTTTAGGTCCATAGGTGAATGGTGGGGGGCACATGTCCCTTAGGAACAGCTGTGGGGGGGTGGTGAGGAGAGCTCTCTGTTCATTGAGAGCTGTCTTGATCCTCACTCGACACTTCTGTCTCCACTAGACCCAGGGCCAACTGGTTTGGGACACTTAGCCTCCCTCTCCGTGAAGCTTTCTCTCTCTGCTCACACGCCCTCTCTCCATCAAAGGCATACCTTTCTAAGGCTGTCTGCCTCAGATATCCCAAGTTGACCTATTTCTTTTGTTCCATTCAGATCAGCTCTCTCTCATACACGTTTTTAGGAGACCACTGACCAGGAATTAACTGTTTGCCTGTCATGAACTGGAAGGTGAGAATAATTTTAAACAATTGTAACCTGGGTTTTTTTTTTCTTCTCTCCTCATATTAGTCATCTTTTGGTCATTATGATAAAATATCTAATGTTATTGACTTATAAGAGACAAACTTTACTAAGTTCCGGAGATTATTTTACTAAAGTTTACTAAGCTCTGGAGATTCTGGAGATTCTGGTCCAAGATCAGGCAGACCTGTTGTTTTGGGCTTGTGATGGAGGTGTCTGATGACAATGGCAGGGAATACATGGTGGGCTGGGACACAGGAGGAGAAGAGGCTAGAGTTCTAACATCCCTGTCAAGGCCACAGCCCCAGTGACCCCAAGAATTCCCAGTAGGCCCCACCTCCTAAAGGTCTACTCTACCTTCCGATGGTGCCTCCCCAAAGACCAAGCCATTAACTTATGGACTTTTGGGGACATTTGGTATCCAAACCATTGCACTCCTAATTGTAAAAATGAAGACTAATAGATCTGTAGAAGTAGATTAATTTAAACAAATGAAAACATGTTATGTATTTTTAAGTTAAATCATGTAAGTATATGTTTATTAATCAAATTTCTGGAGGAAGGCCAGGTGTTCCTTTAGGTGTTCAACCACTAACTTCAGATCTGCCTCTTCTTACAGAGACCATGCCTTCATTTCACCTACACTTTCATACTTTGGTTTCTTTGAAGCAGTGAGTGAATGTTTGTGTCCCTCTAAATTCCTGAGTTGCAAACCTAGTCCCAATGTGATGGTATTTGGAGATGGAGCCTAGAGGAGGTAATTAGGTCTGAGGGAGGAGCCCTCATTAATGGGGTTAGGACGTGAGAAGGGAGACTGACCACAGCTGCAGTTTAGTGCACTGGAGGGGGAAGGAAAGGGCCTGAGCTCTCTGCCTGAGCCCTGTAGTGCCCGTGACCTTTGCTGCCAGCACTCTGCCTCCCTCCTTGTCCTGAAATTTCTGTCCCTTGCTCCCTCCTCTCCACTACCTATAAAAAGAAAGCAAATACTGAAACCACTTAACCTGTGGCTATTAGGAGGTATGCTTCCTTTTTGCTGAGCTTTCTAACTTCTGGATGAGATAGTATGTTCCTGTACCTCCAGAGCTAAGTTTTGGATTTGTGCCACCGAGAGCCACGAGCAGGGAGTGATGAGGACGTACTTCTGTGACTTTTGTACTTTTGTACTGTCGTCAGAGTGACTTTTTGAAGTACACAGGTTGTACATTATTGAAATGATTTAGTGGCTGAAAAACCCCGAGTTCCTGAGTATTCTTATTGCTTTAATTGAATGAAAACATTTTGGATACCTGGATTCTCCCTGCCCGTGACACCCACCGTGTCCTGTGGTGTCACACGGCAGCGCCCCTCGTGCAGCCACACACAGAACTGGTTAGTTTCTGAGGTATCAAGTCCAGCTGCCTTAGTAAATTCAGCAGCCAGGCATTGTGGGTTGCATGATTTCATTATAAAACTGATAGCGGTAGGGAGCACATGATAAATTTTGCTGGGTAACGTGATGAGGGGTCCGGCTTTGGGTCTAGGGTTAGGATGGGTTAGACCCTTCCCCACCGGTTACTGACCTCTGTGCACTGCACGTTTCCCACTCTTCCGTCAGGACATGTAGCCTGGGGGAGCGAGCAAGATCGGTCCCTGGGAGGCTCGTAGTGCACAGGAAGTCCCCAGTGAATGGCGGGTCTTGTGCTCTGTCTTTTAAATCCACTAAATCCACCTATAGGTCTGAATCATGAAGAATTTACTAGATGTGATTTATGTATGTGGCCGGGCCTGGTGGTGCCTAGCTCTCTTGGGGGCTGAGGCAGGAGGGTCACAAGTTTGAGCCCAGCCTGGACAATTTAGGGACTTGAGAGGACTTGTCTCAAAATCAAAAATAAGAATTGGCAGGGATGTGGCTCAGTGCAAAGGCCCTGGGCTTGATCCCCAGTACCACATGCATACACAAAAAGATTATATATGTATGTAAAGATTGAGATTTCATTAATTGCATTTCATTGGAAGTCAGAGGCCAGTCCAAGGGACACTACCCAAGGGGTCAGAATGTTCCACTACAAATCTGCCCTCATCACAGACAAGCCATGTGATGTGAACAGGCTTTCTTTATTCTTTTTCCTAAGGATTTGTTAATAATATAAAACAACATTTATTATATTCTTCTCTCACTTAAAAATATGTACACACTTCAAAGCTTAAAAATATTACTGAAAGCACAAAGAAGCAATTTGGAATCACGTAGAGATTCCTAGCTATACACTAAGATGAACAGCCTGGAGTCTTTCCAGTCTTATGTACTGTATTATATTTTTAGATGAAGGATGATTTTTGCTGAACTGCTACACACCCTGGTAGTGACCCATAATTACTAACAGGGGCAAAGGTAGAAGTCACTGTCTGGCTGCTACCAAATTGGCAGAATTAGGAATAAATGGGCTGGACCTGGTGGTGCAGGCCTGTACTCCAAGGCTGAGACAGGAAGACTGCAAATTCTAGGCCAGCCTAGGCAATCTCGTGGCTTAGTGGGGGAACCTGTCCCCAAACCAGAATTAAAATGGGCTGAGGCCACAGCTCAGTGCAGAGGCTCTGGGCTCAGTTCCTGGTACCACCAAAAGAAGAGAAGGAAATGGGGCCACAAAGCCTTATTTTACATTAATGCTTATAGCTGCGACTTCACTTTTCCCATGATTATTCTTTTCATTAATACATGTCTGAAATACATAATTTCTATCATCTTAGGGAATTGGTGCATATACATATTGCATTTCTAGGTCATCTTTAAAATCCTTTCCAACCCTCTAGTTATGTAAGCATATCGTTTCAGCTAAAATTTTCATTAACTATTTTCAGATTGACTTAAGGTAAGCAATTAGAGTGATGTTCAAGCATGCTCCCAGTAGTAGAATCGCATTTTACTAGTATTACATATAATAAATGCTATTTGGCGATTTAACCTAATGAGTTCATTGGGATAAGTCCTACCTAGTCCTCTAAAATAGTGATTACTCTACAAAAACATATCTTTTCACTTCATTTGGATTTTAGCCACATGCAAGCCCACAATTATCATTCAGGTCAGACTAGCTGCGTTTATGAAACTGGTCTAGTATTCGCTGTGAGATATTAGTGTGATACATAAAATTTTATAACAGAACCTTCCAGTGTAGAGAGTACAGGTCTGATTCTGTAGACTTTCTGTTAGCCAATCAATTATAGCCTTCCCTTTAACAAGAAACTACAGGAACAGGTAGTTAGGTTTTAGTGTTTTGAGTTTTTTCTGTATTTTATTTTGCCTTGAAGTGCCAGTGCTCATGATTGTCTGTAAACAAGAAGAAGGGAGGTCTGGTCCTGCCTCACTGGTAGAAGGTCAGAAAGATGCAGTGACCCACCCAGGCCACACAGTGAGTGGCAGATCAGAGCGTACATGCAGGCCACCTGGACACAGCTGCTTTCCCCGGACTGTTAGATACTGCTGTGCCCAGAAGCAGGGCATCTGCAGAGGGGTCAGAAAACTGCACTAGGTTATGAATGACCAAGTGTGTCTGGGGTTGGTTGCTGCTCCTTTTTGGATAGCCAGGAGCAAAGAAGTGGTGACAGGCAGGGTTGTTGGTGACCTGGGCAAGGGGTCTTGTTGGCTTGACCTCCAGCGTAGCCCCAGCACCTGTCTTTTGCTTGTAACCTAACAGAGGCTAGGTCTGTGTTGAACGGAGGAAGTCAGGATGGCTTCTTGTTTCTTTAAGGTTCTCGATCACGTGCCCCTGCTACTGTATATCCTGGCAGCAAAAACATTGATTTTCTGCCTGGCATTTGCCGGAGTGAAGATGTACCAGAGGAAAACACTGGAGGCCAAACGTCAACAACTGGAGGCCGAAAGGAAGAGACTGTCAGGGAAGAAGGAGGACTGAAGAGAAATCGAAGGTACTAGGCTTTTGCAAATGCGAAATGCCCTGGGTTAGGGCCAGCTAGTCGGGTGTGTGATTGTCCCTTGGATCTGAAGGACTGGGTGCGGGCGGGTGGCCTACTTGTCGTCTGAGATAGAACTGGCCCCAGTCAGAGATTGGTGTGCAGAACCCTGGCCCTGTCCAACATGGTGGTACGTGGAGACTGGTGTCCTGTGCCCTGGATCCATAGAGGCTCTTCATGTTGTGGCTCTTAGGAGTCTGGAGCAGGAAATGACAGCTGGGCCTTCTCCCTGGAGAAGTCCACATACTAAAAACACCTATAATTATGGCTAAACTTGGTGAAGTGGGTGGGAAAGGAGGAAGCGGGGACTCAGAAGCCATTTGAAACCCCAAGATCAAGGAGCCCTGTTATTTCAGGCTGATGGTGACTGTCAGACCTTGTTAGGGTCCTGGCCTAGTGAATCTTTACTCACAGCCTCTCCCCTAGGCAAAAAGGCCTATGTGTCATTGTAGCTGGTACCTGTCACAGTGCACAAGGGAGCGTGCAGAGTTCCCCGTGGGCTTCAAATCTTGGGGCCCCAGGAAGTGACTATTAAGGCTGTGCTGCAGATCCAACATCCTAGCGGTTTCCTTGATTCTGATGTTTGGATCCCATTTCTTCATTTATCAGAATTAAGTTCTGTGCTTCTCTGAAAATGAGAGGATTCGAATGTGGGCAGAAGCCCTATATGAGCAGTTCTGAAACAGGGTAAGGCTCAGGATTTCTAGGGTGCTCTTTAAAAAGAGAGCCTCCCAGGCTGCAGGCTCCGGAGAGGTTTTCATGGACATGGTTGGATCCAAACACCTGTTCTTTTAAAACTCCCCTAGGCGATTTCTTATGTAGCCCCCTTAGCAGCAGGTCACGGTTGGAACCTTCAGGCTTGGTTTCGGCTTGTTGAGCCTCAGTGCTTGAACGTAGGGCTAATGTTGGGCACATGGTACGCTGGCTTCTCTGTCAAACTCACCTGGCTTCTCCCCTCGGCTTTCTAGATCTTGCTGATAGTGTCAGCTCAGGTGTACTCCAGCCAAGAAGAAGGACAGGACAGGCTGTGAGTGCTGCAAGATGCCTCAGAGGATGAACTCCCGGCCTGTGCCTGGAACTGAATGTGAATTTTTGTATACTTTGAAAGGAACCAGTATTTTTGTTTACTGAAATAAATAGCTTTATTAAAAAAAAGACTGTCTCTGGTATTTGGGATGAGTTACGGTGTATTTGTGTCTCTCTTATACACATGTACATGTGTGTGTGCACATGTGCACACACACGCGCGTGCACACACACACACAAAGGTGAAAGAGGGAGTTTTGCAAATTCCTCTAGCCAATAGGCACAGATCCTAAGTGCAAATCTCCTGCCCACAGAACCCTGGGCTGTGGAACCCTGGGCTGTGGAACCCTGGGCTGTGGAACCCTGTACCACCTGCTGGTTTCACTGTTGGGAGAGGCAGGTTCTGTGCTGGTCCAGGGCCTGCTGGGGACAGTTGGTCCCTCTGTGTGCATCCTCATGGGGAGGACTTGCAGAGGGAGAGCTCCTGGCCATGATGGACAGAGTCTAGGAAGAACTCCGGAGCCCTGGGGCCCTCTCTGTCCTCTCCCTCTGCCCCTCTTGCTGGGATGGAGGGAGGGCAGCCAGGGAGGACCCGGATTTGACAGAGGGGAATGGTGATCCTTTTTGCTGAGCTCCTGCAGCCTGCAACCCCCAAATGATTGGTTGTCTCACTTCTCTCAAGAGGCTGGAGTGGTTGGGGCGCAAAAGAGGTTTATTATGAAAGAGGTTTTAGGGTTTTTCTGTGACCTGTTTTATATACACTTCCACTCTTCAACCACTAGGGGGAGATGACTAATCACTAATTTGAGTTACAGTTTCATTGTACTAACATCTACATATGTAAAACAATTTGGGAGATTTGTAGGCAACTCTGCTTATGGGTTGTTATTACTGCTAATTATATTATCATCATTATTATTTACTACAGATTGAAAACAGAGCCTTCTCCTTAAGCTATGTCTTTTTTCTTAATTTTGAAATAAGCTATCACCAAGTCACAAAAATTCCCCTGGGTCATGTACCAAAATCCCAGCGACTAGTTTGGCTTTAAATAATTAGTTGGATGCATGCGTGGATGGAAGTAGGTGGGTCGGTAGCTTGGTGAAGCCCACAGCCAGGACTCCCATCAAGACCATCGCTATCTGACAGCTCTTAAGCCCACAGTGTAAGACATAGACTGCTGTCCCTGGGTAGCAGACACTCCCGTGAAGAGCATAAACTGAGATCTGTGTTCTGTGTTCTGTGCCCATGCATAGTCCCCGGCAGAGAGATCTGACTAGATCTTATCACACGCATCTGTGACATACCTGCTCAGTTTACAAGCTTGCAACACAATAGAAGCAGAAATACCATCCAGCAAGGGGAGTAGACTGGCTTGGCCTGAGGCCCCTTGTCTGTACCTGGCCAGCAGCTATAATTGGGGACACCTCCATGATGAAGTTAGGTCTACAGGAATGACCTTAGAAGAAAAAGTTTACACTGTTTCATAGACTAATGAGGCGAAGATGTACATAATGTCTTTCAGAAACTAAGTAATCTGAGATTTACTTATTTGTGGTAGTACTGGGGATTGAATCCAGGGCATTAGCACAGAGCTACAACTTAAGCCCTTTAAAATTTTTTTTTTAAACTTAAATGTTTTATTTATTTGTTTGTTTTGAGACAGGGTATCTCTCTGTAGCCCAGGCTGGTCCTGAACTCACTGTGGAGCCCAGGCTAGCCTTCGACTTACAGCAATCCGCCTGTCCCAGCCTTCTGAGTGCTGGGGATTACAGGCATGCACTGCTATGCCCAGCTTATGTGGTGCTGGGGAATCGAACTCAGGTACCTAGCACTTGCCTAAGAACTTGCTAGGCAACTGCTTTAACCGCTGAGACATTACTCCAGCCCCATTTTAAAAATTTTTCACACAGGGTCTCCCTAAGTTGCTCATGCTGGGCTCAGACATGTGGCGCACCTGCCTTAGCTTCTCAGATTGCTGGGATGGCAGGTGTGACCGCCACTCCCAGCTCTGCAGTTCTTTGAAAGAGATTAGTTACCTCTCCCCAAATGATCTGCAAAATCTCCTAAAGAAAACCATGGGCACCCATGGGACATGGGAAACATGGGGTGTCTCCGCAACTTACTCCTAATGCTTTCCAGGGCTAGAGGAATGGCACAGTGGTTGAAGCACTTGCCGAGCAAGTTCAGACCCTCAGTTTGATTCCTCAGCACCACATAAGCTGGGGTGTGAGGCAGGAGGATTGCTGTGAGCTCTAGGCCAGCGTGGCTATGTAGTAAGACTATGTCTCAAAAAACAAATAAACAAACAAACAAATAAATAAATAGAAAAGAAACCTAAAGCTTTCCAGGCACAATGTCTCACCATTGTTGGAGTTATCCAGATGTTCTTGAATTTTGCTCGGAAACTTGCTGTGTGTGGAGGCCCCAGGACACGGAAATGGAGGTGCTTGGGCTGACCTTGGGAAGCCGGAGCAGGAGGGTCTTCCTCTTGCTGGCAGCTGCACCCAGCCCCTGGTGGAAGTCTTCTCCCAGTGAGACAAGAGTGGAAAGGGAAGGATCTGAAAGAGAAGAGAATGGAGGGGGGAAGATCTTCCCTCTGAGACAGACGGATCCTAAATTCCAGCTTAGCCTGGGCAACTTAGCCAGGCTAAGTTGAGACCTCATCTAAAATAAAATCATCTAAAAGGGCTGGGGATGTAGCTCAGTGTGAAAGCCTTGAGTTCAAGCTCCAGGAGAGAGAGAGAGAGAGAGAGAGAGAGAGAGAGAGAGAGAGAGAGAGAGAGAGAGAGAGAGAGAGAGAGAGAGGCACCTCACAACAGCCTCCCAGGAGAGAAGCATTATCATCACCCATCTTTCACAAATCAGGAAACTTCAGGCGCAGGCAAATTCATCCCCCAAGTCCCCCAGCAGGTGGCAGACAGAGATAGAATTTAAGGGTCTGGGTCGAGCTCCAGGGCTTTTGCTTTCCACTGCCGACTGCTCAGTTGGTTTGAGTCCCCTGCTGGGAGGACGGGCACCCAGGTCCTCTCTCACTCTTCCGCTGAGCCTGGGTCAGGATACCTTCCCCATGGCAGCGTCAGTGACATGTTGGGGGACTGTGGTAGCTGAGCACCTGATGGGAAATGGAGGAGTGTGGAGTTGGCATTACCGCGCATGTGTGCATGTCTGTGTGCGCGCGTGCCTCCACGGACCCCTCCATTCTGCAAATATACAAAGTTGGATGAGCGCATCCCCTGAGCAACAGCAGGCAGGACGGTGGGGGGTGTGAGGTGGGCACAGGGAAGCAGAACAGGGAAAACTGCCCCCCTGGTCATGATTAATACTAGGCGGCCTTTGTATGGGTCAGAGCAGAGCACTTCCTTATTACACTGACCTAAGTGGCCTGGAATTATCTATTTTGGGGAGAAACTGCTCTCTTTGGGGATTTACCTGCTTCTGGTTAGCGTGAGTCACTCCATCTTGGCTTTGTCTGGTCTGCAGCGATCTAGTCAGGAGTTCAGGGCACACAATGGCCTCCATCATTTTTAACATCACATAAGCCTTAGATGAGGCTCACCTGCCCACACCTTTCTCTGCCCACACTACCTCTCTTCCCTTCCTTTCCCCCGTGACCAGGTCCCGACTCCTCCTCTAGCCTCAGACCCTGTCTCGCCCGTTCCAGTAGTTCCAACCACAACCCACCCCCAGCAGCAAGGCCTGGCCTCTCAGTCCCCTGCTACCAGGCCTCTCTCGTCGCACTGAGGGACTGGGAGGACGGGGACTGAGTCCCGTCACAGACTCTGGCCACTGTGAGGGTCCAGGCCTGTTTTCCTTCGTACCTTCGTCCTGGTACCTTGTCAAGTACATGGAAAGTGCTCAAATGTTTGGTGAGTGCATGGTAGGTAATACTGGAGGAAGGGATTCAGCGTCATGGCCTACTGTGAGACATCTTTCCTTCTTCCCTGCAATAATAGTCCTGTTTTTTGTTTTACTGGCTGTAGTATCACAACACGAAAGAGTACATTTCCCATCTTCCCTTGCGCCTGAGTCTGGTCAATCAGATTTAAGCAGAGGTGTTGTGTTGTGTCTTCCTGGAAGGCTCTTTTAAAAAGTATCAAATAGGCGCTTTCTCCTTCCTTCCTCCTTTTTCGCTGCATAAAGTGCCAATGCAATGGCTTGCTCAGCATCCATTTTGGACACTGAGGTGACTTGAAGGCCGGAACCAACGTGCTCTTGGAGCGTATGGGTTTATCGTGTTACCCCTGAGCTGCCGCCTTAGCACTTGGCTGTTCTTGGTGGTGGCTGGGATCTCTTTTCTCTCGTTGTGTCTCCTTGGCCTGCTTACAGCCTAACCTCATCCTAGCCGGCACTAATCAATGACCACAGTTGATTCCGGGCAGCAATCTCCTGTCACGAGTTGTGTATGTGTTAAATGAGTCAGTTACTACTCTAGCTTTGTCTCTGTAAAACAAGCTTAGAAATCCCTGCACTGCCTTTTGTACACGATGCTTGCCTGAACTAAAGGAGGCCAAGCCAGCAGAAGGCAGTTTGTATGTAGCAACAAAACAATCACAGTGAAGGAGTGTGCACCAGCTGGGTGGGCAGCTCTGCCCCGGCTGGCCAGGTGGGGCTGCATCCATCCCATTGGGTTGAGCCAACCAGTACTTATGACCTCTGGGCTTGTTCCGGGCATAGCACCATCTTCTAATGACCACTTCCTTTGCTGTCCTGCTGGTCCATGGAAGGGAGGTAAGGATGTGGGGTTGCTGGTGAAAGCAAAGACCAGAGTTGATGAGATGTTCCATTAGCCACCATCAGAATAATGTCACCAACATCAAAAACTCTATACCCTCTTGTGTGCAGAAGAGTGGCTCACCCTGCACTGCGGTGTACTGTCTCCCACTGGTCTTTTTCTACAGTGCTCTGAACACGGCTGCTCTTAAAAAGATTCTGGGCTGTACTCACCAGTGCCCTGCCCCACCTGCACCAGAAGAAACCTCTTGTTATGATTATTCATGCCCTAACCTCTTGCAAATGATCTTAAAAAGAAATACCAGAGGAAAGTTTCCTTTGATCCGTGTGTCTTAAGTCGTGCCTATTCTTGCATACCAGTGATAAAAGGCAACGAAAAATTTCCTCAAAGCGTGTGAGATCAGTGACATTCAGTCTAATTGTGGAGACATTTGCTTTGACCCCAGCCTGGAGTACAATCACAGGAGCTTCAGTTTTTGAATGCTTAGTGGGGGCCTGATGCAACGTAAGAGTTTGGCACACGTGACACCCTATTGAAGTCCTCAACCTCTTTGACTAATAAGTTAATTGAACTTCAGGAAACTAAAGTAAGTTACCCCAAGTCTCACAGCTAATGATTCCAACTAGGGTCGTTAGATTCCCCAGGCCCAGGGTACTTTCTGCTAGAACTTTCCATGCTTAGCATAAAGCAGCATCTTAATTATGAACCCAATCTTATGTAACCAAATTGCACACTAAAGGTGGCTCTTCGGATCCCTCTGGGTATATTGACGTCCTCTTTCTTCTGTTTGCTTTCTTGATGACGAAACAAAGGCCCCAAGGAAGAGAACTCTAAGCCCAGTTTATTAAATTGTTTGGGTTTTCAAACAAAAATAGTTCCTGTTGGTTCCCCTTGCTCGACCTATAACCTAAAAGTATTCCATTATTTTTCTCACTGAAGAATAATGTCTCTGAGAGGCTTTCTGCCTCCTCTTCAACATTGCATTGAAAATATATGTTTAGCTGTGTTCAGCAGCAGATGGCCATTTTGCCAGCCATTGTCTGGTTTAATTTTCTTATGTCCTAGAAATAAGGAAAATCCGGACTTTGATAGCCAAGCTAAGCATAGAGACTGGGAATACACAATCGGACAGCCCCAGCAATGTCCCTATGCTTCTGTTTCCTCCTCTTCAAAATGGGAAAAATGATGAAACTTGCCGGTTCCGGTTCTTAGAACTTGTTACGGTTTAGATCTTAAGTGTACCCCTAAAGTCTCCTGTGTTTGAAAGGTGGTTGGATCACAGGGGCTCTGGGCTTATTCGTGGATTAATTCATTAATAATTCGGTAGGTGAGTTTGCTGTTAGAATGGGTCACTGGGGGCTTGACCTGGAAGGGCCTGTTCTTGTCTTTGGCCCCTCCCTTCTCTTGCATCCCGGATGCTGTGATGTGACCCACTGGCCTCTACTCAGGCCTTTCCACCATGTCCTTTCTGCCTTGGAGCCAGATGACTAGGGACTGAACCTTCTAAAAACTGTGAGCCAAAATAAACGGCTACTCCTATAAGTTGTGAGCATCAGACAGTTTGCCCCAGTGATGAAAAAGTGACCAAGGCAGGATTAAATGAACTGCTCATTGGTGGAAAGATGGCATGAGTAATGGCTCTAACCACAAACTTTGGTTCTGAATCTTAGCTCCTCTCCACAGCAGTAAGTTACGTATTCTTTCTGGGATCTGGGCTTCCATACATATAAACTGTAGGTAATAGTAATTTCTCCAACAGTCTGCTGTGAGGATTAGAGTGAACTCTTTTAATTCACTGAATAACTGATGCACATAGACACACACACAACGAGTAACAGTAGGATTAGGACCAGGACCAGAATCCGAGTCTTCCTCTCCCGAAGCCCTCACACCCATCTCTTATCCGTGTGTGGCCCTTGGTCTTATCATCCCAGAGCTTGGGTGCATGTGCAACGAGTGTAAGGTAGGGGTGAACCGCACTCACACTCCCAAACTCAGGCCACTCACACTGGGTGTGACCCGCGCAATCGTCTCGCCAGCAAGAACACACGCGGGCACCGGGATCCTTCTGCAGCAAGCGTTTATTGTAACATTGATGAGAGGAAGACCCCAAGCCCCAAAATGGCACGGTTTATATATCCTTTAGGTTACATCTGGGTGGCGTGTTGATTCCTGATTTGCAGAGGCCAATCAGGCCATATGACGTGTCTGAATGACGTGACTCCGGGGCTGGTCTTTAGCCTAGGCGCATGTGCAGTGGCAATTGTTTACTAATCAGCCGGCCGGATGCCGGCGCCATCTTGTAATGGCGTTTGCAGGCTCTCTACAACTGGGGCCTGTGCAGTGATGGCACATTGAAGTGACCAAAGAAGTGTGCATAGTGTATTGGTCAGCTTTCTGTTGCTGGGATGAAATACTTGACATATTCAACTCAAAGGAGGAAAGATTTGTTTGGGCTCGCGGTTTCAATTGATGGTCAACTGGTTTCAAGACAGAAATATCATGGCCGGTGGAACAAAGATGTTCACTTTAATAAGCAGAGAGGGGGCAGGGAGAGACCAGGAACAAGAATGTGCTGGTCCAGGTTATGCCCCACGTCAACTACTTCCTCCATGGCGTCCATCTCCCAGTAGAACATTCAGCGTTGAACTTATCAATGGGTTAATCTATTAGTGAAGTTAGTGACCCAACATCTAATTGCCTTCTAAAGCCCCGACTCTGAACACATACGCCTTTTGGGGGGACATTTTTACCTAAACTGCAACAAATACTATTACTTGCTCTCAAGGAACTTAAATCCCGAAGCATGTGTGTGAGAGAGGGAGAGATCATACACTACACGATAACAATCTCACCAGACTCGTTGTGAGGTAGAAGCACTACGTTAAGCGGCAGAGCAACACTGTGTTCAACAACTGAGGTTGGCTGAACAATGGTTCCCAGAGGGATCTACATCCTGGTCTCTAGAGCCTTGAGTTTTATCGTGGACAGACAGGGAATCTTTGCATATCTAGTTAAGAATTTCGACATGTGTTGGAGTTCCTGGAGGTAGAGAGGCGATTGCTAAGTGGATTCTACAGACCCACCCCTCCATTCAGATCACTGCTCACCCAAGTTCCACTCAAGCCATCACTGCTACGCCTCCAGCTCCCTTACTGAGAGGGTTACAGATGTCTCATTCACCTGCCACTCTTTTGTAGACAAGGAAAGAAGACAGGGGAAAGGAAGCACCTTGCTTTGCCACCATCCGGACAATGTCTCTCCTAGGGGGATTATTTTGTTGCGCTGAAACTGATTGTCCCACTACTTCCTTTTGACTTTCTTGCAACCTCACAACCCCTAGCCCTGTTTACTCTTGCCGCCCACCATCCTCCCATTGACATGGCCCTCAAAGGAGCTCTAGTAAGGTGACAGGACAGACTTTTAATTCACCAACAAACTTTACTGAAATATCCAGGGACCTGAGCACTTTGTGAACCTCTTTAGAGCCTCTCAGTCCTCCCAGCATCCGCGTGAGGTCGCCGCTGAAGAATCTGGCAGCAGTGGTCCAAAATTGATCTCAACAAATGTGGAGGTAAAGGCCTTGTGTGTAGGTAGCCGACTTTCACTGCTTGTTAGAGGAATCATCCTTAAGAAAATTTCCCAAGATAGTAATTTTCCCATCTTCGCACTTTGTTAATTAGCATTTTCCACTTGCTTAGGTTTATCCTCTCAATCCCTTTGCTAACTAGATTGCTGAGAAGTATATACTGGTAAGAATAGACATTGTCAATGGACTGCAAGCAGAACTCTTTCCTGTTATTGATGATATACCATTTCAGAGAAGACCAGGCAGAGTCTAGAGGGTTCAGGTAGTTGTAAGGGGAAGGCAGAGGGAGCAGTTCATGACCGTAGGACTTGGCCACCTCTGGGCAACACACAATGCTTGTTAAATTAATGACAATTGGAACATTGGACTGGGCCTCTGTCTGTCCATCTTTCTTGGGTCTCATCTCATTTTGCTGCCTTCTCTCTTTGACCACGATGGCACATTTCCCATAAGCCTTCTTCACCACATCACAGAACTCTTGGAAGAGCCCTTCTTCCTGTTTGTTACACAACTCATCCCTCAGGAACATCCGGTAACTCCAAGGCACCCACCCCTGGCTGCCACCAGCGTGCACAACGAACCACGTTGGCATTTGCAGGAAGCACCCATCACTAAAATCTTCCCCAGTTACAAGGCTTTCTGGGATATGCGTTTCCCCGAGATACACAGTGTTCAATCCACCATGTTGCAATGTCTTCAGGGTTTTCAGATACTGGAGGCATTGCTTCCTCCAGGCGCCATCAAATTGACCTCTGATGATGATGTTCTTTAAAAGCGGGACTGCAGCGTGAGGCATGGGCGCTCCTCATGTGTTATACATGTCCCCATCTGGGGACAGCTGGGAAGTGTGGCACGATGACATCATAAAGGGCTTTCTGACAATTATGTCACTCCCGCAGCTGTAAGACAGGTTCAAGGATTCAAGGCACTATGTGCGAAGGGGAGCACTGACTGTGGAAGATGCCATTTGGTATGAGCCTGTCACGGGTCTACTACAGAGACCGACATCCCATTTTTATAGTGACAAACCAAATTTTCAGATTTCCAATAGCTTAGTTCATTAGGATGGAAAAAATAGATATTTACATTTATTCTCTCAACTGAAAACATACATTGAACACTATTACCCAGTTAATAAGTAGAATAATCAAACACGTTCCCCATTCTGTGTGGATTCTGTAGCAGCGTGGGAAGAGCCAAGACAGAGATACCAAGCAGAGGCCAGGCGGGCATGACGGTGCTCTTGCTGGGGAAAGGAGAACCGATCTGAGTACAGGGATTGTGAGCCACAGCTCTGGGGCCTGGTCAAGCCATGGTCGAGTCTCAGCTAGCTGCCTCACCAGCCTCAACTTTTCCATCTACAAAATGGGCAGAGTATCTACATGAAAGGACTAAATTGAGGGGTCATGAGGCAGCACCCCTAATCTGCTCACACAGAGCTTAATAAATGGTTGTTATTACTGTTCAGAGACCGGCTCTGCGGAGGGAAGGAAAAACGATGCCAAAGAAAATAATAAATAAATAAATAAATAAATAACCAAGGTTGAGATAAATTCTCTCCCCCATGGCAAAAAAATTCCCCCTGCCCTTTGCTTTTTGCTTCCCTCTGTGTTTCTATATTTTTCTTTTCCTTTCTCTTTTTCAGACAGGATCAGGCTGGTCCTAAATTCATTATGTAGCCCAGGCTAGCCTCCAACTCAATAAAAACCCTCCTCTCTCAGCTTCCCAGGTGCTGGGATTACAGGTGTGCACAACCATGCCCAGATAATTTTTATGTGGTGCTGGGGAGTTGAACCCATGACTTTGTGCATGCTAGACAAGTGCTTAAACCACCGAGCTATTCCCCGATCCTAATAATAGCAGTCTCTTAGGAACATTAGGATTTCTGTGCATGTAAAAGCCAGCCCTGTCATTGAAAAGTTATGACCTGACATTTGCGACTTCAATGGTAGTCTCAATAGTATAATTCTGCCTCTTGGTTTCCCTTTGTTAAATTTTCCAGTCTTGTGGTGGATGACCAACTTCTCCCCGCACCACCCCCCCGCCCCCCCGTCCTGTCCTGATGGTTATTTTTTTTTGAGTTCTGTGGTAATAAAGTGTCTATATCACCAGCATCTCATGTACACTTTCCCTGTAGAGTTCACAGCCTGTGCAAGGTGTTCTGTGTGTTGCACCCTGACGCCATTCCTACCAGGCCTGGGAAGTGGAGCTGAATTTAATCGTCAGTGGATTAGCCATTTCCTCTTATTCCATGAGAGTATCACCCTACCACCTCCACCATCAACATCAACTACCACCTCAACCTCCAGCCCTCCAGCGGCTACCCTTCCCTACATCCACACCGTCAGCCACCAACCCTTGATCACCACCACCGGGAGCACTCACTGTTCCCACCACAGTCCCACCACTGTCACAGACAAGGCTGATATTTATAAGCTTATTTTGCTTTTCATGCATGACCTCGTTAGATGTTATCTGCTTGGTAAGGTCCGCAGACCTGGCACTGTTATCCTTATTTTAGCTGTCAACTAAGTTCCTCAGAGATGAAGTGGTGTACCAAAGGACACCAAAGAGGTGATAATTAGGCCCTGAGGAGAGCCTGGAGCTTCTCCGAGAGTACATATTTCAGTGCACTTCATCTTTTTAATAAAAAAATTCTAACTTCTGATATGAATAACTTTGGTCCTAAATTCAATGGAGTCAGAGTCTTTAAAGTGAAATGGTCTCTTGGTTCCATCTATCCCACCTCCCATATGTTCCAGTTGAGCATCCAGCACCCAAAGCTTATGTGCCCTGCACCCCCCAAGTTGTATTTTGACTTAGAGCACCTTTGACTCCAAATTTGGTCCTGTTTTCATGACAAGAAATAATCCACTTCCTGGGATCTCCTGAACTGTGAGAGCACTGGATGCCCACACCCTTCCCTGCAGCAGGGTCCACGACTCCTGGGGCCACCTGTACCCATCTGTGGTTTGTTGGGAGCCCAGGTGCACAGCCGGAGGTGAGTGGCAGGCGAGTGAGCCAAGCTTCATCTGTATTTGCCACCACTCCACATTACCTGCATTACCACCTGAGCTCTGCCTCCTGTCAAATCAATAGCAGTGTGAGTTTCTCACAAGAGTGTACATCAAGTACAATGTGTACTTAAATAATCTTGAAACCACCCACCCACCCTCCTCCATAGAAAAAAATACTTTTTCATGAAGCTGGTTCCTGGTGCTAAAAAGGTTGGAGACCACTGCCTGAGAGCGCAGGCTTCCTTAGTGAAGGGCGAAGAGGACAGCTGTTGTTGTCTGCCTTTTCTCAAAGCATCTGAAGGCCTGAGAGGGACACAGGCCGCTGCCCTTCAGTGACATCCACAGCTCAGTGATGTTCCTCCCGCCCCACTTAGGAGCCCAACTCCTCTCTCCAGGTAGCCCCAAAGCTGCCCCCCCTCCCCCTGCAAACAGTTCGGCACCTTTCAGCAGAGACCTGCTGATGGTGGTAGCTTTCAAGGGATCCCCTTGGCTCCAGATTGGGGCTCACTGTTTTCATACTCTGACACCAGGCTGGCCTGGCTGGGTGGCAGAGCAAATGTAGCCCTAGGGATCAGCAAGGGATATTTGTCCACCTGGCTCCGGAGACCTTTCTTTTTGACTTCAAAGGTCAAGTTTGAATAATAAATATCTTCCAAGGACTTGTCCTTCTTCCTGAGGATGTTGCCAGCCAGCTGGAAGAGGAAAATCACCCCGAAGACGCCGATGATGGTGAGGATGTACCAGGCGGCACTCAGCCCATCCATCAGCCGCAGAGCCTTAGTGGACTCAGTGCTGTTCCTTGCTGCCACGGTGCTGTTCAGGAGAGAGCTGGCCTGGCTGGTGTTGGAGGCTCCCTGGGGTGTCCACGGGATCACTGAGAAACAGAGAGGTCCAGGTGAGATGCAGCACCCTGGGCTGAGGACCATTGGTCAGGCCACTGGGAGCATACAGACCTTGGCATGGTACTCAGCCAGCAGCGCTTAGAGAGGCGTTCCTCCTGGAGTGGGCAGGAGCCTACATATGTCAATGTATTTATTTTTTAATCAAGGGTTTTCAAAACATCAAGTTCCGCGGTCAGAGATGCACTATCATAAAGATGTCTACTGTCCCCCAAAGAACCTACCCATAGACAAACTATTCATACAGAAAAAGTTTATTATAAAAATTAATTAGGAAAACTCTGAAAAAGAGTGGTGAGTGAATTAGATTAACTAGAAATTTAAAAGTAGCCAACCAGAAAAATGAAGCTAAATTTTCTTAAAAGAATAAAGTAGGTAAGCTCATGGCCCAGCTGAGCTTTCCAGGGGGTTTGACAGACTCTTCAGAACCAAGCACAATTTGTCCGACAAGGTCGCCCTGTAAAATTATGACTGCTAACACAGCGTGACGGAGATCAGAAGGCAAGAAGACCAACGGAGCGGAGAGAACCCCACCCATGGGGGTGGAGCTGGAAGAGGGCAGAGAAGGAAGGAGCACTTCCTGTTAGTCGGGAAAAGATGGGTTATTCACCAAGTAGCACTGGTGCAAGATGGCTTTGGGTCCATATCTTTCCCTGTAGAACCTTAAACAGACGGGATAAGTTAAAGATTTTAGCATGAGAAGTGAAACAATTTAAAGTAGTTTTTAAAAGTACAGTGGAATTTTTTTCTTATTTTAGAGTGGACTATCCTTTCTAAGCATAAGACAAAATCCAGTAGAAAAAAGAAGGAAAGAGTGAGATTTAAGTACACTTTAAAATTTTGTTATCGCATCTGATAAAATCAAAAGCCAAAGGACAAACTAGCAACACCACAGTTTATATGGTCAGCTCTGTAAGAAAAAAGTCTAAAACTTCCTTGGAAAAATGTGCAGAAGATACAGACAAATGGATTATAGAGAAAAGAATTTGAACATAAAAGAGCTTTCTCAGCATTTCAATGGAAAAAATACAGATTAAAGCTATGACATACAGTCTGACTCATGAAATTTCCAAATACACCCTGGGCTGTGTCTAAGTACTGGGGCTCTTGAGCAATTGCTGTCAAGAGTAAACTCATGCAACCAATATGGGGGCACATTGATGAGATCTAGTGATGTTATAAGAGTACTTACCTCTGACCCAACAGGCCTAATCCTAGTAATTTGCTCTAGGAATGCCCTCAAACATATCTGAAACAATCAACAGAAGCCGTTTGAATCCACGGGTTCTTCATCCATGGATTCAAACAGCTGTAGACCAAAAATATTTCAAAAGGAAGAGTCGAGTCAGAACATTTACCCGCTCCCTTCTCCCCATTATTGCCCGCAAAGTGCAGCATACCGGCCATTTATGCTGCACTGCATTGTAGTGGGTGCCGTAAGTGGTACAGACCTACTCTGAAGTGTGAGGCGAACGTGGTAGACCATTTTATATACGAGGCTTGCACATTCCAAATTTGGCATCTGTGGGGGCCATGGAACCGGTCCTCCAATGATCTCAAGGGACGACTGTATTCGTGTGTGTGTGTGTGTGTGTGTGTGTGGTACTGAGAATCGAGGCTGGGCATTCATGCTGAGTTACACCCATAGCCTGTTTTTTTTATTTTTTTTAATTTTGAGACAAGTAAGTTGCTTAGGCTGGGCTCAAACTTGTGGTTCTCCTGTCTCGGCCAACAACTGTATTGTCAGTGTTAGGGACTGCAGCCTTGCTTGTGGGACCAGTGGGAGCAGCCTGGCGGGTGGCTGGACACACCTGGAACCTCCCTGCCGTGGAACACTACACAACCTTAAGAGGAAGCTTCAGGCCCTAAATATTAATTACTAAAAAAAATGAGCTAATAGTTACACAGCATGTAATAATACATGTTTGAAAGGGGAGAGGGGAATATTTTATCTATCTTTTTTGTTTGTAGTCTACATAAGTATATGAGTTGGTCAGCCATAACAAATACCTGAGATAAATCAGCTGATAAGGAGGAAAGGAAGCTGCTGACCTGGTTGGAACCAGGAAGCAGAGAGAGAAAGGGACCGGGCCTCCGTATTCTCTTCTGGGATACACCTCTGATGACATTATTTCCAGCTGCCCAGGAGGGCAGGTGCTAGGAGGCAGTATGCAGTTTCCATGAATCTTAGCTAACGTGCTCATTTCTGGAACACGATACCCTACACCCACAACTTAAAGACAGGAAAGGCATACTTCAGCTCTCGGTTTTGGAAGATCTCAGTCTGTTCCTGGGAAGCTGGCAATGGTGGAGGAGCTCGGCGGAGGCCCAGCCAGAGAGAAGCTGCTCGCTGCATGGCCAGGAACAGGACAGGAAGCCAGGACAGGAAGCCGAGAAAACAGAAGGGTGAAGTTTGCATGTGCCCTTGTGGGTCCTGTCCCAGGGCTCCTGCCCTTCTGGGTCAAGACCCAGTGGCCCACCCTTCCCCACCTCTTAACACAGGAAATCAGTGGGTTGACTCCCATGAGTGAATTGTTCTGTAAACATGAGGATTTGGGATGAAGTTCCAGATCCAAAGCACAGCTCTACGAGTCGTCCGCGATGCCGAGGGCTTCTCAGTGAGGCGACTGCCTTTGCCCCCGCCCATGCTCCTGTAAGTAACCAGGGGGCTTACCCCACTGGTTCACTGAATTGGACTTTGATGTAAGTTACGTTGGTCAGTTGGCTGGGCCCTACCTGGGGTGAATAGATGTTCGCACTCCCCAGGAAAATTATTGCACAATACATGACCGCAGTGTTGGCTCTACCTGTGAAGGTTCTACCGCTGATCTACTGCACCATAAGCTGGGAATTGACTTTTAACACATGGCCTGTTGCGGGGCACTTATCCAAAGCCCAGCAGTGTACAGCACCTGGATGAACTCTCAGGAAATGGGTACCCGCGGTTGCCTCCGGGGAAGAGAACCAGGGGAAGGAGATGTTGTCTGCCCTTTCGCACACTTTGTATTATATGCATTTATGTTTCTGGAAGAAATTAATTTGAAAAGGAAAGATTGCAAGTTGGCACATTTCTTGTCTCCCTGGTGAAGTTCCCTGAGCAGAGACACCGTGTGCCCTTGTCAGATCAGAAGATAAAAATTCTAAGTGCTGTTTAATTCGAAACTGTTCTCTGTATGGGGAGCGAGGGAACAACATAAAACAGCGAAAACCAGGGAAGGGCTCATAATCCTTGGAGACATTGCCACGTTTTCACGGGTTCGAATTCCCCTTTCTTGCTCTGCAGAAATGGAGATCTACTCGGACACGTCAGGGACTAAGTTGCAGCCTGCTGTGTAGACCAAAAGTGCTCCCCATACTCGTCTCCACTTGGTATTTCTCTGTTGCTCATTCATTTTTTCAATGCAAGACTCGGGTGCTTCTCCTTATTGTAGTTGCCAGACTGAGTAAGTAAAATACTATTAGGTTTAGAGGAAGGGAGATGTTCTTTATGAATAACTCTGCAAGCTGTGTGGGTCAAAGACCGGGATAAGTGACCAGATTCAATTCCATAAAATAAGTCACTCTGAGGAAGCAACACAATAGTCACAAATCCTACTGCTAGAATGCTTTGACACCTTAAAGTGAGAAGCAGTGGTGGTGGTGGTGGTGGGGGTGGTGGTGGTGGGAATCCCTTCATTACTGTTTAAAAAGAAAATAAAAAATAGAAAATCAGCTGGGCCTGGAGGCATAGACCTGTAATTCTAGCAGTCTGGGAGGCTGAGGCAAGAGGATCACAAGTTCAAGCCCAGCTTGGGTAACTTAGCAACTTGGTGAGGCCCTGTCTCAGCTAAAAGGACTGGGGATGCGGCATGGTGCGAAGGCCTTAGCACACACAAATAAAATATAAAAAATAAATAAGCCAATCAACAAGATCATGATACATCTTAATTATAGCAACAGAACTTTCTTAAGCTTAGACCACATGTATGAATACATAGAACTTTCTGGAAATTGTTAAAGGCTGATGGGATATTTTTCAGAATAAAATATACCCAGCCACGAGCCACAGAGCACTTGATTGCTTCTGAAACCAGCCCATTTTCCACATGAATGAAACTCATTAAATTCATTATTGCAAGACAGTGTACTTTGCTTTTTTTAAAGGAAGGTGTAAGATTGTATCTTAAAGGATAAACATTTCTCAGAGAAGAGATAAGCCATTGTGCAGTTGGAATGAATTAAGTAACTCTAGACTTGCCCACCCCCGTGCTGTCAGCGTAGAATACTCACATTCCATGAGCTGGGTTTGACCTTGACTCTCAGGTAAATTCACGCAGCAGGCGTGGGAGGGCACAAGGAGCAGAGGAGGGCTTCTTGCAGAAGGTCACGGTCCCCTGCTGTTGAGGTGCACGGAGTTTCCTGAGTAGCCAGAAACATGGTCCCCTTGAGGGCAGCCGGATCTGAAACTCAGCAGCAAGTAGATGAATTTTTCTTTCAGTCAAAAATCAGAGGTTCTGAGTCTAGCTGCCTCCTGTTGGCTCAGAAGAAAATGCACTTCCTGGATTTGGCTTATTAAAAAAATCTCAACGGAAAGAATTTTAAAAAATATTTCAGTACTAGGGAATCTAGCCCTCCCAGGGCCCAAGAAGGCCTTCTGTGGCAGGAGGCCGACCGGGCGACTGGCTGGCCAGCTCAGCCTGGACAGCTCCTGCATCCTCCTGTTTTGAACCTGCTGCAGGTGTGGCAGGCGGCCAGGTGTGGCAGGCAGCCAGGCGTGGCAGGGCCTCATTGTCACTGAGCCAGGAAACACTCTAGACAAAAGTCCCCAGCTTCCTCTCGGGCAGTCCCTGAGAGGAGGGAGAAGGCCCCCGGGGCATACCTGAGGGAGGTCAGTGAGCTCAGGGGCCAGGCTGTGAGGCACACGCTTCTCTTCCCAGATCCCTGTTACAGACCCATGTCACAACTGAAAGTTCTGAAGAAGAGTTTGAGGGGAAAACACCCCAGAGAGAGGGTGCAGGGGTTAAGTCAGAAGGCTGGCAGATGCTACAATTCAGCCAGGGATCCTAGCCCCATTTCCTGAGTCCCCACTCTAAGACCCCGTCTGTGAGGGCTGTTGGGTTTTGAAGGTATAATTTGATTAAAAATTATCACCGGAGGGCTGGTTAAGTAAATCGTAGGATAAATCCTTTAGTTCAACAGCTCCGTCCTCTGGTATATCTTACCTAGAGGAAATGAAAACACACATTCACACAGAAACTTCACCATGAACGTTCATAAGAGCATTGTTCCCAGCAGCCTCCAATGCAGAAACAGTTCAAACGTCCATCAAGGGATGGACAGATCGCCATACAGTGGAATATTATTCTGCGATAAAGAGGAATGAAGTACTGACGTGGATGAACCTCAGAGAAACTGTACTTATTTAGAGAAGTCAGCAGCAAAGGGCCACCTAGTGTATGAGGCCATCTACACGAAATGCCAAGGGAAGGAAATGTATAAAGGCAGAATACAGATTAGTGGTTGCCTAGAGTGAGGGGTTTGAGAGGTGATGATTAAGGAAGGGGTGCAGGGTTTATTTTGGCGTTAATGAAACTTCTAAAATTGTGATACCAGTGGCATAATTCTGATTATGCGAAAAACCATTGGATGTATACTTTGAGTGAATCTTACGGTATGTGAATTATATTTCAATAAATTGCTAAGACTCATAAGTAGACCATGGAAACCTATGCAGCTGTTAAAAAATGAGAAAGTTATTTGTGTAACAAGTAGAAAGAGCTCCAGGACAGGTTGTTAAGTGAGAAAAGGCAGAGAAGACAGCCAGGGTATCGTGAGAGCAGCGTTGCCGGGTGTGCAGATGGTGGAGAGATGAGTGCAGGCTTCAGATTTTGCTTACGCACGCATTGAGAAGTCCCTGGAAGAATGTCCAAGAAGTTAAGAGAAGAGCTGTTTAGACTCCACTGAGGTTTCAATTAAAATCCCGCAGTCCCTCCTTCTGGGACCGACCGTAGCATCCCCTGTCTGCTGGGATGGCTGGGATTCCTGACAGTGCCCGTGGAAGCCGAAAGGGGCAGAGCCTTGTGGCCCTGGATAGCAGGAGAAGAAGGCAGTGACCAGGGCTCGGTGTCAGGACTCTGGCCCAGCCAAGCCCTCACCGTGGGACCGCGGACTACCCTGCCGCCTGGCGTGTCTCAGCGCCCTGGGGCAGTGAAGTTAGGGGGACTCAGCGGAATTCTGCTGCCTCCTGGGAAGGCGGGAAGGAAGTCTGGGCCTGCCATGTGAGAGGATAATCGTGGGAGGCTGTCACGGGAAGCGGGTGGGCGGGCACATCTGGGTACTTGGCCCGTAAGAGACGAGCGAGAAAGAGAGTGGCGTTCGTGAAGTTATGTTCTCGGGCATTCAGCTCAAGGGCAAGCTGGCGTGGGGTGTGAGCAATGCTACGTTCAGAGAAAGAGGGGAGACGGAAGAAGGGTGGATGAGCTAACTCCCTATTCAGGGACCTCCCCCCCCCTTGCTCCTGTGTTGATTTATGAGTTTCGGTTATGGGTTATCAGGTGCATGGAGCGTTATGACATTAGATGACCAAGGTGGATCAAGGAACTTTTCCAGCGGCCTCTGAAGGCTCTACTCCCGCTGGAGGAAGCGTCGGGACCCCGTGTTCTTGGCAGGAAGAGGCTTGTTGCCTTTGCAATGAAGGACTTCTATTGTTATTATTATTAATTTTTTGACAGGATCTTTCTCTGTAGTCCAGGCTGGTCGTGGGCACACTATGTATCCCAGGCTGGATAAGATCTCATGGCGATCCCCCTGCCTCAGCCTCCTGAGTGCTGCGATTACAGGTATGTTCACCCATACCCAGTTATTATGTGATGCTGGGAGATCGAACCCAGGCCTCACACTTCCTAGGCAAGGAAGGGCTCTAACCTCTGAGCTATGCCCCAACTTGCTGAGGGGCTCCTGTCCTACCACCGCTTACGGTAAGTCTGACATTACAGGTAGCTTCCTCAGTAACTTTTGCTTTCACATGGGTTTCTTCATCAACTCCTGTTCTTCTTTTTTCTTTAATATTTTTTTAAAGGAGTGAGAGGCAGGACCAGGAGAAGGAGAAGAGGGCTCACCAGCCCCGGAGCAACTCTTTCTGAGCTAATTTCCACTTCTTGGAATCCTGTGAAGCAGAATTGTACACCATTCTCACTTACAGAGAGGGAAACTCGGGCGGAGGGAGGTGGCTCGCCTATTTGCCTACTCGCAGATTCCAGGGGTGGATTACCTGAACCGGAGTCTCCTTCCACACCCTGAATGTCACCTTGGAGCCAGACTCAGAGTCTCCTGTTGTGGATTCTCCTAGTCGCTTGCCCTACAGATTAAGCTGCAGACTGTCTCTGCAGAGGCGAATCCGGGACCTGAAAACGCTCCCCGTGGGCTAATACTAATCTGTGATGTTAAACAAGTCCAGATAACGGAAGCCCTTCATTTCACCTTCGGGGAGGGAGGGGACGAGTGCTGGGACGTGGCGCTGGGGATGTCCTGGGCACGGGGTGCGCTGGGGACAACTTACTGGAGCTACCCACCCGTGCGGTGTCTCCCGTGACCGTACGCTTCAGCACAAGCCCCTTCCTGTCATTTCTTTAGTAGAGAGGGCCGCCACCGGCAGTCGGGGACGAAGCCCGAGGCGTGTATGGGAAGCGCAAGAGCTATTTTTATTCATTTATTTATTTGGCATTACGGCTGTTCTGGGGATTGAGCTCACGACCTTCAAGCCAAGCTACGCCGCGACTATTCCGACAGTTGCCTTGGCGCACGGTCTCACCGAGCTGCTAAATTCCCAGGCTGCGCCGGAGCCTGCGGCTCTCCGCCCTCGGCCTCCCCGAGTGCTGGGGGTTCAGTCCTCCAGCACCACGCCCGGCTGAAAATGCAGCTTTTAGACCAACTGCACATCGCTCGTGGCTGAGGCCCCATGTACCGCCTAGGGAAGAGTGCTCTGAGGTGGGGGACAGTCAAGGTCATGGTTGTGGCAGGGGCCTGGGGCGCAACAGTGCGGTGGAAGGGCCTCACCTCCCTCCTCCTCCTCAGCCCCGGGGCCAATCGGGTTTTTCTAACTCGCGTGGGCCTTCTTAGGCCTCCGTTAGGTCTAGACAAACACTGACCTAAACGCACTCATACCAAGCCACACAGGAAATAACTGGGCTGCGGCGCCGGGAGAAAGGGCTCCGACATCCATTCCCTGGGCCACGTAATTGTCCCGGAAGGCTAGGGCTCCTTTCTTTCTTTTTCTTTCTTTTTTTTCTTTTTTATTTTTGAGATAGTGTCTTTCCCTATGTAGCCCAGGCTGGCCAGGAGCTCACAGCAGTTGGCCTGCTTTGGCCGCTCGGTGCTGAGACGGCGGGCATGTGCCACCACGCCTGGTGAGGGTTCTTTTTCTTTTGTCCATGGAAGATCCACCAGCCAGCTAAAGTGGGAGTAGATGAGGTAACCACGCGGACCTGACTCTCAAAACAAAACAAACAAACAAGCAAACAACAACAACAACAACAACAAAAAAAGGTTTGGAAAAGAGAAACAAGTGTTTTGGGGTTTAGGGTGTCAGAATTTGGAGCTTGAATGAGTGCATGTTGTTCATTCACACTGGGTGCTCGCTGTTCTTCCTCTGCAAAGTGCCCTGGGAGGCAGCCCCACCAGGCCCGGGACGCGAAGGGACAAATGGCAGCAGAGGGACCCTGAGGGCGGCAGCAGAGCTCCTTCCTCAGCTGCTTTTCCAGAAAAGGGTCTCCTGAAGCCTCTGCCAAGAACACGGGGTCCCGACGTTTCCTCCAGTGGGACTAGAGCCTTCTGAGGCCGCTGGAAAAGTGCCTCGATCCACCTTGGTCGGCTAATGTCACAACGTTCCATGCGCCTGATCACTCGTGAAGCAACACAGGAGGAAGTAAGAGAAGATGGCAGAAGCCACTGAGAAGGTGACAATTTTAAGTTACTGCTCAGTCCTTACTAGAGGAGACTAGCCAAAAGTTAAGTACATGTGTAGAAATTGAAATGGATCATTGATGTAGTTAATGAGGAAGATCGAATTACATGTATGTAGCTCTAATGCCCTGAAGTTTTAAAGAATTACCTTATTTTTAAGAACTATGAGATGTTCATACACATTTTCAGTAAAGGACATTTTAGGGCACTTTTATAATGATTCTTTATTAACAATTATTAAGACTAAAAATCAATTTTTAAAAGTTAAAGGTGTTGCTGGGCCCACTGGTGCAGACTTATAGCCCCAGAATCCTGGGAGGCTGAGGCAAGAAGATCACAAATTTGATCCCAAACTGAGCAAATTTTAACTTAGTGAGACCCTATATCTTGATATCAAAAATAAAAGTGGTCTGGGAATGTAGCTCAATGTAAAAACCTTGGATGGACCTATAGTATGACTACCAGGAAAAAAAAAAAAGTAAGTTAGCCACCTCGAAATTAAAGCTTAAAAAATTCTAGAACAAAAACTAAAGTCAAGAGGTTGGAGGAATAGCTCAGTGGTTAGAATGCTTGCCTAGCAAATGCAAGACCGTGAATTCAACTCCCAGCACCACATGGTGAGTGCAAGGGTAGCCCGAACTACAGAGTGAGACTCTGTCTAGAAAAAAAAAAAATGTAAAGCCAAATGCAGCATGAAATGTTATAAAGAAAATAATAATTAAAACAGCACATATCTAGGCCTGTGTGAAGCAACTAACCTTCATAAAAAGAAAAATAATAAAAATAGATATGCAGAAAAAGGTAAGGAAAGGTATAGTCTCATCAACAAATTACCGAAAAAATTGGCTATTCATGTCTAGAGAGAACAAGAAAGAAAAAATGAACTAAGATCTTTACTTTCCACCCCACATATAAATATTAACTTAAATCATCAACCTAAAAACTGGTAATTTCCTGCACAGACACATGGAAGAAAACCCTGTGACCTTGGGTTAAGCTGAGATTTCTTAGCTGTAATATCAGAATCAAAATCCATAAAAGAAAAGAGCCTGATAAATTGAACTTCATCACAGTGCAAAGTTCTCATCTTTGAGAGACACTAGTAAGAAAATCAGTAGCTAGCCCACGCAGACTGGGACTTGCAGGTAGTAGAAGAATTCGCTTCCAGATCATGCGAAACATTCTTATCAGTAAGAAGAGGACAAACAGGCCAACACAGTAGGACTTGGTCACCAAGGCCGGTCTGTGGCGGACCACTAAGCCCGTGAGAGGATGCTCAGCATCATTAGTTATGAAGGAAATTCTAATCAAAACCACAAGGATGAGCTGGACCCAGAGAGGCAGATCTGTGATCTTTCATTTCTCCCATTTTACTGATATGTATTAATGCAAAACCTAAGGTTTACAAGGAAGTTGAGGATTTTGTGCACATACGTATCCTGTCAAGGTGACAAGGGCTTTCCAGATCTGTAATCTTAATACTCTCAGAGGTTGAGGCAGGACAATTTCAAGTTTACAAGTTCAAGCTCAGCCTGGGCACCCCGGCAATTTAGCAAGACCCTGTCTCAAATAATAAAAAGGGGCAGGGGATGTAGGTCAGGGTGAAGGCTTTGAACTCTATCCCCCATACCACCAAGAAAACAAAACAAAACAAAACAAAAAAAATGTATCATTATACACCCCACTAACAGGACTGTCATTTTTTAAACTAACAAGGCTGGAGGAATAGCACGGCAGTTAGAGTGTTTGCCTGGCAAGCAAAGGCCCTGAGTTCAATTCACCAGCACTACTAAAACTGGGCATGGTGGCGCATGCCTGTAATCAGAAGCTGAGGCAGGAGGGTTGCTGCTTGTTCAAGATCAGCTTGGCTACACAGTGAGTTCAGGAGCAGCCTAGACTACAGAGTGAAACCCTGTCTCAGATAGATAGATGGATAGATAGATAGAAAATGAGTATTAGTGAGTGGCCCAGATGTGGAAAAACCAGAACTCTCCCCCACTGCTGTGGGAATGTCACTTGGCACAACTGCTCTGGAAAACCGTCTGGCAATTTCTCAGAAAGTTAAACAAAGACTTCCCTTGTGACTAAGCAATTCACGCCTGTGGACTTACCCAGGAAAAACTCAAAAATACATGTCCGCACAAAGGCTTGTGTATCCTGTTCCTATCAGTCCTAACACCCCACGTGTCTGCCACACATGCCTAGCAAGCACAAGGCCCTGGGTTCCATTCCACAGCTCCCGGTAAGCTGGGCATAGCGGCACACACCAGTATTCCAACATTTGGAAGGCTGGAGCAGGAGGATTGCTGAGTTCAACAGCCTGGGCTACATAGTTAAGCGAGGACCAGACTGGACTACAGAGTAAGACCCTGTCTCAAAATAATAAATATTCAAAAAAATAGTCTTCGCAGTGTTTAAAGGCCTTGCCACTCTCAAATGAACATAGATAAGTTGATGCAAAATTTATACAGAAAAGCAGACATACATGGAGAATAGCCAAGAAAATCCCAGGAGGAAGGTAATGAATGCAAACACGAGATGTTAAAACGTATTGTAAAACCACAGGGATCTGAAGTGCGTGACTGAGACACAGACACGAGGCAACAGATCAGCGGGACGGAAGGGGATCCAAAGACTCCGAACACTCAGGAAAGTAGCGCAGCACAGAAGGCACGCTGCAGGGCCGTGGAGGAGAGACGGGTGACGTCAGCAGTGGATGGGACCACAGGATGTGTGTCTGGGAAAGTACCGAGGTTGGATCTCCATTCACACCAAGACAAATTCCAGATGGGAACACAGCAGGCCGGGTCCAGCAGCGCCTGTATAGCACAAGCCACAAGGAGCCAGAACAAACACAGATTTATTTTTAGAATCTCAGACTATGGTAACTTTCCTAAGCATGGCATAAAAGTCAGAAATCATAAAAAAACAAGAACTACATAAGACCCAAAACTTCATGGCGAAAAGCAATACTATCAGAAGAGGGAGTTAAGAATGGGCAATATGGGATAAGCTGTCCAATTTCTTAATATTCCAAAGGCCTTTAATATCAATATTTTAATATTAGGAAACAGATTAGCAACTCAAGAGAAAGAAGATCAAAGGATATGAGCAACCATTCACATACGAGGAAGGAAGTCTGTACCCAGTGGCACAGGCCTGCCGTCCCCAAAGTGGGAGACTGAGACGGGAGGATCACAAGTCTGAGCCTAGGTTCTGGGGGTGTGGCTCCATGGTCAGAATGCTTGCTTCATAAGTGCCTGGCTCTGGATTCAGGGGTTCAGTTCCCCAGCACCACACAAACTGGGCATGGTGACGCAGGCCTGTAAGCTCAGCACTGGGGAGGTTGAGGCAGGAAGGTTTTCATGAGTTTGAGGCCAGCCTGGGCTGGTTAATTAACTCAGGACCAGCTCTGTACTACAAAACAAGATCCCCTCTCAAAAAAAACAAGGAAAAAATAATCAACAAATGTGGGCCCAGCCCAGGCAACTTAGCAACTTGGTGAGACCGTGTGACAAAAGGAGAAATCAGGGGGCAGGGGATTTAGTTCAATGTGAAAGTCCTGGGCTCTTTCCCCAAAGCTATAAAAAAAAAAGAGTAGAAGAAATATCCTTTATATAAATAAAAATATACTAATCCTCACTCATAAAAATATGAATGCAAAAAGTAAATTTACATTAGAAAGATATTCTAACATTAGTAGATGAAAATATATAATCTATATAATCTGTATTTGTTTTTTTGAGGCAGCGTCTCACTCTGTAGCTTACTATGCAGCCCAGGCTGGCCTCAAATTCACAGTAGCCCTCCCGTCTCAGTGCTGGGGTTACAGCTGTGCACTGTCGCACCGGCTACTTTGTGTATGGTGCTGGGAAACTAAATCCAGGGCCTTTCACAGGCTAGACAAGCACTCTACCCACTGAACTACACTTCCAGCACCCCCAAATATCTTCTGTAAAATGGGTCTATTCTCAGTGCCTGCCCCACAGGTCACATCCTCAGCATCAGAAAGAGCCTGATATATACTTACTGCTCTTAGAAGTAAGTTATGTCATTATCCCGATTAAGAATAATTGGCATAATTAAAATTTATACTGTACATGTAATCAGATGAGTCCCCCATCTAGGAATTTGGGGAATGCGGGTGTGAGCGTGTTTATAGGACACAGGTACAGATGCAGCCACGTGTGTATGGACCACTGTTTTTCCCAGGATTGGAAACCACCCGGACACCTGTCAACAGAGAACCCATATGACATCCACACCACGGGCTCCTCTGCAGATGCTTGTGCTGATGCAGGAGGCAGATGTCCTTGCACTAAGCAATCTTGGGCATCTTACTAAACAGGAGGAAGACTGAACATGGTTTATCCTCTGCCACCATTCGTGCACAAAGACTGCAATTAGCTGGGCCTGGTGGCATGGGCCTGCAATCCCAGCATTCTGGGAAGGTGAGGTAGGAAGATTGAAAGTTTGAGCCCAGCCTGGGCCCTTTATTTATTTATTTGAGATAGGGTCTCGCTCTGTACAGCCTGGGAAATTCAGTGCCATAGGGACACCCTGTCTCAAAATGAAAACGAGAAACATGGGCTGGGACGGAGCTGAGGACAAAGCCTGGATCTTCAGTGCCAGACAGAGAGAAAGAGAGAGGGAGAGAGAGGAAAAAAGAGAGAGCACTACAATTCTTTATAGGCATAAAATAATCTCTGAAGGGAGACACAGACTCCCTGTATTGCTCTGAGCGGTATCCTTTTAAATGTTTCTTTATTTTTGCCATGTGAGTATTAGATAAATCTGTTTAAGAGCAGAGTTTGCAATGAACCTATTAACTCTTCACAGCGAGTCAGCTGTGCTACATGAGTATGTTCGAAATTCTTGCTTTCAGACATTTCAGTCTGACCCCCTAGCCTTCGCCTACGCCCTGGTTTGCAGTCTCGTAGGGATGCTGTCCTGGGAAGGAGACATGACCTGATCCCCAAGAGGCTATCAGGAGACAGCCCAGCAAGCCCTGGCCCTAGGTTACTCCGACTTGAACCAAAAGAAACCTTACAGAACCCAGTAATTCTGTTTTCCTCTGATTGCGCCCTGCCCACACCGTCGGTGTAGACTGCCCCGATGCGAATGCAGGTATCGTGATGTGATCTCTGGAGGTGAGAATCGGTGGGGTGCAAGGCCTGAAGTCTAAACGGGAACACGAGGGATTCCAGGCCCGCAGGGCTGGACCTATGGGTGCTCTGCCCCTGTGTGGTGAGAAGCTGCCATCGCACCCAGGATGCTATCACTCAGGATTTCCTGGATTTCGGGCCTAGGATTTTCAGCTGAGCACGCTATTGAGACAGCCATGCGGGGACTGCATTTTTTCTGTATATTTTCCAGCATAATAATGGTTAAATAAGTGGATTTTTACACACGCACATACAAAAGCAATTGCACAGAAATCGAATAAAATTTTAAGGTGGAGAAATTGGGGCCTAATGTTAGTTTGATAGTTATGGGTTAGTTTAAAACACACAGACACAAATTCCGGGATTCTGTACTTGAACTGTGAAATGTGTTTAGTCTTACAAGGGCAGATCCCATGGAACCAATCACATCTGCCTCTTGTTGTTACAGGTCCTGGAAGGTACATCTCCAAGGCCACTATGGCCACGTGGAAATAATAAGTAAATAAATAAATATTTTTAAAAGCATAAGGCTCTAGAAAAAGGAATAATGTATTTTCCAGATAGCAAGTAATTTTGGATTTGTGGCCCATATGATATTTTTCTGCCCAGATCGCATAATCCCAAAGATCTCCAGGATACCGAGCACGCACGCAAAAGCAAAGAGCCTTTATTCGGGCTTAAGATCGGACTCTCAGACTTAACCAACGCAGTGGATCTGTGCAGAGAGCCCCGAGCTGTTGTGAAGCAGGGTTTTTATGGGGTAGGGGTAGGAGTGGTTACAGTGAGCATGACGCACGTGTAGCGTGGGATCACAGTGCCAATTAGAGTCACAAAGCATTCATGGAGAATTTGTTACATCTGGCGGGACCCAATCATAATTTCTGAGAGTCAGGTGAGTTTATAAGGCCCATGGGGGGTATAAACTGAAACTCAGGCCTACTGACTTTTCTAAGGGCCTGAAGCCTGTAGTTTGTTTAGCCTGGCTCTTTCAATATTTGTTTAAAAAGATCCAACTTTGCCTTTGCAGCATGAACATAACCTTAGACTACACGCGGGTTCACAGGTAGGTATGTGTCCCAGTAAAACTTTATAAAGCCATCTGGTGGCGGCACATCTATTAGAAAGGCCAAAATCTAGAAGACGGACAGGAGAGGCTGGGATGGAAGGGGAGCAACAGGAACTCTCGTTCACTGCTGGGGGGAAGGCCAAATGGTGCAGCCAGGCAGGAAGGTAGCTCAGTGGTTTCTCACGAAACTAAACATACACTTACGGCCACGCAATCCAGGGATTGTATTCCCTGGAATTTACCCAAAGGACCTGAAAACCTAGGTTCACAGTGATATGGTAATGCTTGCACCTGGATGTTTATGTATATAAATTGTGAAAACTTGGAAGTGGCCCAGATGTCCTTCTAGGAGCGTGAGAGGACAAACACATGGGGGTTCATTCAGAGGGGTGATTTGCCAAGGGTTGGGAAGGGTGAATTAGTTGTTCCCGGAATGAGGAGGAACTGAGCAGTTTCCCCCAGAAAGGAGGGAGAAGGGGGTCCCAGTGACTTTAAAAAATTCGGAGCTGTGATTCAGAGGCCCTCCTCAGCGGCCCTCGGAGAAGAACACTTCTTCTTGGGAATCCATTCTCTCAGTTCATTACCGGTCCCTGGTGTTAAAATTTTGGGGACCAATGGTTTAAGCCACACAGAACACCTCCTCCTTCAATCCGCCCGGATTCCTGTCCATTGAGAACATCCTAAAGTGACCACCAGAGGGCAGTCACACCCAGACTCTTACAGGCTTAAGTGGAAAGACTAAAGGGACCTCAATTGAGTACTTCTGGAAGTAGCTATGTGATTACTGCTTTACTGACTTCAGATGCACTGACCAATGCACTAGAGGAACTAGCTGCTCTAAACCTAAGTTTAAACTTATACTTAAATTTGTATTTATTAGTTTGTCTTATAGATCCAATTTCAGCATCCTTACAAAATTTTTTCCAATTCTTACCAACCCATTCACAGCTTCTGCACATTTCTGGGGCCCCCGGGCCCACCGAGCCGTCTTCCTCCTGTGTCCTGGTTTGGTATTTACAACTCTCCTGCACCCACAGGGAAGTCACCTACCGATGTGGACTTAAGATAACGTTTTATTTAGCATCACATGGTTTCGCCAGGAGATCCAAAGATTATGGGACCTCTAACAGTGTTCTCAGCCTCACCAGCTGATTTCCAACTCCGGTGGTGGCCACTTTTAAATTATGATAGTGTCCCGAGCTCAGAGTCAAATGCAAATGCAGTATTTCAAATCATATTCCCATCTCCCCACCCCTGCCGCAGTCCCCAGGAACCCAGTGCCTTCACACTGAGCTCCATCCGTAGCCTTTTTGTCTTGAGACACGGCCTTGCTGTGTTTTCCACGCCAAGCTCAGATTTGCAAACTTCCTGCCTTCCTTCCTTCCTGCCGGGATTATGAGCGTGGGCTGCCGTGCACAGCTTTGTGGCTCAGTCTGCTTTGTGTTTGACTTTTGGTAACTTGGTTCCTAAGCCTGCTGCCTTGTTTTGCCTCTGAATATGCAGCACAGATGATGGTTAGGATCATTCTTGAGAATAAATTGGTGTTGCCAAATGATCTTTCATTCAAAAATGATTGACTTTGAATGCACCTGAAAAAAATAAAATCATTAAGTTCAGTTTCCACCCCTCTTCTGCAAACTCACTGAGTCGTCACTCTTTTATTTTTATGTGTTTTGGTTTTGTTTTTTCTTGAGACAGACTGTGGCTCTGCGGTCTAGGCTGGTCGCGGACTCACTATGCAGCTAAGGCTAGCCTCACACTTAGAGCGCTCCTTCTGTCTCAGCCTATCCAGTGCTGGAATCACAGGAGCGTGCTACCGTGTCTGGCTGATTTTGATGTAGAGCTGGGTAATTGAACCCAAGGCCTTGTGCATGCTGGGCAAGGGCTTTAACCACTGAGCTACCTGCCCAGCCTTTTCTCCTTTGTAGGTAATGGTGATAAGCACTGCTGTCCCTCCTCTCTGCTTTCAAATGCCTGTGGCATGATGGGCCAGCTGGGAAGGGCTGGAAGGAGAGGGTATGCTGGCTTCTTTCAAACAGCTAGTGACCTTGGGTATGTCCTGAAACCTCGCTGAGCGTCACACTTACAGTATCCCCCACCACTATCTAAATAACATCACCAAGCTCTATAACCCCATCTCTCCAGGGAATTGGACTCTGCATATCTATTTTCAGCAAGTTGAGAGTCCCTTGTGCAGTCAAGCCCTGGTGTTCCGGGACCTGGAGCTCCACGGGGGGTGGACATTCTTCGTGTTGGCTAACTGCACTGGCCTGTGTTTTCACTGAGTCCCGTGGGCTCAGAAATTGAATTTATTCACATATAGGATAGATCTACCTTTCCAGGGCAGGTTTCCTGAAGCAAACCTCTATGGGAGCAAACTCAGATTCTAATGTCCTCATCTGTGATGACAATGAGGGGCCTGAAGCTGAACTGGGACAGTCAGGTGACTGGACTATTCTCACGGTGCCAGGTGGGGACAGTCAGGCCCAGCACTGCATCACAGCCTGGGATCTGAGGGCCGCCTTGTCCGGGATCACACTTGGGGAAGTGCCTGTTCCTGCCACCGCTGCTGGGCAGGGTCCTCTCTCTGACTCTTCTTATGTATTCTGTATTTGTCTGTTTTCTGTGGCTATAACAGAATGCCTGAGGTTAGAAATGCATAAAGAAAGGAGGCTTGTTTCACAGTTCCGGAAGCTGAAAGTCTGAAAGGGAGCAGTCTCTTCTAGCGTCTTCCTTCTAGCGAGGCCCTTGGCTGTGTCCGTGGTGCACAGCACCACGGTGGGACCACATTCGAGAGAGGGTCGCATAGCCAGAGTCCTGAAGGCGCAGGCTCCCTCTCCTCTAACCAGCATTCCCATGGGAACTAACTGGGATCCCCTGAGAACCTATTAATCCCTTCTGAGGCCAGCACCCCCAAGGACCGAATCACCTTCCACGTTTAGAGATCTCAGCCCTTCGACCCTGCCACCCCGAGAACCACACCTCAAACACTTGAGCCTTTAGGGGACAGGTCACGTCCAAACTGCAGCACTCTTGTCAGGAGTGGCCGGCGGCTGGCTGGGAGCTCTTCCTCTTTAAAGCAGGAATGACTCACCGTCCCGGCGCTCTGAGTGGCTCAGGCAGGAGGGTTGCACGTTCAAGCCCAGCCTTGGCAACTAAGTGACTTGGGACAACCGGTGCCCGAATCAGAACTAAAAAGACGGGCTGGAGACGCAGCTCGGTGTGAGAGCCCCGGATTGGATCCCCAGTATCAAAAAACAAACAAGAAAGAAGAGAAAAAAAAAAAGAAACTGGGCAGAATCTAGCTCAAGATTATAGTTTGCTTGACTCATAATTTTATTAAAACTAAATTAGTTGCCAACACGTACAGTCACATTTCACAGCTTCTCTTATCATCCCCAGAAGTTCATTAAAACGTTTTATGCGCCCCCTGTTGGCTGCAGGTGCAGGGAGCTGGCCAGGAAGGTTCCACAGTCTGTCACCATCTCCTTCTAGGGCATTGGGCCCCTGGTTTTCAGTCTGCAGACCCAGGTGGGACCATGTTTCTCTGTTCTGACGTCTGCATGTGGTGGCAGCTTGCACTAGCCCAGGCAGTTTCGTTTGCCTTTTCCCAAGGCCCTGGGGCAGCTCCATCAGAGCCCCCCAAGAGCTGCTATTCATCTTCTAAAAATATTGTAGTGATATTAAAAGACCACACACCAGATCATGATAACAGGCCTCATCAGAGGAAAAAATATCTTAATGAAGAGAAAGTATTATTGTTCCATCCAATGACCACATAAAATATGGCATGCAAAATATTGTGATTCTATTTTTGTTTGGTTTGGTTTGGTACTGGGAAATGAACCCAAGACCTTCACACTGAGCTATAAGCCCAGCCCTTTTGAAAATTTTTATTTTTGATTTTGAGACAAGATCTTGCTAAGTTGCTCTACTGCCCAAGGTAGGGCTTGAACCTATGGTCATTCTGCCTCAGCCTCCCAAAGTCCTGGGATTATAAGCATGGGCAGGCAGGCCTAGTGAGATTCTGTTTTGTAAAGCATTGAGAACGGGATTTGGCACATAGAAAGTGCTCTCTGCCTGTGAAATTTGATTTTAAAGTACAGTAAAAAGCATTTGAAAATTGTGACTCAATCCCTTTCCTCCTCCTCCTCCTCTTTCCTCTTTCTCATTAAAATCACAGGGAGAGGACAGAGTAAGCTGTCAGAGGTGTGTGGCTAGGGAAATAAGTGGTCTCCCTCTTTGGCGTCCCAAGGGCAGGGAGGACTAGAGCGAGCAGGATCTCCTGCCTTAAAAGGCACAAGCATCTCAATGGAGAGAGTGGACCAGCGATAAGGACCTGGCCTGTGGGCCTGGAATATCAGGGTCAGTGCGCTGCCGTGGATCACATCGCGAGTCACAAGGACTCTGGGTCGCTCTCCAAACGCCCTTCCTCCCACCTAGCCAACATGGGCCTGTCTGAAGTAGAGGCCGGCTCACACAGCGACTGGGAGATGCCAGCAGCCATACCTGGGTGCCAGGGGCCTGTGGACCTCAAAATACCATGGCTATGTGTGTTCGAGTGGGGGAGGACCATAGCTTTCAGTGGATTTTCTCTTCACGCCCTCTTTCCTTCTTTCTGCCTTTCTTTTTCATTCTTTTCTTTGTTTCAGTACTGGGCCTTCTTACTGATCTACATTCACAACCCATTTTTAAATTTTTGATTTTGAGTCAGGGTCTTGCTAAGTTGCCTAGGCTGGATTCAAACTTGCAACCCTCCTGCCTCAGCCTCCCAGAGCACTGGGATCATAGGCCTGTGTCACTAGATTCAGATATGTGGCTTTTCAAAAGAATCTGGGACCCAAATAATGATGCAACTCGAGGACTTCAGTAACTCAGAGGCTGATCCAGGCTGGGGTTCTGTCCTCAAGTCGCTCCCAAGAGCACACAGAGGGCAAATGAGAACCAGGATGGAAGGGGCCCAAATTTGTCTATTTGGGGGTGGGGGGCGGTGAGGATGCTAATGGCTGCACCTTGTTTCTATTACACACAGGTTTTAAGGATGTATATTTGATTCAAATATTCCAATATGGGAATGCCACACCATTGGGTACAGTCCTGTAAGGCAGGTATATTAGGAGGACTGTCGATTCGGCTACTTGGCCAGAGGGAAAGGAGCAGTTGATTCCAAGAACAATGCTCAACTCTCCTTCTGGTGAACCTGACATGGAGACGGAGGAGGGGAGGAGGGTCAGAAACATGAGTAGCTCCTGCTCGTGGCCTTGCCCAGGCCCCAGACTCTTGATCTGCCGTCTAAGAACACCTCCTTCTATCCAGCCAAAGATGCTCACCCCAGCCATGTCCCAACCACTGGGCTAGGGGCAGAAACAGTGGAGGGTCATCCTTTCCTTTCCAAGGACTGTTCATCAATTGTACTCACCATGTCCATTTCTACTCGGCAGAACACAGTCATGGGATCTTGCTGGCTGTAAGGGAGTACAGGAAATGCAGCCTGTGCTCACTTATTTGCTATTATTTATTTTCCACACTAATGATTGAGCCCAGAATATTTGCCTGCAGCTATATCACCAGCACTTGAAACAAATTATTATTATTTTGAAACAAGGTAGCTCTTAGTCATTCAATTGTCTGAGGTGGACTGAGACAAGTGATCTTCCTGCCTCAGCCTCCCAGTGCTAGGGTTACAGCAGTGTACTAACATGCCATCTCACAGTCTGCATAAATAAAGGCCTTGTTGTCAGAGATTCTGCTAGATTTACCAAGGTAGGGACAGACAGCGGGGGACTATCAACAGTGATTTTAGAAAAAGTGTCATTAGTCCACCCAGCACCCCTAAAAATGGCAAGGAAACCCAGTGGCATCCGTACAGTAAAGACCCTGAGTGGCTCGGGAGTAGACGTAGCAGATTGTCCTGCGGGGCTTGCCTGGTCCTCACCAGCCGTGGGGTTCACGGTGATGGCTTCAGCTCAGGCAGGTGTGTGTTGGGCTGCTCCACAGCCAGCTGGTTTTCGATGACGTAGCCCGCCTGGTAGCTCTCCAGAACCCGGGCCTGGAAGAATGCCTTGCCCTTCTCCTGCCAGGTGTCCGACTCGATGTACACGTTGAACGGGTCATGCGAGTGCTCCAGCTTCTTGGAGCGGATGTAGCTGAGCATGATGCCCAGGGTGAAGAAGCCAAAGAAGCCCAGCACCATGAGGATGTAGAGCGCCGCCAGCTGGCTGTCCTCGACGGCGAGGGACCTGCGGGCCAGGCCCGACGTGTTGCCTCCCGCTTGAGTGGTCCCCTGCCACAGTGTGGTCAGATAGGGGACCTCAGTCGTGTCGTTGGACAGGGTCATCCTAGGCTTCAAGGTTCCACTGCTGGGGGTGAACTTCCCAGGCAAACTTCCTAAAGTAAAGGTTCAAAACAAAATCAAAAAGTGCGTACTAGGGACTGGAGGCACGGCTCAGTGGTTAGAGTGCTAGCCAGGCATGCGTCAGGCCTGGGGTTGCATCCCCCAGGACCACATAAAAAGTTAGCTGGGTGTGGTGGCACATGCTTGTAATCTCAGCACTTAGAAGGACGATCTAGGAGGATTGCCATGAGTTCAAGGCGCGTGTGGGCTATAGTGTGAGCTAAGGACCAACCCAAACAACAGAGCGAGACCCTGTCTCAAAAAAATTTTTTTTTTGGAGAAAGCATTAATGCTACAAATTGCAAATGAACCAAAGTAATTTTTAAAAGGTATATATTAGCCACACACACACACACGCGCACACACACACACACACACACACACACACACACACTTCTTTCAAAATCTCAGGTGACAGATGGGCCAGCTCTGCTGAGTCTTTTTGCTTTTGTAAAGTAGGAAGAAAGATCAGTGCCATTTGTGGACTGCTGGGTCACTGCTCCGCGGTGCACGGACAGGCCAGCACCACACGGGCACGTAGCAGGTGCACACGTTGTGGTCCTGAAGTCGTTTTTATTGAGTTTTCTAACTTAGTTAATCCTTGCAGCCCAAGGATTTGGGGCCTTGAGGTTTGAGGTTTTTAGGCACCCCCATGGTTGACCGCTGTGGCCTTACTCTTTACGCTGGGGACAGATCAGTCAGGAATGAGAAGGGGAGATGTTTGTGGCCCTTTCTGAGTCTAGCTTGCTAAGACTGGTCAACTGCATGTGCCAGTGACACCGGGAATTGAACCCTGGGCTTTGCACTAAGCCATACCCTCATCCTTTAATTTAATTTATTTCACTTTATTTTTTTATTTTGAAACACAGTCTTGCTAGTCACTAAGTTGCCCAGGCTGGACTCGAACTTGTAATCCTCCTGCCTCTGCCTCCCAGGGGGCTGAAGTGGCCAGCTTTTACTACCACACCTAGCCCCTCTATCTGCCCTCCTCTTCCTCTTTAGACCACCTGGGAATGCATAGAATTCTGTCCCTGCAAAGAGCAAGCCTCGATTTGATGATATAATTTTATTTCCAAAACCCCACAGTGACCACAATTGGCAAATGACCCTGCTACCAGTTACTATTAGGGAGTTCTTACAGACGAATGGCTAATGACCGTGTGAGTCTAGAATTCTGGCAGGCAATGCTTGGAGACTCAAATGTCAATTGATTTAGGACCCATAACTCCACACAGCAAATTCATTTAAGAGTAACCTCTGTATTTAATTCATACTGGTGAGTTTACTGCACTGACCTGTTACTTAAAACCACATGGAATTTTCTAGGATCGGCAGAAGAAATCAGGAACACCTGCTTTGAAAACCTCCCTACCCTCCTCCGCCATCCTCAGCCTTGTCTCAAGGTGGTATTCAAATGTCAGTGTACTAAAGGGATACCTGGCTTAAATGCAGATTGCTGGGTTCCACTTCCAGAAAGCCTGAGCCAGGGCTGGGGCAGAGCCTGAGAATGTGCATTCTGAATGCAGTCCTAACAGGTGTTGCCTCGCAAGCTGAATGGGAAGCTGAGGCAGGAGGGTCACCAGTCCGACTCCACTCTGGGCAACATAGTGGTTAGCATTTGGAGACCTGTGGAGCTCTTAAAATAGGATGATACCTGGATCCTACCTCCAGAGAGTATAATGTCGGTCTGGGTTCCTGCCTGGCAGTGGGATGTTTTTCTAAAGCCTCTTGCTCTGGTTTAATGTCCTCCAAAGTTCATATATTGGAAACTTAATCTCATGCACCAGTCATGAATGGCATGAACGCTAAGAGGTGATTAGGGGAGATGAATGCCGTTATCCTGAGAGTAGGCTTCTGATAGAAGAATGAGTTCTCTCTTTCTCACCCTCTCTCCCTCTCCCCGATCCTGCTTCCACCACAGGATGGCACAGAAGGAAGGCCTTCACCTGACAGGAACCTCTAGACCTTGGACTTCCGGGCGTCCTGAACCGTAAGAAATAAATCCGCGCATTATGAATGACTGAGACCCATTTACTCTACTATCACGGCAGAAAACACAGTAACATCTGTCCTAAGAGATCTTAATTCGTGGCCGAGACTGAGGACTTTGGGGCTGTAGACAGGACCTCAAAAAATGGACCAAACGGACCAAGTGATCTGTTGTGCCACAGAGCACCTGGAGGAGTTTTCTAAGAATAGAAAACCTAAGTTCCTAGCCGAACGCGCAGATCTCATTTGCTTTCAGACCTTTCTTGGCCTGGCCAGCTTCCCATGCCTTCTAAGGAGAAGTTCCCAGAGACCAGTTCTCATCTTCCCTAAAACCCTACCTGTCTCCATCCTCAGTCACACTAGTACTTGAAATTATAGCCAGAAAATCCAGGCTCACTAACTGCCTTCCCCTTAACAACTCCGCATTTTTAAAGGAAGATCTTTCTTACTTTACATTTAATTGATTGCATTGCTTTTTAAAAACGCACTCGACTCACTTTGCCTTGCAAGCTGGCCACCATCGTGTTTCATATAATGAGTCTCTAAACATGTAGGACAGCATCGTGAATACTCCAATCTGCATGCCGTGTGGCAATGCCAGAGCATCCTTTGATTGCAGGTGAAACTGGAGTTCCAAAAGAATACTGACTCCAACTCCACCCTCCCCAGCCCTGTCCCAGCCCCTGGAGAAAACTGTGGATCTGTGCAGCGTTCACAGTGGGGGGGGGGGGGGGGGAAGAGGCAGGGACAGTGGGAACCAGGGGTGCCCAACTCCAAACAAAACCAATTCATTGTGCAGCCTGTGTTGAATGTTCTCAGACTGGGTCTCATGGGAGCCTAAAACGGCCAAACCATTTCTAGAACTTTCTAGAATTTTCTGCTTTGCCTGGGTTTGAGGCATGCACCTTTCCCCTAGTCAAGGTAGTACAAACTTATTTTCCTTTTTTCTTTTGTTTAATGAACTTAGACCCAGAGATATAGGCCTGTGGAAAAACACTCAGGATACTTGGGCTCTGAGCAGTTGAGCTGAATGAAGTATTGTCAGACCCCAGTCCCAGTGGACACCCTAGTGCATCCAGAGGAGAGGGGCAGTGGGCAACCCTTACTGTTTTGGCCTCTGTTTCTGCGTTTACCCCCACTTGCACCAGCTGCGTCACCCATTACCACCAACAATGGCGTGGAAGCTTCCAGAACAAGCTTTCCCAGCATTGGCAATGTTCTCCCTCTCTTCAGCATTTCCTGACTATTTGGTCACTTCACTGTCGCTGAGACCCAATACCGGCTACCTGCACCTTAAGGATAGAGTTTATTTTAGCTCCCAGTTCCAGAGGACTCAGTTCATGCATGGCACTGGCTCCTGGGTAGAAACAGCAATGGCAGAAAGGTGTGGTGGAGGAAAGCTGTTCACAGCACAGTGTCCAGGAAGCAGGGAAAGTAGGGGGAGCCCGGGACAGGACTATTCCCTTCCAGGCCACACCCCTGCGATCTCCGCTCTCACCATGCCCCACCTCTGACAGCACAGGAAATCGCCCCTGGATGGATCCACTGATGAGCTGGGCACCCCTGTGATGCAATCGCCTTCCAAACTCAGGAGACTTTGAGACATTTAGATGTAAACCGTAGCACTGACAGGTCAGAGTTTTTTGGCTGACTCCCAGTTTTCCTCTAGGGAGGTGTGTGTGCTGGGACAGGCAGGGGAGATGGGAAGAAGTTAACGTTAGAGATGAGAGGTTAGAATAAGCTTGAGAATCCACTTTCCAGCCCCATTCAATTCCAGACAAACGCAGCACGGAGCTCCCCTTGGCTAGGTAGGGGGACAGCACCGTGGCTGGGTGCAGGGGGCAGCACTCCCGCTAGTATTCCAGCGTTCCAGAAGTTCCTCGAAAGAGCATTTCTTAAGCAACCTCAAAGATCCAGTCTTGAACCCATTTGGCATTATTTGTTCTAGGAAACAGACTGAGTAAAAGCAATCATGGATAAGCCTAACTTGAGTGAATGTGATCTTAATTGAGTCAAGAATCCCATGAGTCAGTGTTTCTTGGAAACAACTGTCTGTTGTTTTCGTCCTTATCACAACCCTCTGTCCAAATTCTGGAAACATATCGTATTTACCTGCTAGTAGGAAAGAAGCCTGCCCAGGCCACCAGACCCTTCCAGGCAGTGAGCCGCTTTACCACGGTCCTCTCCCCTTCCTCCCTGTGTGGAGTCATCATGCCACCATGGGCACCGGGGTCTCGCAAGGGATTACAAGAAAAACTGGAGGAGAGCACAGAGCCACACTGTGCTCACAGATCAGAAAGGTGTTTGGTACCATATCCTGACGGCCGAGTGTGGGCTGGGGCTCTTGAGTCGGGTCCTTTTCCCAGGAGCTCCCCAGAACTCTTCATGGCCGACAGAGCAGAGGATTAGCAATAAAGAATAGAAATGTAAGGGGCTGCGGGCATTGCTCAAAGGTGGGAGCACACGCCTAGTGAGCGTAAAGCCTTGTGTTCAGTCCCCCAGCATCACACAGAGCTGGGCGTGGGCGCATACCTGCGATCCCAGCACTCGGGAAGTTGAGGAAAGATTGCAGTGAGTTCAAGATCAGCTTGGGCTATAGAGTGAGACCCTGTCTAAAAACAGAAAAAAAAAAAGGGGGGGGGGGGAAATGCAGGGGCCATCGGTGTAGCTCGGTGGTTATAGCACTTGCCTGGGAAATGGGAAGTCCCAGGTTCAATACCCCAGCACCACATAATAGCCGGGCATGGTGGCACATATCTATAAGCTTAGAGCTCAGGAGGCTGAGACAGGAGGATTGCCACAAGTTCAAAGCCAGCCTCGGCCACATAGTAAGTTCAGGACCAGTCTAGATCGCAGAGCAAGACATGGTCTCAAAACAAAACAAAACAAAACAAAACAAAACAAAACAAAACAAAAAAAAAAAAAAAAAAAAAAAAAAAAAAAAAAAAAAAAAAAAAAAACGGAAAGGCAGGCAGGTTCAGTCCGGGTTCAGCGGCACAGGCTGCATTTCCAGGACTCTGGGAGACTGAGGCAGGAGGATCCGAGGTTAAGCTCAGCTTGGGCAACTTGGTGAGTTGGCAAGACCCTGCCTTGAAATCAAAAATAAAAAACGGGATGGGGACCTAGCTCAGTGTGAAGGCGCTGGCCTTGGCCCCAAAGTACCCCCTCAAACTCACACAAAGAAGGAGACGCACGCACCCGCAGAGCCTACCCAGAGCCCAGGTGAGAGCGACCCACTAAAGAAACCCCAGGTGGGAAGAAGGCATGCATTTTGGATAGGGCTTGGGTGACGGATGAGCCGTTTCTAGGGAGCACAGACAGGAGCCTTGCCTTCAGCAAGTGAAATAAACCCAGTGGTCTCCTCACCGCCATCCAGGAATAATGACATCTGCCTGGACGGGGTGCTGAAGGGTTTGTGCCTGAATCACCCCGCCACGGTCTCACCTCTTTTCCTTTGGCTTGGTGGTCCCCAACCTCTCTGACCCTGGGAACCAGTTTAGTTGGAGATCGTTTTCCCAAGAACCTGTGGAAGGGTGGCAGCGTACCTGCTCTGCAGCAGGTTGGCACAGGGTAGCTCTGAAGCGGGCAGCGGCCACGGGCGAGCTCCACCTCCTGTCAATCAGCAGTGACATTAGAACCTGACAGGAGCCTGTTGACAGAAGGCGGGGCTTCAGTCACAGATCACCCGCTGGCTGGCTGCTCCAGGGGCCGGTGCTGGTCTGTGCCAGAGGGTTGGGGACCTTTGCTTTAGGTGCTCTCTCTGTAGGCGGTCATGCCTCCCGCACCTGCTTGTGGCTGTCCTTCCGAAGCCGGCTGTACCCCAACTGTGTGTGGACCTCCACGCAGACCTCCCCTCTCTGCTGTGTCCCCTATTTCTCCTACCAAGTGAATCCTTTTCTATCTGGTACTGAGATAATTTGTAGATGCATCTGGGCATTTCCTTCCAGAGGTCAGAGACCCTCTCTCTCACTTGTGCCCCCACCACCAGCTCTGAGCTTTTGGGGGCAGGGATGGTTGCAGGTGTTGCTTCTCATTCAGACCCAGCTGACTTAGCCAGGGTCTGGCTAAGGGCAGATCCGCAGTCAGCACCCACCCAGCCTGCAGCCTGCACGGATGCTTCCATGTGCAGTTCACTGGCCAGAAAGAAAGACCATAAACCACACGGGGACTGCTGTCTCACCCTCAGGAACCACAAGGACATCAGTGAGTCCGTCCCTCTGAGGTCTTCAAAGTGAAACTTTTCTCAAAACGGGTCACTTTTCAACCACCGGTCATAAGTACGCCCCACCACATGAGCCCGAGAGGACCTTGCATGGTGAGAGCACCTGCAGGTGACGGGCTGTAACTCACCTGATGGGTAGCACCAAACGGGCCAGAGAAGGCAGAGGGTTTTGCCCAGAGAAACTCACTCATCAGGTGGAGAGTGCAACGCAGTACCACGTGTGCACTCAGCCCAGCCCCCACCACGCTGACCAGAGAGGACAGCTATGGCTGCCCGACGGTCTTCCTGAAAGTCCCTGGACCTCCTGCTTAGACTCAAGTGAGTTACCAAGTTCCCTAATCTGAACCCTCAAGACGCCCCGCAGTAAGCTCTGGGTCGAGCGCACGTGCCAGGCCGCTACTCGGCCAGCTTTCTTCCCAAAAGCTCCCCACCAACAATCAAGATCTGACACGAGTTGCGTCTAGTGCCCTTTCCACGGAGCGGAGCCAAGACCCAAGAACCTTCCTGGCAAACCCGTAAGATAAAATCTCTCCTCCAGGCTGGCGTGTCTTCCAGAACTGCCGAGCCATCCGCAGGTGGCTCTTGGATACAAAGCCAGGACCCAGATAACGGGTCCTAACTTTCTCTCTCGATGCCTTTAGATCTTTTAAGCGTCCTGCCAGAACGCCATAACTGGCCAGTCCTGGCGAAGTGGGCTCCGGCGGCACGGGGCGGCCTTGTCGGACGCCATCGCTCCCCCGGCGCGACAGCGGGGCCACGGAGGCCCCGGGAGCCAGCCTCGCGGGTCGTCTCCACCGCCACCGGGGCGGCCGGCCGAGCCCGACCCGCCTCCCGCCGGGCCCTGATCTGGGGCGGGGGTTGGGGGAGCCCGGGGGGGGGGGTCCTCTCTTACCGCGTCCGAGTCGCCGGGCAGCCTGGGAGCAGCGGGTCGCGCGGCGAGCGCCAGGCCGAGACAGCGGAGGTGGCAGCGGCGCCCCGGGGCGCGGAGCGGGCGGGAACGGTCCCCGCGGGCGTCCAGCCCCCTCGGCTAGCGCCGACCCAGCCCCGCCCCGGCCCCGGCTAGCTGCACCTGCGCCCAGGTCCACGCTGCCGGGCAGGGCCGGGGCCGGCAGACAGACGGACAGACGGCAGAGGGGCGCGTGCGCGTGCACACACACGCACACGCGCGCGCGCACACACACACGCGCACACACACATGCACACGCGCGCACGGCGAGCTGCCTTCGGAGCCGGGCGGGAGCGCGGTCCGGGACTCACCAGGCGCCCCTCCCGGCCTCCCGCGGCTCTCTGCGCCCTGCCCCGGGTGGCGCAGCGGCGCGTTCTGGCGCCCTTGGTGACTTGACGCGGTCCCTTCTCCTGTCCTCGGCTCTGCCTCTCTCCCTGCGCTTGCCCTCTGACCTGTCCAGCCTCGCAGGTGTGATGGGTGCTGGGCTGACTGGTCACCTCGGCCGGGCCGTCCCTCCTCCTCTCCTGTTCCCCCCTCCGTCTTCTTGTCCTTCTGCTTCTCCCCCCCTCCTTTCCTCTCAGGCCCTTCAGGGAGGGGGACAAACCCACCCCGCACCTCCTGGGGGGCCACGCGCTCCCGCCTGGGTGCCGGTCACCCAGGAAGCCGAAGCTCCTCCTCTCTCAGGAAAACGTCCAGCTGTGACCTGTCACTCGTTCTTGCTCCCAACTCTGCTCCTCTGCTGCTGAGAAAGGAAGCTTCAGTCAGTCACCAGAAGGGACTGATTTCCAATGTGCCCTGCCTGGGTCACCCATCGCGGCCACGCCCTCCGGCTGCCCCGAAGTTGGTGCTAGGATGTCTCTGTGTTGGGCTGGGGACACTCCTGCCCTTTGGACCGTCCCTGTTGCCTGTTTGTGCTTCTATAACAAGTACTCGAGACAATCAGCGTATCCAGAGGAAAGGTTTATTCGGCAGACAGATTCCCTGGTCCATAATCAGTATGTCACATCTGGCGACAAAGGCCAAAGACACGAACTGGCTCAGGGTCAGTCCCGAGGGCAGAGAGGGGTCTACAGGGAGTGCAAAGGACAACCCCCCCTCCCAAGGGAAGGGGAGCCGCCCTGCAGCGCTGAGCTGAGTTCTCGTCTGCATTTATTGGGGGGAATAAAAGGGGACTACAGCGAGGGAACATGTTTACAGAAGACCCCAGAGAACTACAAATCTACTACACTACAGAGGACTAAATCTAGACAATGGTTAAAACAAAATCATCAGGCCAGACATAATGCTTATCAACTACCTCATTTTACAAGCAGGCAGGCACCACCTGGGAGCGTATCACGTAATACAGAATTTCTGTTGTTTTGGGCAGAGAAGTGTGTTTCCTCTGGTGGCCTGTTTACCAAGGCTGCTGTTCAGGTGACGGGGTTGAGCAGAGTCTTTGCTCAGCAGAGAATTAACTCTGTGATCCCATAGTAGTCAGCACCGCTTCAGGCCTGTGGCCACCCACGTGCTGGAAGCACCGGGTGCAGCAAAATGGAGCAGCTCGTAGGCAGGAAGCAAAGAAGAGAGAGAGACATGGCTGAAGTCCCACAAGGTAGTGGCCCCCGCAGCTTAAAGGCCCCCACTAGGTCCCACCTCTTAAAGTTCCTACAATTTCTTGGTAGCGCCAAGCAGGGAACAAAGTCTTCAACGCGTGGATCTTTGGGAGACACTTAAGATCAAAACCAAAGCCTCGTCCCTTCTACCCTATGGCTTCTACTGTCCCCATGGGCAACTCTTACGGCCTGGGCTTTCGGGGCTTTCAGTGAGAAACACTCCCAAGGCAAAGGGCCTTTCTTTAGTAGCCCCAGGACTAGTGTGCTAGGATGGCAATACTTTCCCCCCAGGCAAAAGACAAAGGGTAAAAGTCGCTGAAGTCCTCATCCTGCCCTCTGGTGAGAAATGGCGGGTGCAGAATGGTAGAAGAGAGCCCCACCCAGCCGCCCGGAGCGGGATCTCCTGCAGTTCCATTATTATCCAGCAAGGGTGGCGTGCCATGTCCATAGCCTCTCTGATGGCCACTGTGTGCCCTTGCGTCTCTTCTGTCTCCCTTCCACTGTCTCGTCTCCTTGTGTGGTTCACTTAGTCACGAAGGCCAGCCTCAGTTTTGCCCTAGGGCTCCTCTCCGGCTGGGATTTCTACCCATACAAGGACACTGCCCAAATGTTGGGAGCTCCTGACACTCTTCTGAGATCCCTAAGACTGCTCTGCTTACGAAATGTAACTTCTCACCATTTTCGGGGTCCCTGCAGCCTCATTGCCCCCTGCCCTACTCTCCTGTGGGGTGCCAGCTCTGTTCTCTGAGCACATCCCTCCTCCCTTTGCCCCTGAAGTCCCTTCCTCAGGGGGCCTCCCTCTGATTCCAGGGTTACAAGCCACATGTTGGTGACCCTTCTCCCAACAGGGCCCTGAACTCATCAAATCTCCCTCCCACAGGGAAGGTCGAAGGCTGGGAACCAGTGACTGGCTCTCAGCTGTGTGACTATTTGATTTTGAACTGATTTTTGGTTAAAATATTTGACAGCTCCAATATGAAATATCCAGATTTTGGTTTCTATTGCAGAAACTCAAGGGGCTTGAGAAGGCCACGGACACCTTAGGCCAGGTAACCAATGCGCAGGATCTGGTGACGTGCCCTGTTATAACAGAGTGTGAACTGGAGAGTTCAGCTCAGACCTCTACTCCCCACTCTCCCCACCAAGCAACCTCACTTTGCCCCACTTGCCATGTCCTGCCTGCTTCTGCCGGATCGGGCTGGTGCCTATTCTGAACCCTCATTCTCTAGGACCCACGGGCTGCAACCCACACCCATCACCTGACTGCTCCTATCCTCTCGCACCCGAGGTTCATGTCCTAATGGAATCGCTTTGACCTTGCTCACTGGCCGTGCTGCAAGTGCTTCTTGACTGTCTCAGGTGCATGTGTCTGTTTGTGATTTTAGCACAGTGGTTACAAAATTTTCCAGTTTCGTCTCGAGAATCTGAGAACAGCTATGGCTGTCCTCCTCCCTACACCAAAATGAAAATCTGTGCAACATTTTGACTATAGTCCCAGAGACGGATAGCCCCCTGGCATGCTAGGTGGGGCATGGCTGCCGTGTTAGGGATCATTGATTTAGGGAAAGGACTATTCTATTAACCAAATTCAACTGTGCATTACTGATTCTATGGTTCTTTGACAAGTTCTGGAGACTCAGCAGAAGCCACTGAATGTGGATTGCCCAGCTCAGGGACAGCAAGACACCCAGAAAAATAGTCATCGAGGCAGAGCACGGTGGTGCAATTCCCGTACATTGGAAGGCTGAGGCAGGAGGATCACAGGTTAGAGTCCGGACTGGGCAGCGTAGCAACTTAGTAAGGACCTGTCTCAAAACAAAAAATAAGTAAGTAAAAATAAAAAGAGCTGAGGTTGTAGCTTGGAGCAAAGGCTCTGGCCCAATTCCCAGCACTGAAAAAAAAAGAAGTGACTTAAGCTGCCTCTGCCTAGGTCTCAGAGACACATTTACGAGTTCCCAGCACTCTCAGGTCACCAAGGAAGTGAATGCAGCTGGTGTAGACCCACCTTCACGCATCACAGCGGCCCTCACCTTTGATAAGGAAACATAATCTTCACAGTGTTATGAAATGAACACAATCCAATTAAGAAAGCTTTTCCAACAGAAATAATAGAGTTCCCACCCCCTCTGCCTTTTTGTCTGGGAATAATACCATACTGATGGGAACATGGATAAATTAATTGCAGTGTGGCGTGTTATTCATGGATAGGAAAGAACACTAAATCTATTCACACAATGTTTGACATTTGAATATAAATATTGCCTTTATGTGCCAGTTTTTTTTTAAGTCAGCCAGTCCAATTTACACAGATATGGTTATAATCCTTTTAAATGCTTTGGATTTGAAGCACTGGGCATTTTCTTAGCCAAAGAATAAGGCAATTCGGCAGTGAGATTAGCGTCTGTTTAGTTCCATGGAGGTCTGATATGATTTTGGTGAGCCTCCAATGCCTGAGAGCTCAGAAGCACTGGGGTGGTGACGTCCCTGAGATGGAAAAATGCTGGCAACCTTCATCTAAAACCAGAGCAGGTGACCTTTCTGAAACAACACGGGACGGGCATTTAGAAACAGAAATGTTCATGGTCATTGTCACGGTGTCTGGGTGTCAGAGATTTGGATCAGGCCAGGCTTGGTGTGGGTCCTGCTGTGGGCATTGAATGAGTTGAGTGAATAGAACAGAGGCAGAGTCTGGCATGATTTAGGGGACAAAACAAAATCTGTTCTAATGAAATCTTTTAAAAAGCAAATGTCAGAAACTATAGTGTAAACATCGTCCCAAGTAACAAGATTTCATTGACGATCTTGATCTTCAAGCTGAAGTAACAGTCTCTTCTTAGCTTAGATCCCTTTCCTTAAAATTTTTCTCAATAAGTATATCTTCTTTTTTGATAATTAGTCAGTTCAATTCCGTATTTATGTGGATGGAGTATAAATCACAGAGTCAAACCCATGTCCACGTCAGATCCTTGCTTACCTTGCAACGTAGAGCTAAAGATGCCAATCTCCTCCTCTCGCCAACATAGCCCCTAACCCATACCCATAACAGGTGCTCAGGGGCAGAAGTGGTCCTCTCTTCAGACTGAGAACAGCTGTGTAGTGTCTAAGAGCATCACAGTGGCCCATCTTGCCTCCCCGTACACTCAGGACTAATTTTTTTCTATTTTGCTTCTGAAGCTCCCACCAAAGACCAGCCTAGAAGAGCTTGGGTCAGGAATCTGACAAAGGCTTCTGTGCTGATCTCCTGACCTCCTCTGACCATCTTCCATCTGACCACGGGTGGTCCACTGTACCACCCCAATTTCCCACCCATGTGCCACCCATTGATAACCACATCAGCTCTCCACCTAGGCTGTATGTTCCCAAAGGACAAGCCCTACTTTTGATAGGAGCTTGGCTTGATGTCGGGGTCACCATCCTTGGAACAGTCTTAGACCAGCTGTACCACTCGGTGATGCCTGAGCGCCAAAGAAACATTGTGGGTATTTGTTGGATTAAATTGAATCCAGTGGAATGTTGAAACATGGAAACTTGGACTAGAAAGTTCTGTGGGGGAAATAAATGTGCTTGACAGTATCTAAATTAAAATCTGTCGCCATGACAGCACATCAGACCTGTCCTCTTCTGATATTGTTCTCTTAGAAATCACAAAATGCCCAAGAAGTCCCGAGTGTTGAGTAAGTAGACAAGAAAATTGTCTTTAGCAAATGCCACGATGACTTTGTGTTCTGTTTCTCTTGTGGCAAGACGATCAGGAGATGAGGAGATCTGGAGCCTCACGTGGAATTCTGGGCTGTGCGGCTACCCGTTCCCCAAACCTGTGTCACCGAGTGTTGTCTCTTCTTTTGTTCGTTTGTCGCTTGAAGTGCCAAGAATACCAGCTCTGACTCAGAGGGACACTGGGTGATGAGGTGAACTGGCTTCTTTAAATCCCCATGCAACGAGGCCATGAACTGTAAATAAGAAAAATATAGCAAGTAACACAGGACGAGAAGCTCAGAGTTTGTGCTTTGATTCACTTCTCAGCTCTGAACACAAAACTGTGACAGGGAAGATACAAAAATAGAAAGCTGACAAGAAGTGTCTGGTCCTACAGAAGCAGAAAGGAAACGTCTAGTAGACTCTCAGCCACTTGGCTTTTGTCTGAAACCCAGCAGGCAGGTTGGCGTTTGCTGAACAAACCCAGGATGCCCGATCAAGAGGGCAGACAGAAACCAAGCATGTTGCATAAGGTTAGAAACTCAGATGGGGGCCCTAAAAGAAAGAAATAATGCTTTGTCATTGCATGGAGGTCAAGGTTTTGGAAGAATAAGGGTCTCAGGAGGTGGGGGTAGAGACCAATAGTCTCACAATAGTACAATGTTCCTAGGGTCCCTGTGAAGCAGAACCCCCAAAACACCATTGTAAAAACTGGCACAAAATGAAATTCTAGAGTCAGGTAGGAGATATCACAAAATGATGATTAGGGAAGGGTGGGGTGGCTGGGTAGAGGCAGCTGGACAGAAATATAAAAAGAAACAAGAAATCCCATATTTTACTCAAATGAGCCTTGAAAAGTTACAAAACATGATAAAAATCTAATATTAAGGGCAAAACTGATAATCCTTATCTCACTTTATGAAGTCAGTGCACACAAATAGTGAACTATGTGAGGCATGATCAAAAAAGAAAATCACAAGCCAACATCAATCCTGAAGCTAGGAGCAAAAATGATAGAACAAATTGGCAAATAGAACCCAGCAATCCTAAAGTAAAGAACAGATCATAGCCGGGGTAGGTTTATTCCAGGAATACGGGGTGGTTTAACATAGTATAACCAAAGAGAACCAATGGATGTGGCTCACCCATGAATATTATTAATCTTGATATAACGGCATGATGGATAACTTGACAGGGACACGAGGTGCTCAGATATTTGATCAAATATTATTCTAGATGCTTTGGTGAGAGTGTCTTGGATGTGATTAGCATTTAAATCTACAGCCTAAATAAAGCAGATAGCCCCCACTGCTGTGAGTGGCTTTTATCCAATCAGTTGAAGGCTTGAGTAGAACCAAAGGGTGACCTCCCCTGGGTAAGAGAGAATCCTGACTGAGAGTCCTCAACTGAAACATTGGCTCTTTAGGATTCTACAAAAATCTGTTAGCCTTTGTACTCAAAGTGAGACACTTTGAACTTGCTAATCTCCATTACAACATGAGCCAATTTTATGAAATATAAGTATAGATAGATACTTAGATTTATCCTGGGGAAACAAATGTATATTCAATATATTAAAGAGAAAACCCACGACCATTCATTTCTTTACTTCAGTTACCACCTATGAGTGTCTACTATGAGGCAGGCACTGTGAAATGGATATTAAGAAAATTATACAATAATTTCCTTTCTCATGGAGCTTAGGTTCGATTTGGTGAGAGTGGTGGAGGGTAGGGAGTTGGAAGGACCAACAGTAAATAAATCAAATGGATAAAATTTAGAGTATGCCTTAAATTCTAGAAATGTAACATATAAAATAAGTCAGAGAAAGGGGTAAGGTGTTGCAAGAGTCACTCTCCCACTGCTAGACACACAACCCAACACCACATTGGAAAGGAGGAAAGGTTACGTTGATTCGTCTCACTGTCAGTTGGCTCCACAGCAGGGACATCCAACTGAGGTTTAACTTTACAACCAGTCTAAGTACAATTTAAAAATGCAAACTAAAGAGATATTTAGAGTTTCAAAGATGAAGAGTACACCTGCGGGGGTAGGTCAGCAGTTAGAGCACTTGCCTAGCAAGCACAAGGCCACGGGTTACAGTCCTTAGCACCAGGTATGATGGCACATGCCTGTAATCTCAACTCTCAAGAGGCTGACATGAGAGGATGGCCGTGAGTTCAAATCCAGCCTCAGCTACCTAGTGAGTTCAGGAGTACTCTAGACAACAGTGAGACTCTTGTCTCAAAAAAACAAAACCACAAAAACAACAAAACAACAACAAAGACGACCAGTATTCACATCAGTGGAAAAAATTTATTGTTTGCATTTCATCTGGGAGAAAAGATAAAATGGAATGTATATAACTCAAGATACAATCAAATATAAATTAAAATGAAAATTTAAACAATAAAATAGTAATCACTGAAACAGATAATGCGTTATCATTACATTAAGGCTCCAATTGCTTATTATTTGGAAGTTTAAAGAAGGATATTAATTAAATGGGTGAAAGTCACTTCAATTAAACGGGTAATTGAAGTTTTCTGGGGTCTTTGATAAGATCAGGAAGACTGCTAGAGACTTTGTAGGAAAATCGTTAATTTTACAGTTCATTAAGTATACTAAAATGTATAAGTATGAGGAAGAAACAAATCTATAAACTGAAAAGCAACAACATGTGTCCCAGCACTACAAGTGAATAACGTGTGCTTTATCACACCAATGGAAAACAGGAGGGAAAATGCTTGCAAAACAGAACATTCACGGGAGTGTGTCAGGGAGGCACCAGGGCCCACGGAAAGGGTTCTGGATGGCTGCGGGGAAGCCACATGGGACGGGCTACAGAGGAAATAGCCATAACTCTAACTGACATAGCGAAGTGATTGAACAAGAAACAGAAAAGAGAAGGCGCATCTCCTTTGCGGAAGAATTCCAAGGGATCTGTTCCTGCAGAGGAATGAACGCAACTCGTCAGCCCAAGGCTCCCACCCAAATCGCGCCACATGGACACGGGGACAGAGACCTGACAAGGCCACCTCGGGCCGGTGGCCCAGGCTGCCGTGGCCCGTGTGCTAACAGTCCGTGTGCTTTAGAAGATGCGAGGGAAGTGGTGCCTCGCTGTCGTGGGCTTCCTCTTCAAAACCGTAGTCCTATCTGGGGCAAAGATCCCAGAAGTGCCGTAGAGCGAGCGACATCCTAGGAAAGGCCGGGCCAGGAAAGAGGGGTCTGAGAAACTCCCTCAGAAGCTCCCCAGTAACTCCCCTACCGAAGCACTACCACTAAAGGTAATATGGGATCCCGGGACAGACTCAACGTCTATTTAAAGGTAGAAATAAGTTCTGAACCTTCGCTAACAATAGGTCACTGTTGGCTTCGTGATAATGAATGTGACATGCACATGTGAAATATCAATCCTCGGGAACCGGGGGTGAGGTACATGGCTAGGCCAGGTAGCATCGCTTCAGGTTTCCTGACAATCTAACGGTGCTATAAGAAATAAGGCCTCTTTAAAAAGAAGGCAGTGAGTGACTTTAGTGCCACGCCAAGCACAAAAATGAATCTAGAATATAAAGCAAGTCAAAAGAAGCCAGACACGTGGGCTGCAGTCCCTTTCCCTGGTGTGTAAACAGGCAGCTCTTGGGTGAGAAATTACCACCCAACCTGCTTCTTTTGGGGAGCAGAGTGGACAGGGAGCAGAGGACATCGTGGAAAGACTTTTGAGGTGTGATTGGCTTCTTACTTTTCTTTACCTAGTTTGTGATAACACGGGGACACTCACCTTATGAATATTAATTGAACCAAAGTTCATAACGTGTGCCCTTTTCTGTATAATTTAACATATTTCAATAATGGAAGGAAAACAAGAATGATCAGAACTGTGTGTATCCACTTGGATAAATCTAAAAGCACACTGGAATCTTAAAAAGTAATTGTCAAATAACTCCTTCAATATGCCAGTGTTAAAATCTTACCCTCTGTAAAACAAACTATATCTCAGTTATGGACAAAATTTGTACTAAGTGGAAGAACAGACTCATGATAACAGCTAACTTGCAGAGAGAGAGAGAGAGAGAGAGAGAGAGAGAGAGAGAGAGAGAGAGAGAGAGAGAAATGAGTTTTTAAATTCTACCTATATTGTTATATATATATTAAAATGTGAAGCACTTATTGCAAAATGTTAAGTTGCTTAACAGTTGCATATTTTCTCTAATTACTCTCTATACTTGTTTCTAGCTTTAAAATGTATACACACATACATATATATATACAAAGGCAGAGAAACATGTGTTCTATCAACACACATAACCAATACTATATAGAACAATAATAATATGGGACAATTAATAAATAATTTGCCATCAGTACATTGCTCTCTGTGTGACTGGGGATGGATGGATACACAGGTCCTTTGAGGTACAGAAACTTTTTCATCAAGAATAATTCTAACTCAAAGACAAATGACCTCTGTATTTCACCAACCCCTTGTTACTCTAATATCTTTCATAAAATCTAATCTCGAAGTCTCCTGGAAGGTGAATTACATTTGCTGACAAGGTTTTTAGAAGCTGGGAACAGTCGGACACTGGAGGTCATTGAGAAATCATTCCATCCACGCAGGCTTTTATTCGGTGCCTTCACGGAGCACCCCCATGGTCCTGTGAGGTAGGACACGGCTTGAACTTGGCTGGTTGCAGAGTGGAAAGAGAGAAACAAACTGCTTTTGGGGCAAGCTGTCAGGTTGTCAAACAGATCGAAAGGGCATGGCAGAGTCCAAACCAGGAGAAGAGGAATCAAGAACTGCTGGGGCTTGAGCAGTGGGTGGAGGTGATGCCGCTGGGTTAAGAGCTGCGGGAAGACCAGCAGGGCTGCCTGAAGGAGGCTCCGGGCTAGTCAAGAGGCTGGTCACTTGAGTGTGTGATGTCTGAGATCCTTTTGAAAATCAAAGCATAGAGATGAGTATTATATGATGAATGTGGACCTTAAAGAGGGGTCAGTCTAGAGATACACTGTTGAGTGACACCAGTAAGGAGATGGTGCTTAATGCTGTAGGGTTGGATGGGACCTCGTACTGGAGAATGGGTGGTTAACAAAGAGAAATCTTAAGATCAAGTCCAAGTTCAAGTCATTAAAAATCAGGGACATAAATCAGCGAGGACCAACCAAATGAGAAAAAGAAAAGTCTATTTAGTTAATGCTTGTAGTGGCAAAGGAGGGAGCCATCATCCCGCGCATTTTGGCAGAGACTTAGAGACAGGCTGGGGGCTGAGAGAACCGTAGAGTGAGGAAAAGGGAAGGCTTCCAGTCTGCCTGAAGCAAGGCTGTGCATGAAGAAGTGCAGACGGGTTAACCAGGAGCAGGATACTCTGTAATTGGTTGGGGCATACTTGACTTTCTCTGGTTGGTCCTAAGTTGGAGATAGGGGCCAACGTTGTTCAAGCTGTCAGTTACTAATCAAGTCCTGGCCATTTCAGGCTAATTGTTAGGTGTGACATGGCTGAGCTTCCTAGGCTGCTGCTAGAGGTAGGAACCAGCCTCCTGCTGGCCTGACCTACAGCAGGTTGGCTTCGTGGGCGGTTGCCTTGTTCTTGTTTTTGGTAGATAGTGAGTTTAGTTTCCTTGGCAGGTTGCTATGGGTTGGGAGTCACGGTTCTATTTTGTGTGTGATCTGGCCATTGTCCGTTTGTGTGTGCATCTCAGAAGAATGAGGCAGGAAAGGAGACCTGAGAAGAGGTAGCTAGGGAGAGGGATGTCAAGAAAGTAGTGCCGTGAAGATGTAAGACATATATGTACCGATTTCCTGAGATGAACATAGTTACTCTGTATCAAACACATAATAATGCAAATAGTCATTATGCCTCAAAAAAGGAGGAGGTAGTTAAGGGTAGAAAATGTTGCTGAGGTATATGACGAGATAGTGCCGATGCAGTGAAGGTTTTCCAAATGAAGAAACACATGTTCCATTGGTTCAGGCAATGGCAGAAATAGGAATTAATAAAATGTGTTAGGAAGAGAAAATGCCTGTAAGTTCTTCTTGGGAGAAAGAACCCAGAAGAAATCAATTCCAGCCTCGCACTGTATTCCACAGTTGGCCAGATGGCAACCTCGGAGGTATCGACTTACTTGAAACACCCAAGATAAGCTGCTAAATTAAAAAAAAAAAGCCAAGTTTTTTACATTGGGACCTTAGAGATTGTCAAGGTCACAGCCATCACAGGTTTGGAGATTTTTAAAAATGCAAATTTGTTTTGAAGACTTTTGAGGGCAGAGGCACTTGGGAATAGAGCCTTGGTCCATTCTACCCTTCCAGGACTGCCTAAGCCAGCAAGATACTCTAAAGTCATTCAGGCATGGTTTAAGGAGGTCTGGGTACGGCATGTGCTGGCAACAGACCTTGGCATCACCCACGTGACGCTGGATTTTCAGACTGTAGAATGCAAGAATTATGGGTCATAAAGGTTTTTACTGAGATTTCAAAGGAAAGCTTCGAATGGTTTGCAAGCAGCCTCTGATGGCCATGTGTGGAACTAAGAGTGAATCTAAAGCTGTAATGAAGATTCCAGACAGTTCGAAGAGCTATTGATGAGCAATGAATAGAGATAGCCCAAGAGAGTAGCCATGTTGGAAAGGCAAGAGGGTGGGCCCCACATTCCACCATGGTACGCCCAGCATTCTGGACATAGAGGCTTTGGATTTCATGTTTGCCTGGTAGAGTTTCAGTCTTGTTTTTTGGTCTATTCCCCCTTGATATTTCTTGTTTCTCCCTTTGGAATAGGAAATGCGTACCCTATGAATATTCTATAATTATATTTTGGAAGTATGTAACTTTCCTTTTACAGAGACCCACGGCTGAGTTTGCCTTGGGCTTCAAAAGTGACCTTGGTCTCGAATGTTTGAACAATACTGAAATGGTTAGGACTTTGGAGACTCTTGGAACAAATGGAATGAATGTTGCATTGTAAAATAGATATGAGTGAATTTTGAGGGTGAGTAATAGAATGCTATGGTTTGAAAAAGCATCCTCCAAAAGTCCTTGTGTTAAAGGATCACTCGAAAGTCCATGGGAGGTTTGGGAGGCTGTGGGTTTCAGAGATGAGACCCACTGGGAAGGTCTTCATGTCACTGAGGGTATGTCTTCAAAGAGCACAGTGAGACTCTGGCCCTTCTTTGTTCTGTTTTACTTCCTAGCAATGAAGTGAGCAGTTTGTCTTAGTACCTGCTCCTGCCATGCTGTCCTGACTTTCCACAGGCCCAAAAGCAACAGGACCAACTAATCATTGACAAAAACCTCCAAAACTATGATCCAAAAGAAAACTTTTCTCTTTGTAAGTGATTTTCTGAAATATTTTTATAATAACTGGAAACTGAATAATACCTCTAACAATCTCTTAACTAGTTCCCCTACTTTATTCCTTTTCTACCCATTTTCCACATGACCACTAGAAAATCTTTCAAAATTGCAAATCTTAACTCTTCCTCTCCCCCACAAATTTTCAAAGTCTTCCTTTTGCTCAAAGGCTCCCTAGGAGTACCTAAAAGATTCCTCCACGTTCTGCCTTCTAAGGGTGGCTCTCCACCTTGGCTACATTTCGGTGTCTGGGGGAGCATTAAGAACTGGCCAGTAGTTATAGTTTAATTAGTCTGGGCCTGCTCCCAACTATCTGAACTTTATTTCCTTTCCCAGGACCTGGTGACGCCTCCTTGAACTGTTTGTGTGTTCCTGCTCTCTATCAGAAAGCCAGCTGTTCCTAATCTAAGATCTAGGGAGCTGTGTGGGAACTTGTCTGTGTTGAGACTTGAATTTTATCTTGCTTTATTGCCTACCATTCCTCACCACTAAGAATCGGTCCCTTCCTTGTACTTAAGGTCCCAAAATAAGACCTTTTGTGTTTCCAAGGTTGAACCCCATTGCAGCATAAAGTAGGTTTCAGAGGGAAAAGTGGGGGTGAGTATGAAGAAAACATGGGTCCTTGGGTGGAGGAGACTGTCTGTGAAAGAAATATGCCATGCGAAATATGTCACTCTGGTATATAATTTTTTCAATCTATTGATCATTTAGAATAAGCCGATGCCCAGTATCTGAGTGGCTTTCCCCTTGCTGGGATACCACCCTCAACGCCTATAGCTTGAAAGAGGAAAGATCTGTCGTAGCTTACAAATGTTAGAGATTTCAGCCCATGCCGGCTTGGCCTATCAAAGGCAAAAACAACAATGGTGGAAGAGCATCATGGAGAAAAATGCTCGTCCTGTGGCAGCTAAGAAGCAGAGAGAGAGAAAGAAGGAGCTAGGGACGGAGATATGTCTCTATAGGCCGTGTCCCTCATGACCCATCTCCATCCAAGTTTCGCCTCCTAACAGCACATGCAACTTGCCAAGAGATGATCAGCAGATCACCGATGAACACAGTGTGCCCCTGATCTGATCACCTTTCAAACACAAGAGACTTTCAGGGTTCATTTAAAATCTAAACCATAGCACGTGGGGGAATAAATGAACACAGGAAATGTGTTTTCCTCTTGAAAAAGGACTATAGAACTGTCTCTCACAGGAAAAAGACTCTTAACCCACCAATGGAGAAGACATAATGTTAAATCTACATAGTGAACCTTATTTAAGAAAATTCTTGTTTGCTATACTTTTCTTAGTCATCTTAACATTCCTCCTCCACCCAGAGCCCTCAACCCCTTTCCTTTGTTTTAGCCTAAGATGATATTTAAGCTCAAGTTCTAACCACACTTTTGGGTTACTCATTTCAGTTCTCACATGTAAAGAGAGATGTCTATTATTATACTTTAATGTCCCCCAGAACTTCAGGTCTCGAGGGTGATTCAATCATGGGGGTTAATCCTTTGATTTCCTGTCCTGTTAAGAGGTGGAGCCTGGTTGGAAGGGGCAGATCACTGGGTCTTAATCTAGTGGATCACTGGGATGTAAGCTACATATGGTAGCTCCACCCATCCTCTCTCTCACTCCGCTTCCTGTCCACCATGGGAAGAACAGCCTTTCTTCAGCGAGGCCTCTGCCAGACCTTCCACTGCTGCCAGACACCCAGTGTGGACTGAGAACTGAAACTGTCATCTAAAATAAACTGTCCCTCCCACAAGCTGTGGGTGTCAGGTATTGTGTCCCAGAAAGAAGAAATAGATAAGACACTGCCATTAGCATACTTGTTTTTTTCTGGTGACTCTGTCTTTGTCCAGTCTAACATAGAGGGCACCACTTGAAGAGCCTAAGATTAGAGAAAAAAATATTTTCTCCTCCTATACCTTTGTGAAAGCTCATGGAACAGCGGGTCTAGGATAGGCAATGAGCTTGGGAGGTAGAGGAGTTGATGGTCAGGAAGAAAAGCACAAGCATGCCTGGGTTATAGGAGCTCCAGAGCATGGGCTGTGGGGGGCCATCCTCCGTGGGTTCTCTGCTGCTTCTGTATTTCCTGAGCAATGTAGCAAATGATCAAAGAAAAAATATCTGAGATTCTACAAGGGTCAGAGAACGGCTAGGGTAGAGGAAAGAGAAGTTAAACAGCTCTGGGAGAAACCGCCAAAAGTCTGTTTCACATTCCTGAATATATGTTGAAACCTTGATTTAAATTCCATCACAGTCAGCCACCAATGCTACTGTGCCCTGTTTATATAGAAAGTCTTGGGATTGTTATCCCAGCTAATTCAGAAACAATTACTTCTCCAATGGTTGATTTTTCTATCCTAAAGCTTTGTGTAATTTGGTGTAATTCTATTCCTCTTATTTATAGTCAGTATATATTCATTGTAAGCAATTTACGCCTTTGCTCCCTTTGTTTTTTGCTACAAAAGTACTCCTAGCTCTAGGTCTAGTGAACATTTCACCAAATTCTACCTAGCTTTGCTGTTGGCAGTTGCAGAAACACGTCCCAGGACCTGGTCCTCTTTTTTTTTTGGCCAGTATCTACAATGGGTGAATAAATGCTCAGTCTCAAGAGTTTCAGTTTAACAGAGTGTAAAAAATAATAAAATGAAGTGAAATAAAATAAGATTGTCTCTGATGTCAGAAAGAAAGAAGGCCATCCACTCTCCCTTTTTCTTAATTTTATTAAAAATAAAGCTTAATTGAGCAAGGAGCCATTCCCAATAAGGCAGCCTCAGACCAAGAATTGGTTCCAAGTGGCCCTGGGGCTGCCAGGTGGCTGGATAACATTTATAGTCAGAAAAAAAAGTAGGCAGAGTAAGACACAAACAGGTGGATTGGTTAAAGCTTAGCTTTTGCTTCATGGAGGTTTAAATAATTGGCTGACTGGCTGGTTGAAGCTCAGTTGTTGGGACTGGCTGAGATTGGTTGTGTTATAAAATTAGAAGCCAGCTGGTGGCACAGGCCTATAATCCTAGCACTCCTGAAAGACTGAGACAGGAGGATTGTGAAGTTCAAATTCGCCTCGGGTAAATTTGGTGAGACCTTGCCTCAAGATCAAAACCAAAAATGGGCAGGGAGAGTCGCTGAGGGCGAAGACCCTGGGCTCAACCACCAGTACCAAAAGATAGTGGTTTGCAGTTTGCCATTTATGGAGAATCTTTAGGACAAACTTTAAAAATGAATGGAAGCAACTTTAGGTCTTTCGTGGAATCCTCAGAAATTTCTCTTTAGATGTGAGCATCAGAATGGATGGTGCCTTGTGTCATGATCTCTGTGGGAGTTAGTCTGGGAGTCTGGTCACCAAGTTAGATCTTCCTGTTATGGAAAAATTTGCAAACAAAACATAACTGGGCATGGAGCCGCAAGTTTGCAATTCCAGCCCTCTAGGAGGCTGAGACAGGATGATTGTGAGGTAGAGCCCAGCTTGGGCCACTTAACTGTGTAGTGAGATTCTATCTCAAAAAAAATAAATAAATCTAAGGATGTAGCTCAGTGAGAGGCCCTAGGTTCAATCCCCTGTAATGACAAAGAAAGTGAAAGTTTTTCTTTTGGATGAAGGCAGTTAGCATATATGTCGTAAGTTATAGCTGCATGATAGAAATGAAAATATTTCCTTTTTATGTCACTGTCCTTTCAGTGGATTGTTTTTGATACATGTTACAACCTATTGCTTATACAATAACGAAACTTTCCCCCTAGATTCTTTAGTGGGGCCGAGGAGGCTGGCTCTTCTGTATCCTTGGAGCCGTGCTCTGGAGAGGGATGTAGAAGCTTTGGTATTGTGGATCTTACCTATCAGTCAGATAGATATTGATTCTTTGGAAACTGATAGTGATCATACAGCCCATGGTTCTCTGCCTATTTTACAGGGTGTAGGGAATCCTGGTTCCACCACTCACTATGATACATGAGCTGGGTATAGTAACACGCAGCCTCTCTTTGTTCCAACGTGCTTGGGTTGACTGTCATGAAGCCAGGTCTGTCTCGCGTCAGCTCTCAATACGCACATTCGTAACATCATGTTCCACTGGAAGAGATTTAGGGCAGAGTGGAAGATCAGGACAAAGTTCATCGTCGTATATCAGATTCATATTTAATCAAATTTATGTGACATGAGTGGTTTGGAAATAATATTTTAAATTCTTTTCTACTACATGTTTGTATTATTTCCTGTTAACTAAGCAATGTTTTGTCTAACCGAATGCTTTCTTGTGCTGCCTGAAAATATCCACGGGCAAATTTCTCAGTGAGTATGTCTGAGACACAAATTATTTGATTGTTTATCTCTCCCTTTTTTCCCTATATTTTTGAACAGGTTTTCTGGAAGGACAGCTTTAAATTTTATTGATTTTCCCCAACAGCGGCAAGTTGCAGCACCCCCCAGCAACACCCAGCCCCCTCATGAGGATGCAGCCAAAGAGCCCCGAGGCCACTTCTAAGTGCTAGGGAGTCTCTGTAAAAGCACCTGTCAGGCAGGAAGTCCTAATTTCTAGGGATGGCCTGAAGCGTAGCTATGCACTCAGCCCTTGAGCAGAGAGGAACAGGTGACCAAAGCATTAGAAATTCTTAGCAACCAAACCTCTTAGACGTGATTCGGCCCACCACACCCTGGGTAGTCATGAGATGCTGCACTAATGCTGACTAAAAACAGCTCACAGAAAACTAAATACAAAACCCATTCTTTCTGGCCATGAGAACTCTTACTGCCATGCACTCCTTCCACAATAGAACCACTCCTAGAAGGGGGATCAGGAGTTTCACGTATGTGTATATTATCACAGAGAATTGGCAGATAAGTCAAGGTTATCTGCTATAATAAGTCACTGCCCAAAGGAAAAGTGATAGAAAGGGACCTTCGTGTTCTTTAACACAGAAGCAGTCTGCTCCAGGAGGAAGAAGAGAGTAACCCTAAGCAGCACTTGAAAGACGAAGGCCTCCACTGGGAACGGAGAACGGGTTTTAAGCATGGACGTGGGAACAAGGCCCACTGGGTTGGGAATACACCTTCATCCCCATCTCAAGCCCTGATATTTGCCTAGAGATAGATACTCAATTGTCTGAGAAGGAGAGTTGGGGTCGTCTGTGTTGGGTTCAGTTCCTAAAGACAAAGTGGCCGGACTCTGAGGGCTGTGGTGGAGGCAGATGAGAAGGTTTTTAGGCCTTGGGTCCTAGCGCAGTCGTTGATGAGTACATGGGAGTATTAAAGAACCAACAGAGCCTGGGGCTGTGGGATATGGACAGACGTGAGCGCTCCACACACACATATACACAAGAGGAAGGATGGCTCTAGAAACTGAACTTTCTATATAAATTTCACCATGGGTGGAAAGATAATCTGTGAGTGAGAAGAGATTGGCCTTGGCTGTGTGTCTGAGGGATTTAAGTGGGTGAAGAGTGAGAAGAAGGAGAGGGAGGGTGAGACGTAGGGTGGTCTACAAGTTGAGACTTTTCTCAAAACAAAGCAAATGCCAATGCACAAGAAGATAACTGGACTCACCAGTCACCAGGGAAGGCACATCCAGGCCATAACGAGGTGCCACTTCACTCTATTGGGATGTCCAGAAGAAAATATCAGGTCACAACAAGTGTCGATTAGGACACAGAGAACACCCACACAGTGCTGGTGGGGATGGAGAACGGGGCAGCTGCTTGATAAAAAGATTCTAGCAACTCTTCTAATGATTAAATGCAGGTTATCATATTACCCAGCAATGCCACTCCTAGCTATACGCTCTAACACAGCAGCCCTCAACGTTTCTGGCATCAGGGACTGGTTTCATGGAACACGGATTTTCCACAGGGGCATAAGAAAAGGCTCACCTCACTGCCTCAGCTCTGCCTCAAATGATCCAGCATTGGATTCTCACAAAGAGAGAGTCGGCCAGATCCCACAGTCCACAGTAGGGTTTACGGTCCTCTGAGAACATCACGCCGCTGCTGCTCTGACATGAGGTTGACCTCAAGTGGTAATGTAAATGATGGAAAGTGGTTGTAAATGTAGATGAAGTTTTGCACACTGGTCTGATGCTCACTTCCTGATGTGTGGCTTTGTTCCAAACAGCCTGCTCCTCAGTACTGTCCTTGGCCCAGGGATTGGCAACCCTTGACCCAAAAGAAATGAACGTATATGTACACACTTGTATGTAAAGGTTCATAGCAGCATTATTCACAATTGTAAAAAAATGGAAAGAACCCAAATGCCCATCAACTGGTGAGTGAACAGACAGACTATGGCACAAGCAAACAAAGGAATATTATTCAGTTACAAAGGAGAGTGATGTATTGATTCAGGGTACAATGGGCTGATCTTTATAAATGTCGTGTTCAGTGAAAGAAGCCAGTGACAAAAGACTATGTATTGAATGGTTCCATTCAATAGAAGTCCAGAACAGGGGCATCTCTATTAGCAGGTAATAGTGGTGGCTTAGAGCTGCGCTTTCGAGGTGAGAGCAGAACGGAAGTAAGGTAAAGTGAGAACCAATCTGCTGTTCACAATTTTTACGATGGAAATGTTCTAAAATTAATGGCGGGGATGGTTAAATGGTCTGTGAAAATACCAAAAACCATTGAACCATGCGGTTTAAGTGGATGAATTATACATCTGTGAGTTACGTCTCAGCAAAGCCTTTGATAAAACAGACGAGATCAAGATGGACTTTCCTTTCTGTTCCTTGCGGAAATGGATGATGGAGGGATACTTTGTTATGGGGAAAGTGGGACACAGTGCAGGTAGAGGCAGGTGGGGGGCATGGAAGGCAGGGATCAGCAGATTGTGTGAGATTTTGGTCCTCTCCAGAGTAATGGAAATGGGACTCGCCGTCATCTTACTCATCCTGGGTTAGAAGTGTTGCTTCCCCTTTGTGGTGATTATCAATAGAGCTGCTCAAAACATCTATATGCAAGTATTTGCATGAACATACATTTTCATTTCTCTTGGGATATACTTAGAAGTGGCATTGCTGGGCTGTATGATAACTGTATTAGTTTGGGCTGTCTAGAGGAACAGAATCGATAGGAGATGATACAATTCTGCAAGGGAATCCATTATACAGACTCACAGAATGAGACATAGGAGAGTCCGCAGTGCTCATCTGCGGAATCAGAGGAAGGCGAATCCAGTAGTTGCTCAGCCAAGAAGATGGAAGCTGCAGAACATGATGGATCCCTTACCTGTCGTCCTGTCACAGGGACCTGAGAAAGTCCAGTTGATGTCAGAGCTGTAAAGGAAAGTCTCCTGGTCGTCACCATAATTCCTAGAAGCTGAGATATTTGTCTTCCTGCGTTGCTCTGTCAGTGTGTTCTGTGGGGTACACACAAATATATTCATCTATATTCCTCCTCCGAAATAAAATGAGATAAAATAGGTACAATGTTCTGGCTGGTTATTGTAGTTCAAAAGAGTCCAGACTAGACATCTCAAAAGGCCTGGGCTGGAGGTGTATTTTATAGACATCCTCACCACTTCAGACATCCAAAGTTTCCAACCTCATGTTCCTGGAACTTCCTAAGTTTATAGAACTGCTTAAAATGACTCATCAAGACAAAGGACTCTTTAAAAAAGCTTTTCTAAAAGAACTTTGTTTAGAAATGATTTCAAAATATATACTCTTTGTCAGGTGATTTGTAAAGGTGGTTGTGTATCGAACTTCCACATTAGGGCATTCTTTTGTCCTTGGCTCCCTACGCAAATTCCTCAAGAACGAATTGTTGTTGTGCATGGTGCATTACGTGACCACAGCAGTTCCGTGCTGTAGCTCAATGACTCATAAACATCTCCCTACCTCAGCTCTTCATGTTGGGACCTACAGTTCCCAACAGGGCAAACTTTCTGAAAATTGTTGTACCTTTACCCTTATCATTGCAGTGAAATGTTTTCTCATCACACAGTGATTTCTTGCTTCAGCTCAACACCATTGGCTGGGTAGATGGGGCAGATCATAGCGGGAACACAGACAGGGGACAAAAAGAGTGACAACCAGCCCATCCTGCAGCGTCTGGGAAAAGCCAGTCTTGAGGTTTTATGTTTGGGCACATTGTCTCTATGAAGACAACGACCCTTGTGAAGTACTTATGGGCATCACCAGCTCTGCCTTAGGTGCATCACCCACACAGATTCAGCCCTGCTCTGCGGTGTTTGGGAAGAACTGCGTCTGTGGAAGGTTAAAGGCAAAAGAGTTGAAAGGGAGCAGTTCACCCAATAATCAGCCATTCACTGACTGCTTCATTGCAAGCATTCTGTTAGCCGGGTTCAGTTGCGGCTGTCCCCAGATGCTGCAGGGTGGGCTGGCTGCCATCCTCTGTGCCCCTGGTGGTGTTTCCACTCTGATCTGCCTAGCCTCCTCAGTCAGCGGGGTTGGGCTGAAGGAAGAAATCAGAGACGAACAGGTTGGATGCATCAGCAAATGGGCCGGAGAGCTGGGCCAGCAGTGTGGTTGAGTGTATCGGAATTGTAGAGGACGCAGTGAATTTACAGGAACTTGGAGAACGGGCACGGAGAAGGGATCGGCAGGTTTCAGGCAAGTTTCCCTGTCTTAGTTACTTTCTGAGACATAATAATTACCCAACACCTGAGACATAAGGGAGGGTTTATTTTGGCTCACAGTTCCAGTGGGTTCAGTACATGGTTGTCACCTCCAAAGCAGCAACTGCATGGTAGAATGGCACGAGGGAGGAAAGCCGCTCACTGCACAGTGGTCAGAACGCACAGAGACAAGGGAAGAGCTGGAGACATGAATATGCCCTTCCGGGTCACGTTCTTGGTGATCCCCTTCTTCTCACCAGGACCCACCTCAGCAGCACAGTCAGTTACAAACTCATCCACGGATTAACCCACTGGGAGCACAGTGCCTACATAACCCAATCACCTTCCTAACATGAAACTTCTGGGGAAATACTTTGAATCTAAACCATAACACTTGTTCTCCGAGGAACAAGAGGCTTGAGATGGGCCTGGAGAATGACTAGAGGCTGAGAAGTCAGAGGAAAGTGTCACAGGTGAAGAAACAGACGTGGGGAAGCCTGGTGCTCTTAGGGACATGGAGACAGCCATGTGTCTTGGGTCCACGTTAGAGGCGAGAAAGAATTCCCTTGGTAGATGGTGCATATTAGATTAGCTTGGTCTTTGGAGACGATCAGATATACTTGACGACACGACACTTTAGAAAGTTCACTCTTACAGCAATGTGGAGAAATAGGTGGAGGTTTTACTTAGAATAAAGTGAGAAATGGTGAGGGGCTGAATTAACGAAGCAGTTCTGGAGGTGGAGCACATCGTAACAATCAAAGATAAAGAGCCAGAACTTAAGGACTACTTGATGTGGGGACAGGAACACAGAACGTGCATCTGCCACAGAGCCCAGATAATAGGAAAGTTACTGCGGCTGAATGGGTCGCCCAAAATCATGAGTTGTCCACTTACTCCTCAGTGCAACAGAGTCAAGACATGGGACTTTGAAGATATAATAGGTCATGAGGACTCGGCTCTCACGATGGGACAAGGTTGTTACCACACAAGAGGGTTTGCTACAAACGTGAGTTCACCGCTCTCTTGCTTTTGATCCCTTCCACCGTGATAGGAGGCAGCAAGGAGCCTCCTACTAGATATGGTTGTGGGTACCTTGACTGTGGAGTCCCCAGCTTCCAGAACTCCTAAGAAATAAACTTCTGTTTTTTTTTTTTTTCACAAATGACCCAATTCCTGGTATTCTGTTATAACAACACAAATCAGACTAAGACAGAGAGGAAAATAGTGTGCTGGGTGGAAGAATATGCAGCCAACCAGGGCTGGACCCAAGGCATTTTAGGACTTTTTTTTTTTTTTAATGAAAGCAGCAAAGCACACTTCTAATGGTGACCGAAGCAGTCACACATCTGCGATGCCTCACATGTCTTTATTGGGGACTTAACTGAACGCCTAGAAATGGGTGCTGCAGGGTTTCCCCTGCACAAGTGAGCAGCTAAGTGGAGGAAGAGCAGACGACTAGCTCACGGGGAGCAGGTCGTGCACAGCTGGCCGCAGCGCGTCGGCCTGAAAACTCCACTTCATCCCACGCAAGGTGAGGAGCGATACCCCCAGCACTTAGCCACTGTGGCGTGTCTTTCAGCATGACTTTTAGAACAAATATTGTGCACAGTGACACCGCTCCCTGGAATTACAACCATTTTTCTTCCAAGGCACACACAGAGCCTACGCACTGCTTCAGGTCCTGGTTGACTAAGCTGCTTACCTCAAGCCACTGGCGTTTCTGGAACAACTCAGGCTGCTGGAGCTACGAGGGCTAATGTTCCCTCGAAAGATTCCAGGATAACTAAGCAGGTAACATAGATGTGTTTTCTAAGACTTAAGAAATAGGCCAATAGCATAGGAGCAGCCATTGCATGGGCTTACAACAAGATCTCTAAGGTGGACATAGAGAATTGAAAAAAAAAACATAATAGAAAATCTTTTTCCCCCTTTTTTTAAATTGCCAAGCAAGTATATTCACCCATGTTCTTTTCACATATAAAAAGAATTAGGTTGCTCTCTTTATTACAATACCACAGTATGAAGTGTTTACAGTTAACTAGTAGCACAAAATTAGCTAAGAGGTTTTTTTTTTTATTATCAATTGAGATTACAAGTCACCCCAAACTTAGCTTAAAACTACCACCAGCAACATTTCTGGAGTTCAACAAATATAGGTTGAAATTTCATCTCAACTGCTTCCTGACTATATGACAATGGGCAAAGTGAGAAAAAGGAGTTGTACAGAGTCAAGGAAATATGACGATATATGAAAGAATAGAATGGCTTTGTAACTGCCTCCCACCAGGCACAGACCCTTGCAAACAGGAGAAAACCTCGGGGACAGAAAAGTCTTTTTAGGTTATCTGAATTCAAGGATGTTCACACAGCATTTTCTAAAGTGTGGTGATAGTTACACCTAACACAAGCCAATGGCTCTCCAGTCTATGGAAGATTTTCAGGAAACCACAAAATCCCCACTTGTCACTGAGAGGTAAGAGACATCCTCACTATTAAAAAAAAAAAAAGGCAGGAAGAATCATCTCACACCGTAAGGGGCAGGAAACCGGTCAGTAGATACGTCACTCCCGGAACTTCTCCACAGTGTGGGCCACCAGCCCTCCTGGGACCCTGCCCTCTGAGGGACTGAGCAGAACAGGGAACAGGAGGGTTAGTAGTGGGCCCAGAGGAAGCTCAGGCTTCCCAACGTTTGGAAAATGTCCCAAAGCCAAGCAGTTACTTCTATTTGCGTGTGACAATCTTCAGATTTATTTTCCAGCTCAGATCTTTTGGGACCTGATGACCAGGTCCATCTGTCTGCTGTGTCTAAGAGGCATCTTCAACTTAGCAGGCCCGAAGCCAGAGTCCTCAATGATTGGTAGCTCCCGCCCTGGCACAGTGACCTCTGACCCCGATATCCAGTGATATGCAATGTTCTCCCCCCGAGCGAGGGCAGAGACGAATCGACAGTGTGACAGACCAAGCGACAGGCGTCCCTTCCACAAGTAGACAAAGCACTGCGACACTCTGTATTCGTAAGCACGCTCACAAAAGAGGACTGCTTCAGAACGTGGTGGGAACAACGGGACAAGTGAGTTCACAGTGAGGGGAATTCACGGCAATGTGGTTTTTTTTTTATTGTGATATTTCTAAAAAATTTAACATCCGCTGTATATCTTGATCACAATACATTTGTATCAGTCCACAGTGTCAGTCCAGCTGTTGGTTGGCTGGTCTCCTTGGGGTCCATCAGACTGAATCAGGATGGCACTGTAGTTGCGGTTGCATCTAAGGTTCAAGGTCACCTTTCAAATTCATGCGAGTAGCAGAATTTATTACTTCCTTCGTTAGGGTTCCTCTCTCCTCTCAGACAGATCCTTCCTCCACAGTGTGGTCTCATCTTTCATGGAATTCCAGCCTCCATCTGGGGCCTCCCGTCCCTGCTTAGTCTCCCTCTTGGGGTCGATGGAATAGCTCAGTACAGGCAGAAGAGGGCGCTGCTGCTCTGGGCTGTGGGCAACTTCTGAGGCAAAGCTCTCCTTGTGTGGCAGTTCTGTGAGCAGCTTCCTAACCTCCAGTTCTCAGGGCTGGCAGTGAAAAGAGGGGTCCTGCTCTGCTGAGGTGTCCTGTACCCCTCTAGCCCCGAGAGTCTGCAGAGGAGTCAGGCCTTGCTCCAGGTAACAGACGCAGAAGAGGACTAAGTTGGCCACGGTGGGCGTGTGGCCAGCCTGGCACCTGCTGGTAGATGCACGTCTCTCTCCTGGGGTGTTGTCTGGGCCACATTTGGGTTGGAGGGGGGCGGCGGTGGTGGAGCAGAGAGGTGCCCAAGTGAAGATGCAGCCTCTGATGCCAATTCCTTTTCTTTTGGTTTCTGAAGGATCTTTCAAGCACATGCTAGCGTGCCCAGCATCGAGGCAGATACTTCTCCTGTGGTCCTCTGGGCTTGGCAGGGCTACTAGTCTCTTCCTACTGAGCACAGCTCCCTTGGGGGATCTCCAGGCCACATTATACCCTGCCACGCAATACGGAACCGTTTGGTGGTATATGTGGGTCTTCTTGTGTGGCAACCAGCTACCTGAACTGTAAGCAGCCCCCCGACACCCTACCAGGCAGCAATGGTGACACTTTCTTCTGTACACACTGCCCTCAATTTTGAATGTGAGCAGACCCTCTTCCTCTTCCCCCTCTCAGCAGTTAGAAGTTGTCAGTGGGATTCAGGCTGATCTGAGTTTGCCTAGAACAAGCATATACCACGTGGTCCCCTCATCATATCTCTGAGGAGTAGACTGCCCTGGCCAGACAGGACAGCCCATCAGTACGGGCTGTATGGCCATGTGTGCTCCACTCTTAGGTCACCCCAAGTCTTACTTTGAGGGACCCCTGTGTTCAGCTGCAGTCACCCGAAGTCACAAGGGTGGAAAGTCACCAAGCCTGGAGGCTTTAGGATCCACAGGTGACAGTAGCTGCTGCGTCTTGAGAACAGCCACCCTGGGAGCCCACCCACTGAGTGTTCCAATCGAGACCCTGAGGCCTTGCTCCCTGGGGAGGGAGGTTGCTTACAGAAAGTTCTCCAAATTTCTTATAATTCGTGGTTTCTATTATTGGCTAGTGTTCCCAGCCCACGTGGCATGGTTGCCCCGGTCGTTCGTGCCATGGGTATGTGGCAACTTCTATCAACGGTGTAATTTCCTTGCTAAGGGAAAACCCTGGAGTTCTGGTGTTCAGAGTCCGAGGTGTGAAGGCCCAGAAATCACCATCCACACTTCTTTCAGCCGTTCCCATGCATATGTGTACTGTTCTGGAAGAAGGTAATTATTGGTTGTGGAAAACAGAAAATTAGCCACTTATTAAACCCTAGGGAATTAAATATGACACAATTTGACTTGAATTTTTAAGGTTAATAAATCCTCAGGCTGGCGTTATAGTTCAGTGGTAGAGTGGTTACCTAAACAAGTGCAAGGTTTGGAATTGGATTCTCAAGATTGAAAAAAAAAACCTGACTGTCATGGGCCTATCCATATCTTCTAGAAGACATTCAGAATGGTCACATTTTAATTTAAATGTTGCTTTGCCTTACTGTAAAAATAATACTATATTTTAAAGAATGCTACCAAAGTATTTGCATATTTGATTCATTATTAAAAGGATGAGAACTAAGATCTTCCTCCAAATTTTTCCCATTGTCCAAGATTTAAAATATTTCTCCATATTCTGATTTTAAAGTCAAATCAACTCCACTGGGGCTGGGTTTCTTCCTCCCCTTCCTTCCTTCCTTCCTTCCTTCCTTCCTTCCTTCCTTCCTTCCTTCCTTCGTTTCTTCCTCTCTCTCTCTCTCTCTCTCTCTCTCTCTCTTTCTTTCTTTTCTTCCTCTTATGTGGTTCTGGGGAATCAAACCCAGGGTTGCACTTACTAGGCAAGTGCTCTAACTGCCGAGCTATGCCCCCAGCCCACTAAGGCATACTTCAATATAATAAAACATACCCATTTTACATCTAGACTTTGATGAGTTATGATGGTGCATATGCTACTGCACTATTAATTCTACTATACTGTGTCACTCAACCAAAACAGAACGTTTCTGTCCCTTGTGTGTCCTTCTCCCCAGTCACTGACCCTCTAGCCACTCACCCTGTCTGGGGAAGAACAATTTGAAAACAACATCGTTTTCTCTTCTTGCCCTCTAGCTCAGTCCAATCACGCCTCTTTCTGCTTCTTTCGTTTCTCCTTGCTCCAGAGCCTGACGATTGTTGTACGAAAGCACCGAGCTGCTTATTTTGGCTCTGCGGATTATAAATAGCAACAGCCTTCTCATTCCTTTTCTATTTTTTCTCAGTGCCAGCTCAGTCTTCTGCTCCTAAAAATTCCCACCCACCCTCCCACTCACCTTCCAATCATCCATCCACCTGTCCGTCCATCCGTCTATCCAGCTCCCCCCATCATCATGGATGTTGCAATTTCCCTGCAAGTTATCAGCTGCCTACCAGAAATCCTGCTTCACCCAACTTACATTCTAACAGGAAAGACAATTTATAATTATACTAAAAAGATGATTCCTATCACCATGGGAAAAGGTGGGGCATGAGGGGAGACTCGGGAGAAAGCCACTCATGATGGAGGTTTGCAGGATAAACGTTGAGTCAGTTCATTATTTCAGTAATATTTGTTGAATCCTGTAGGCTGAGCAGTCATAAAGCTGCTCATGATTCCCAGGTGAGCAGGACACACAGGGCACCTGCCATGCACGCTGGGCCGGGCTGAGCAGTGGGATGATTTTCTAGGTAGTGAGGCATGAAGTAACACTGGAGGTTCCATGGGGGAAGGGTACAGTGGCAGCCAGGCGGGGTCCTGGTGCCTGTGAGCCCGAGTGTGGTGGGGCAAGCCTAATGCCCTGGGACTCTGAGGCAGGAGGATGGTACATTTGAGTCCAACCTGGGCCACTTACTTAATGAGACTGTCTCCAAATACAATTTTTTAAAAACGTAAAAAAGGGCTGAAGTTGTTATTCAGTGCGAAGGTCTTAGTTTGAGCCCCAGTGATGCAAACCAGGGAGCTCAGGGTCAGTAAGTACTGCCTCGGCATCCACTGGGCACCCAGCGCTCTGTGTAGAACAGTCATTAAAGTCCCAGTAAGAGTCTTAGAAGGCAAAGAAAGGGTGGACGTGGCTGTCACATCTATCACATGCAAAAAAGTCCCCTTTTTATTTTTAATAAACACAGCCTGACTAAAGTGACCTTCCCCAAATGGCAGGGAAGAGCCACTGAAAAAAGTCAAAATAAAATCTACCTCTACCTAACTGTCACACAACTCTCAGGAGATTTCGGGTGTGTATTAGAGATCACAGGAGTGATGGCGTACTCAAAATTGTTTTCCTCTACACCCCACTCTAGAGTCAAGAGTCCAGAGAACCCCGAGGAATGGCCTTCTTATGGGGTAATTTCAGGAAAATTATTTGCACAGTTTCCATCTAAATTGCTGACCCGATGGATGTTATCGGGTATTGGAACACAGAGGCAAACATTCCACAGACTTCTGCAGACACTGTGACGGATGACAGACCCCAGCTGCCTGTGCATTTTGATCCTACCATCCTCACATAGTGCATTTTATCCTTGGCAATTTAATATCTGATAACATCATGTGGCATTCTGGAAATTTCACCTACAATTAAAGCTGAGAACCCAAATCTCCCTCATTAATTCACACACCATTCTCGAAATGTAAAATCCCAAATGCCTGCTGATTGTAACTCAATGTTTGCTTCCCATGTGTTGGATACACGAATTCCCAGGCTACTTGTGTTGCCTCCAACACTTCACATACAGCATGTACTGTGAGGGGCTTTCTTTCCTTGAGTGTCCCTAAGTTATCTACCTTCAGGTGTGTGATACATTCCATCAAGCTCTATTTAGGAAATCCACTCAATGGCACGGAGTATGTGCTGCACGGTTCCTCCTGTTCTGTGTCTGTCATTTGCATTTTACTGAGCCCCTTTCCATCAACGGTATTTGTGAGCCTTGGGCATGACTTAATTTGGTGCCTTCGGATCCAGTAGCCTGGTAACCCAGTAATGTATTATTGGTTTTAAAACTGCCCCATGTAGCCCGCTGCAGAGGTACTGGAGATCGCTCATGCTGAGGATGCTAATGTTGACTTGTGACTTCTGCTCCAGGGTTTGTCAGTGTGACGGTTTGGATCTTAAATGCCAACCGAAAGTTCATGTCTTGAAAGCTTGGTCCCCACCTGAAGGTGCTACAGGAAGGCAGTGAAAACTCTTGGAGGTAGGACCTCGTTGGAGGAAGCAGGTCCCTGGATTTGACTTTCAAGGGTGTATTTTGTCCCCATAATCTGTTCTTTCTCTGTCTTCTGTCCACCATGAATTGAACTGCGTCACTCTACTCATGTACCTGCCCTTAGGTTTCCAGGCCAGAAGCCTCGGGGCTGGTAACCATGAACTGAAACCTCTGAAACCGTGAGCCAAAGCAAACCTTTCCCCTAGGTTCACTTTCCAGGTATCTTGTCACCGTGATGAAAGGCTAAGTAGCACATTTTCTTTGGCACTGCTACCACCAACTCTCTCCAACCCCTAGGTGTGTAAGGGAGCCTCTGGAAGCCTCACTCGGCTGACAACACATTTCAGTTTGTTTGTTTGTTTTTTTTTTCCAGGATTATTCACAAACTAGGATTGCGGGCCAGCACACTGCTGTGTCTGCTCTTCAGTAGGCTCCTACCTACTAAATGTGGTAAGTGGCAACCCCACCCATATTTCCATCCTACCCCTAGGGGGTTACTGAACCTGCTCAATAACCAAACTTGGCCAGTTAGATTAGCATGTCAGTTTTCTAACATGTTTAACACTTGATCTCCTATGGCTTTAAAACATGCAAAGGCTCGTAGGAAATGGCTGCATGATGTGTCTCCTAACAGGAAAAAAAGTAGCCTGCGAACTTCCATGAACACCTAGTGTTAATGCTGCTCAAGATTAGTGTCACTTTTTATATTTCAGCAAATGAATAACTGGGTTATTGATGTCTTTCTGGAATGGCTAGGATGTTCACCGCCCTATTCAAGAGTTCCAGGGAAAACAGAGTCACAGTTTCAAACGGAGGCTTGGAGGCAGATCTTATGCACGGGACTTGATAACTTAGCAACTTCCATTGACAGTCTTTTGAATAGAAAACTCCTCAAATTACCAACCTAAAATATTACTGGGGGCCACAGGCATGGACTGCATGCCTGGCACAGGTAAGGACCGGGGTCTAATCCACCACACTGCAATGAAAAAATGAAAATATTTTTGGCAGAGATGCTGATGAGCAGCGTTTTCATTACAGTACCATCTCCCTGTACAAAGGAAATACTCAGAATTTTGATTTCAGTTTATCATAACATTTCCCCCTCTTTGGAGTGAGATGTTACTAGTATGGTAAGATTTTAACATTCTAGGAATAACAACACAGAAGTAGGGGTTTCTACATTTAAAATGACAAAAAAAAGTGTCCTCCTGAGACTGTAAAATTCACAGGATTGGTTCACAAATTATCCTAGAAATAAACAAGTAACTTTTCCATAAAGAGCATATTGTGCCGATTTATTATAGAATGCAGTTAAAAAAATATTCTGAGGTTAGCCTCACCAGTTTAAAAGCACTTAACTAGAAATACTTCAACAGCTCTGCAATGGTCTCTCCTTCTCCCCAGGTGCTGTAAACAGGTTTTGAGAACATTCAATCCATTTCTCTTTATGAACAAAGAATTTAATGCAAACATATCTGCTCCCCCTAAAAAAAAATCATCTTTCAAATTTCCAAAGCATGCAGTTACTTGGCATTGGGTATTGCAAAATGACGAACTTTGTTACAGTATTGTAAGGCCAAAATATAATACCTATTTACCAGACATACACGTTACAACTAGAAAAAATTACAAATGTTCACCTAGTGTAACAATTCCACCTGGAATTGGGGGGACGGGGGGGAAAGGCACTGCATTTCTCTCATTACCCACACACAGCTACCAACTCATTTTACATGCTCTCAAGTCGGTCTTGTTAAACATGTGAACAGCGTTTTCTACAACATACAACTCACAGGTAGGATTATATGTCTTACACGAGTCTCCCACTGCCCTATTTTTCACCCAAGTGTACAACAGGTAGGAATATATGCTATCAGCTTTATTTACAAGTTTTTCTTGATGTTTCCATGGGGTGAAAAACCAACTATTTCAACTGACATTTCCCCAGGAAGGCTTAGAAACTGCTACATAAATGACAATGAAAACTGATGTCCAATCCCAGGCGTCTAAACTAAAATTTCTGACCCACTAAAATCTGGCAGTGATACTGCTCTTCTCTGAACTGTAAAGCTAAACCCTACGCAGAAACTTCAGCTGGAATTCTTTTGCAAAAGCACTAAGCACGTGTTGCACCAGGCAGGAAGCCGTGTGCACACAGTGTGGACGGACTGCCACGTGCGAGTGCTTGGGCCAAGAGCAGGGGCGGGGAAGGGGGAGGGAAGGGTTCCTCTGCCTCCCTGGCTTCCCAACAGAGTCGAAACAACAATGGTCTAAGTTCATATACGAACAGAGGCTAGTCTCGAAAATCGGTAATATACATGCACAGACATTAGAACAAGAGGGGAGAAATGAAACACCAGCATTTCCACATGGCGCCAGAGCTGTTTTCACAACCTCTCTGCACTCCACACTTGGTGGCTTTATGTGGTCTCTCTTCTGACCATTTGGGGTTGTGCCTTGTGCGCGGTTAGAAACAGGAAGCCTACCCCAGACCCCTTGATCAACACGTCCTTGGCAAAAATAGAACCTACCAGGAAAGAACAGTACAAAACACTATTATGACGGTTTTCTCAAGGTGTCCCCTAATGTCCTTGTGCGATCACCACAAACTCAGTGATTGGCCCAAGACATTCTCGGGTGCCACAGACACGGACCGAGGTGCGGCATCAGAACAAGGAGACTGAGCCTTGATCCTCTTCCGAGCAACATGAACTGGGATTTCTGCCACAGTGGTCACAGCTGCCACCTCCAAAGTTGTGACTGGCCACTTCCACGGTAAAAGATCACTCGGTGAGCACGACATGGCCTACGCTCTCCCACCGCGCAGACTCAGCTCAGGTGGACAGGCGCGTACTCCGGCCTCCGCGTCTGGATGATCTTTGGTTTGGGTCTCTTCAGCCTTTCTACCTCGTCTTCCTCCTCGTCCTCCTGGTCGCTCTCGCACACGTGGACCACCACGCTGGGGGTGGTGTCAGTTGCGGCGTGCAGCTCGTATTTCTCTCCTAGGGTTAGAAAACACTCACAGTCACTGGGGGTCACAAGGGCTCGTCCAACCCGTGGCCCATGGGCTGCACGTGGCCTAGGATGCCTTTGACTGTGGCTCAACACAACATGTAAACTTTATGAAAATAGGCTTGCTTGACTCCTGGCCCACAGACAAGGGCTCCAGACAGCCAGAAATGTGGCCCTACAAGACTGTGAACTGTTAACATGTTGCAACGTGGTTGTGCAGTGCTCGAGTGGAGGATGTACAGATGGCAACAGAACGCCACGGAGGGAGGCGCGAGCCCCGCTACCTCCGCCTCCCCTCCCGCCACACAGTCAGTGGAATCAAATCCTACACGTGTCAGATGCTACATGAGCTCCTGTGAGGCACACAGTACAATACAGTGATTACCAGTAACAGCACTTCAATCTGCCTGGGTATACGTGTGCCCGGGGAAGACAAGCGCTGATGAAGCAGATGTGTAAGTTAAGTTGTCCAACTTAATTATTAAGCTAGCGCTTGTGTTATTTTCATTTTACTGTTATAATGGGAAATATAAAAACGGAAGTTTTGTTGCTCATACACATTACCTACACTACATCTTTTATCTGCTTCCCAGACAGCTCTTCTTTGCTTAACACGGCCCAGCCAAGACAGCAGGTCAGATGCCCATGGTATAAGTGTAAAGACACATAGAGGTCTGGCAGATTGCCCCGCTTACATTCCGTGGGGCCGGGATACTCTGCCAGACTCATTCCTTGGTGACTCATTGAGCATAAGGGAGATTTCCATTGTCTAGGACTCTGCTTTTGATAGAACAGGTGCGTCCAGGCATGGGAAAGGCAGGCCTCTTTAGTTAGACTCTGCCTGTGCATGTGTGACTGTTGTCCCTCGGGTGCTCCTTTGGCCTTTTGGACCACAGCATCCTTTTTGCCCAACTGACCCTCTGAGGCAGGGGCCACTGCTGTGTCGCTGTGCCTGACTATGAGAACAGGCTCGGTGAAGGTCAGGCCTCTGGGGTCCCAGGATGGGGTGAAGCACCTGCAACTGGGAAACACAGCCAGGCATGATGGTGTCGGGGCATGCCTGTAGGACTCTAGCCTGGGAACAAGGTCTGACCCATGGGTGCTGGTGGAAGGTGACATAGCAGAGTAGGCATGAGCCTGGCTGCACAGGTCTCAGGCTCGTGGGTGTACTAGTCAATTCTCTGTTTTCTTTTTTTTTTCCCTTTTGTGGTACTAGAGATTGAACTGAGTTACAACTTCTTTAATACTTTGATATAGGACCTTACCAAGTGACAGTTTCCCAAGCTGAGCTCAAATTTGTAATCCTCCTGCCTCGGCCTCCCAGGACACCGGGATTATAGACCTGAACCACTATGCTCAGCCAAATTTTGGTCTTTTTACAAATTCTTAAGTATCTGCTAATAAGGCCAAATCCAGAAAGCTTGGGTCTTTGAACTATATTTGAAAGATCTTTGCAATCTTGCAAAGCATAGCTGAAATATGATGTATAATTTATGCATAGGGTCAAACAGAATAAACTGATTATTATTGCAACTACTTTTCAGAAGGACTCCTCCATGGAATTCTGTAAAGAAGTGGCAGGTTCTGGGGCTGAAGGAATGGCTCAGCAGCTAAAGCACTTGCCTAGCGAGTGCTAAGGACCTGAGTCCAATTCCCCAGCACCACATAAGCCGGGCATAGTGATGCACGCTTGTAATCCCAGCACTCAGGAGGCTGAGACAATAGGATTGTCGTGAGTCCAAGGCCAGCCTGGGCTCCGTAGCGAGGTCAGGACCAGCTTGGACCACAGAGCGAGACCCTGTCTCAAAAACAAAACAAAACAAAGTAAAGCAGCAGATTCTGGGGTGTGCAGAATTTTCATTCCCAGTATCCTGCTTGTGGAGCAGGCTGGCAGCTCTCCCCAGGGAGTGGACCCCTTTATTCCCACCTCTACCCTCTAACACACCAGAAGACTCTAAGCCTTCAGCTTTGCTAAATCGCCTCGCCAGGAGCTGCCAGGGAGGGCCACACTCTTCCTCCTAGGGCCATTTTCAACTTGGCCTCTATGGTCTGAGTAGCAGTACACAATGTGATTCTTCCCTTAAGCCACAGGGCGATGTTTTCAGGAAAGCAATCTTTACAGAAACTGCAGATGGTCCATGGAAATTAAGCCCTTGACCCTAAGGAACATCAGATTGTGGCCAAGGAGAAAGGAGAGTCGATGGCCTCAGTGCTTATTTAGTTTGCTCCCTCCCACCTGCCCTTCTACCAGTCCTAGAAATAGGTCAGAAATTCCCATCATGTTCTTGTTTTCAAGAACCGTGACCTAGCACCACCTACGGGCCAGACCCTGTGTGAAGCGCCTTCTACTGGTGGAGACGCGAAGGGCCCATGTGCGCTGCTCAGTTTCACTGGACGAGATCCTCTGTTTGGATGGGTAACCTAAGATCTGTGGGTGAGATGATCTTGACTAAAAATGAAATTTCTAAAAGAAGTGTCTTTTCTCCTTTTCCAGAGTTCCTTTGCTCACCCTTCGCTGGGGAACAGGGCCTGAGCCTAGGCTTGAGCCATGGGGGCTGGCACTCGGGACCCATGAACAGCTACACTCTCTTGCACACCTTCCCACAGAGTGTGTGCCCACAGCACGGGTGGCCATGATGTGAACAAACACAAGGGGCGGCTGTTCACGACGCTCTCTTGCCCAGGATCATGGGAAGCCGAGAAGGACGAGGCAAGCATCCTGTCTTGGGCCTTTATCACACTGTCCCCATGCCTCCCGCTCCTGCCCACTTGAGGGTGCTGCTTACCTGGCCCCAGCTTGGAAATAGCATATAAAAGATCATAATTTATGACTGGAGTAGCATCTTCTACTTGTTTCCAACCAACTGGTGGAGAGGCGGGAGGGGAGATCAGAAACTGCTTGTCCGGATTGGGTGGAGCCAGGTGTGAGCTTCCTATGTGTAAGGTCTGAGGAGAGATGAACCCTGGTCAGTGTGCTACAAGGACCACAGCAGGCCACAGCACCTGGGGACAATCTGGGAGGCAGGTGTGCAGGGACAGGCCAGTGGGTGGCAGCCGAAGAGGCGCCACTGTTAGAGGCACAGCTAAGCAGTCTGCCAGGAGGGGCAGAAGTGGCAACTCTGGCTACGGTGTGGAGACGGTGAGGTGCCATTCCAGGGCCGGAGGACTGCATGACCTAGATTGGCAACAAATGACCAGAGATGATTTCAGCAGAGAGGAAGAAAGCACCGTCGTCAAGGTCAGAAGAGACCTGAAGCAATTTCTCCCACATCCTCATGCCAGAAAGCGCACGGTGATGGTGTGGTATCTCTGTCTGAACTGACAGTGTTTTTCAGGGGGTCTGAGCAGGGAGTAGCAGCTCCTGCTCCCCTCCTTCTTCTAGGGCTCCTACCAGAGGCCAAATGCCAAAAAGGACCAAAACATCCACCTACCCAGAGATTAAAAACAAAATCATCATAAGAAGGAGCAATAATCATAATCCAAGTTGGATATTAAAACCCATGTCAGTGACTAGAGGATTGTCCAAACGATCTCAGAAGCAAGCCACGCCTGGCTTAGGTGTTCTTGTGCCTTGAAGACTTCTCCCCCCAAATCTGCAATACGCATACATTGCTTCGACAATCAGAAGCCATGGAGGGCTTCACCTCAGCCCATACAGAAGGGAGCATGCGCTCCCAGAGCAAAGCTAGGGCCCCAAGGTCAAAGCTCTGGTGGGGCCTCTCCAGGCAACACAGAGGCAGAGGGGAGTGTCTGCAGGGCACCTGCTGCTTTATCACTCTAACTTAGGAAGGAAGGGCCCAGCAAGTGGTCCTGCTCCCTCAGAGAGGAAGAGCTGATGTGGTTCTCTAGCATCTAGTCGGAAGAGCTTCCTCCTCCTAGCAGAAAGCGGCGGACAGCGTCCTCTCCCAAGCTGGCTGTGGGGAGGCACGGAGCCTGGCAGGAGCAGTGCTCTAGAAGTTCCTTTTCCTCTGGCCCTGTTACAATGTCACACGGGACTCTGCCTTGAAGGTGGGTCACCTATCACCTAAGGTCCCTACTAGGGAGAATGGGAAGGTGGTAGGTAGGAGAAACAGCAAACCCACTCCCAGCATCCGTCCTCCCTCTGCACTCCAGATGCTCAAGATCTGGACTCTAACAGGAGGCTTTCTTAGCAGTGGTGACCTTTCTGGTTAACCCACTTTTCCCCTAGCAAGCCAGGCCTGGCAGCCCTGGGCTGATCTGCATGTGTATTTGCACACTGCCGGTTCTGCAAGAGTTGAGGTGCTGCAGAGAACCCCCTGGGGACTGTGCAAGCTGGGGTCATCTGCTCTGCTTGGTCTGGAGTGGTCATTAGCCTAACCGCTGGGCAAAATCCGGGAAACTTGTTACACAAATCCTAGAGCACCAGAGCAGCCAGAGTACAGCCTGCAAGCTCCCAGGACGCACAGGAAGGGCGTCCCTTCCCCAGCAGGGCTCACTCAACCTTAGGCAGGCAGGGCTATCTCAGGTCGTTCTCAAATTCACCCTGACGTCTTCTTAGAGCAGGGAAGACACTGAGTAGTCAGAGTATGAATTTTGCCTTCCTCAAGATGACTTCTTAGGGATTTTAATCAATGTTACCATGTAATCACTAGAGAAGCTGCTTTGAAGAAGGGTGGTAGAGGCAAGGAGGAGCATGCCTGGCCAAGAGCCCTACGCACCTGAGCAAAATACAACTTCATTTCCTTCCCCAGAAACTCAGTCTTATGCAGCTGCAGTCTGGCGTCTGCTGCGGATAAGGGGTTGCTGAAGTTTATTCGGACTCGTTTGAAGCTCTTAAAATACTGGAAGGTGATGTCCTTATCATAGGTCCGAAAGAGGGATTCAAACTTGGCCTGAAAAATACAATAAAAACAAAAGGAGTTAAAATTCACCTGTGTGTAACCCTTGACCGTAGGATCTCATTACTTCCAATTTCCTAAAGCTTGTCTTCTCTGGGAAGATACTGCCAGGGATTGAGTCCTGTGCCAGAGATCAAACCCAGGGCTACCACTGAGCTACATCCCAGGCGAAGATACTGCCCCTTTTAGGCCTAATACAGGTGATCTTAAAAAGGAAGGTAAAAAGATTTACAGCATTCATTTAATTAGCAAATCAATTACCAATACTTTAAATTTCTTAATGTTCCTCTTTGAAGTAGAACGTGCATTTTCCAATGAGGCATGGTTTGGTAATTTATCCCTGGCCAGAAAATCCTACCACAGGCCCCAGTCCAGCCAACTACAGCCCTGCTGCTCAGCTCAGGGTCACGCTGTCTACACCAAATATTTCTTTAGGGATTAAATGTACTGCAGCTGATTTGAGCAATTTGTTTTTTAACGTGAAGAACAATGAACTTTAAAACAGGCTAACATTTCTTAAAAGGAAGTTGTTTGAGAAAATTCCCACAATTGTTTTTTATCTCAATCTGTTACTTTTTAACTCTCTAAAATAATACTGGTTTAAAAATTAATGCACTGCATATGAGCCGCTTCTGCACACGGACTCTCCCGCAGGTACAGGCTTTGCTCCAGTGCCGGGCGGGCCAGTGAGAATTAAAAGGCATCATGAGCTCTTAGAATGGGAAACACAAGTTTTGGGCTTACAAACCTAGATTTAGGAAACATCTCGTCAGCTCTACAGGATAAACCCTATGGAGGCCTGCGGGTATTGTGGGGCCAGAGGGGAAGGAGGTCCTTGCCTTTCCTGATGGACTTCCAACCAGAAGAAGGCAGTGGTCGTGGACAGGGGGCCTGATAGGCTGGCTGCACTGGCTTTGCATGCTCTGCCGTCCCAGTCTTTTTTTCCAGACTAAATGGGAAGGATGCACGGTGGAAACTCGAGGAAAAGGAGAAGGAACAGGAGGCGGAGCTCGGATTCCGAGTAGCGCGCCCCCTAGCGGGCGGCAGCCCATGCACAGCAGGAACCAGAGATCGCCGACTACCCTGGAAGCCCCGGTCTTCATTGCTAGAAAGCGTCGGAGGTCCTGGGAGGCCGGTGCCACTCCACGTGATGCTGCGTGTAGGAAAGCAGTTTCCTCTACCGACTATACTAGGCAGGGTTACAGGGAGTGGGGGCAACTCCCAGCAAGCTCCTGGCTCGTCTCTGCTGCAGTTTACTCACTTTCCCAAGGGGAGTTCCGCAGAGGTATAGGTGGAGTGCGCAGAACAGGTGACCTAGTGGTGGATTTCACCTAGCCGCCTACTACTGTCCCCTGCCTCTCATGCAGGGGCGAGTTTCTGGCTAAAGGTGTTTTGGTAAATTTGGAATTTCACACGACCTCACCCATAGGCACTGTGACCAACTGTGCAGTTTTGAAGTTATGATTCAGAATTTGGGAGAGGTGACTTTGAAAATTATTTTTAGAATCCAAGTCAAGGCTCAGAACAACAGGGAACTCACGTTATTTGCTAATGCAAATTACCTCTATACAATTTTCTTATTTAAAAAATAACCTTATTGTTCTAGTAACTGCTATGTAGTTATTACAGTAGTTCCATAGTAGCTCTCCTTCATTAAAAATAAATCACTCAAAAAATAAAAGTAAATCACTCATATAAGACTAATATTAAATATGCTGATTTTGTAGGATGCCCACGCACTCTACAATCTAGTTAGAAAAAAAAAACTGGCTCCAGCTCACAAGCATTGCACACACTTATAAAATTAAACTTAAAAAAAAAACATTTACCCAAGCCATATGGCTTTGAGTAAAGGCATATAACATAAACATCAACCCCAAACAGAAACATACAACATTCATTCATATATGATATTATTAAAGATTAGTTAGATAGCTGGGTAGCTAGTGTTGAAAATCTTACATTTCAATCCAATGAGGAAGAAGAGCATTGTAATTAAAATTACTAATCATACTAATTACCTCCTTAAGAGCTTCTGTCCAGGAGGCACATCTATCCCATGCTTAAATTATTTATCCAGTTTTTATTATCTGCAGTGACTACATTTTCTCTAGCCAGAGAAATCTGGAAGCTAGAGGCAGACCCTTGCAATTACTACAAACATACAATTAATTTACAAAATTTACTTCCTAAGATGAAATCAAATTTTTCTGGGCTCTAGCTTAAAAGTTTCCATTCGCAGTCAGAACAAATCACTCTCCAAAAAGTTTACTTACAAAATACACCGATAGAAAAACATACAACCCCCAAACCTGCCTTATTAGCCAGTCGGAACCTGGATGTTTTCAAACACTGAGATCTTTAACACCACGGCTAACTCCTCAGGCAAGAACTCTGGATTTTTTTTTTTTTTCTAAAGCTGATACTACTTTGGATTGATTTCAGAACCTCCAAACCCGTAAGAGAGCCCCACACCCCGCATGTACTTCAGTTAAAAGACCCCGAGGAGCGTAATGCTTTGAAAACTCTGGAAATACCACGGTCGGGGGACAGCCTTACCCTGGTTTCACTTTCGCTGAAGATCTCACTGCTTGCCACACAGGCAATCAGGGAGCTAAAGCTGTAGTTAAAGTTTCTAAAATGCATCCTGCTTTCTTACAGGGAAAGCGCTTACAGACCCGCGTCGTCAAGCCCCAAGCGATGTCCCTTTCCTTCCAAGAGACTGTGGGTCCTTCCTGGAGCCAGCACTTATAAACCACGGAGGGCCGGCCCCCTGGGGAAAAAAAAGTCCAGCTTCCAGAGCATCCTGTTGGACAGCGAATTCCTGAGTCAAATCCCGCATGCTCGCAGGCCGACAGGGACAAAGTGTAAGTTTCTACTGGAAAGAGGTGACGTCAACACCTTAGTCATTTTCCCTATGCTAATTACCCCTGCCGGGGGAGGGATGGAAAAACAGCTGAGGTGGCTCTGCAGCTGCTTTATCCGCCCCTCTTGCAGCATAGTTTCCACTGGTAGTAATTCCATTCAGCCACTCAGACAACATGCTTCCCGGCTGAATGGGACGGGCCTTTCTTAAGATGGAAAATGTTACAGGAGAAAAGGGACGAAGGGCTAAGGCGGCGGTAAACAGCAATTAGCCTCCGGGGAAGTTTCAAGGCTACGGGGACCTGGAAGCCAGAGGCTTGGTGAGTGGCAAAGTCCCGCCATCTCCTGAAAGCCTCGATCAGCACTTCACACTGGGGCACTAGGGGAAGCATTTTGCAATCTGTCTCGGTCAAAGGGGAGTTGTTTTTAAAGAAAACTGTGAGATTCATTTTGAAACAGCAGCATTTTGTTTTTCTCCAAGGAACTAGGGGAAAAACGGCCCGATCCCACGTTGGGATGTGGGAGGGATCAGGCCCTACAGCAATTCTAGGATTTTTATTTGAAAAATTCACAGTATGGGAGAACAAGGGTTCGGCAACATGTGGGTTATTTCTAATGCCTAATGCTCTCAAGCAAAACTACCAAAACGCGTGCAGAGGGCTGGGAGCCAAGCTTAGTGGCTGAGTGTTCCCTTAGCTCGAGCTAGGCCCAGGCTTCCATCCCCAGCCACTCAAAACAAAAACAACACTTTAGGGAATTGAGTCTCATAAATGGAGACAAGCAGCATTAACAGGCCCTGCTTGGAGGCTCACAGGCTGCATATTTGTTTATTATTATTATTATTATTATTATTATTATTATTAAAGGAAGAAGAAATGGAAAGAATGTACCCTGCCACTGGAAGATTGCTCAGCAAGCCTCTTGCTGGGAGGACGCCTGATCTAGGTAGGTGGGGACTAAGACTGACCCCAACTCTTATAGCTCAGATCCTGGGTCCTTCGTTCTCCCCAGTTCCACTGTCCCTTGGAAGCAGGCAGGTTGTTTAAGCATTCACACCGGGATACACAGGGACAGCTCTGAAGCTTCCAAAAGCAAGGAGGACCCTCCGATTCCACATGGAAAAACAAACTTCAAAGCGTCACTGAAGCCAGCCAATAATTAAAACAGAATATATGCAACAGGACAAAACCAAGCCACACATTTATCCCTGAAAGGAAAAAAAAGAGCGAAGTCTTCTTGGATGAGAGTGTGTTGCTTAATATCAATGCCCTGTGCCTGGCTGCCAACGACAGGGTTATGTAAGAAACCAGTTATGGTGTTTGCTTTGCCAGATTACCCAGAACTCCCAGCCCGAACAGACCTAGATGCATTTGTTCTGAAAAGGTCTGGAACACTGTCAACAGTAGGTTTGCATCGAATACCTCAGGTGGGTGTTCATCCTGGGTGTGCTTCATGATGGAGACCAAGCAGCACTTAGGGCACTGCACAGTCAGGGCACAGTGTGCTGCAGTTCCTGCCAGCACCTGAGGATGGGGGCTGCGAAACGTGGTGTGAAGATATGGGAGGTGGTGGTGGTGGGGTGGGGGTTATGGGAGGTGGTGGTGGGGGTAAGGGAAGTGGTAGTGTCTGTATGGAAGGTAGTAGTGTAGGCATGGGAGGTGATGCTGGGGGTGTGGGAGGTGGTGGTGAGGTAGAGGAGGTGGTAGGAGGTATGGGAGGTGGCAGTGTGGGTGTGGGAGGTGATTCTGGGGGTGGGAGAGGTGGTCGGGGGACTATGGGAATCCAACCCACGGCCTTTGCCACGAGCTACACCGTCAGCCCGTTTTTCACCGTTACTCTGAGACAGGGCCTCACTAACTTGCTAAGCTGCCCAGGCTGAGCTCAGACTTGTGATCCGCCCGCTTCAGCTTCCCAGAGCGCTGGGGTGACAGCTGTGCCGCAGGCCTGGCTCTCCATCTTTCCCTGGAGTCCGTCTTCACAGACAGGAAGAGGAGGTCGATTTCATAGTCTTCTTTTTCTTCTCCTTTTTGAAATCATGACCCAAAGCTCCAGTTAAATTTTGTAGCCAAATTTAAAACATTTCTATCCATCTGTGACAACAGTACCAGCTCACTGGAATTTAAATGTTGGTCTCTTTGCATAGGTGAGTGGGAGAGGAAAGCAGCAAGGCATCTGAGGGTCATTCAGCTGTCTTTGCTCACGGAAGGCACATCTTCCACTGGACTGCCCCGGAAGTCTACAGAACATGCAGTTCTACACCTCCTCTGGACCCAGCTGAGTGAACTGGAACACTTCTGCTTTTAGATCAGGAATGGGGCTGGTCAACGTGGCTGCCATCTTGTAGAGGCAAAAAGTCACTGGGATACAAAAAATGTCAGAGCCCTGGATGAGGACAGGTTGCCCTAGGATTACCACTTGAGAAGGTGTCTGTGGCTGTAAGGAGAGGGGACTGGGGCAGAGTCGAGTTTTCAGTGTGTCACACTGTCTTAGTCACTTTCTCTTCAGTAGGGGACACGTGTGATTTAAGAAGAGGTTTATTTCAGCTCAGTTTCAGAGGTCTCAGTCAGCCCATGTTCAGGTGACTGGCTCAAATGGCAGGAGGGCCCCTGATAGGAAGTGGAGCAGCCCATGGCATGGCGAAAAGGGGGACGAGCTGGGGACAATACTTCTTTCCAGGTGATGCCCCAGTGATCGTCCCCTTCTGACCAGGCCCAACTCTTCCCAGCACATGAAACCATCACTGGATTAATCTGCTCAGAAGTACAGTTCCCTGTGATTCCACCACCTTCCTAACATATGAGGTTTGGAGGGACATTCCAGATTCAAATTGAACACTTGTACTGGCCTTTGGACACTCTCTGGCTGGCCAAGGGGGCAAACTGTTGGTCTTCCTGGGACATCTGCCCCTGGACCTAGAGATGATACTGCTTTATACTCATCTGTTAGCCTGACAGTCCTTGTTAAGAAATATCTGCCCTCTGCATGTCTACGATACATGCACTTTCACTTCCAAAGTTCCCATGCAAAAGAGTTTACTTTGTAAATGAGTGGTTTTCCCCACTGAGAGTAAAAACTGAGGTACAGCAAGTATTAAAGAGGTGGGCTTTCCTGCTTGCATACTCCTTGTGTTCTGGGAGACAAGTACTCTCCTAATTCTTCTTTCCCAGGTGAACGGGAGTGGTTTGGAGAAACAGATGCCCGCAGAAAAGTCTCACTGGAACTCGTGAAAAGCATCCTAAGAACTGTACTCCCCACAGTAAAACTGAAACCAGAGGAAATGCTTTCATGAACTCAAAGTTTTAGAGGCTGCGTATTTCTTCCATCCGCACCATAAAAACCATAAATGAAACTCTTTAACCTGAACTTGCCTTCTCTGGCTCCAAGCAGTTAAGAGCATATTTGCATTAAGAAGTTGCTATTTTCAGGAAGGAAAAATTGAGGTTTATGATGAATTCCATCATCCCCATTACGGCATTCCTAAAGCACAGTTCGGGTGACCTCAGCACGCCCATTATAAACCCCAAGGAGCTGACAACTGTGCCAGGAATGTGCCACCCATGAAACTTCTGACCAAACCAACTGACCAGAGAGAGAAAGTGAGTCTTGGCCTCGCAGTGCAAATCAGCGTGGAGCAAAGTATGAAGCAACTGACCAGAGATCTTTCGGGAAAGAAAGTGGCAACACACTGGTGCATGTACCTTGAAGGCTAATGAAATTTACGATTTATTCAAGCTCTTAACTTTTTTTTTGAAGTTCTACAATTTAGTATTTGCAGTACTCTACATGGGCTGCTTCTTTTATTCATCTATTTATTCATCTTTTATTCACAGTTTTCTATTTTAAATGACACTATTACTCAATTAAGGTCCAACCCAACTAGAAAATAAACAAAAAACCAAACAAAAAACCTCCGATTCGTCCTCCAAAGCCCTGTTTCCTTCTTTAACCCTAATGATGGCGGCTGGGCTCTCATAATCTGTCTGGCATCATATTTTCTTCTTCCATAATCTCACATCTATAGCAAACGGTTTGTGAAGGCAAAGCTGCTCACCTGACGCTCCCTGGACAAACGTCGGGGGGGGGGCACTGGCACAGCCCAATGGGTGCAGCTAAGAGCCAGAACTGGCCATTGGTGACACCCAGGCCACTGGCAGGCTTGTGCTAGCTCCTCTCACAGGCCCCAAGGGCAGGGCGGGGCCCTAGTGCTTTCTGCAGCCTGTGGTGTGGGGCTTGCAAGGCCTGGACAGGGCCTGGGAGACTTGGGAGCTACCACACAGGTGCTGCCAAGGCATTGCCACGCTTTTTTTTGTTTTTGTTTTTGTTTTTTTTCCTGTGCCGGGGACTGAATCCACAGCCATTGCATGGAGCTACATCTCCAGTCCATTTTTGATGTCTTCTTTTGAGACAAGGTCTTGCTAGGTCACTAAGTTACTGAGGCTGGGCTTGTACTTATGATTCTCCTGTCTCAGTTTCCCAGAGAGCTGGGATTACAGATGTGTGTCACCACAGCCGGCCACCACCCCCGTAGCACACTCCTTTGCGTGAGACGGCAGCACATCCAACCTAACGCAGGCTCACCTTGCCCTTTTCAGTACCTACTTTTACAGTAAAGGTGTCCAGTGTAAAGGAGAATTTGCTTCGCATCTACCAACAAAACTCATCACTGGTAGAGGTTCTCAGAAACCTTTTGCTGCTGAGGTTCACGATCAAAATCATCCAGAGACCGTGAGTCTGAAGAGTAGTGTGATTATATCCCCCGTTTTCTAGGCTTCTTTATGATGAGCAAATGTAAGAATGAAAATAGAAAAAAAAAAAACATTCTTCGTGTCTTAGAAGGAATTTCTAGCATGGGCTACCATTAGGGGTCCTCAGGGAATGGGCTCTGGTGGTTGGGCTTGGACTATGTCACTTTATTACTGGTGGGATCTGACTGGCTAGTGGGAAGGGCCACCTTTCCAAAGACAAGGTGAAGCAAAGCAGGTAATCTTTCCTTATGACGGGCTCAGAGGTTCTGACCCGAATGCCCTACAGAAAGACGAGAGCTGCTGGTCGTTCAGACACAGAGGACAACAGCTGAGAATTCCAATCTGAAAGAAGTGTAATAAACACAATCTGCAGAGAAACGGAAGAAGTGATGTTAGTAGTGACCTCAGGCCTTGCCTAATTCTGGTACTTGGAAAAACAGAGACGTCTGAAACATCATTTACTACTTTGTGTGAATTAGTACAAGACAGTAGATGTGTTATTTTATTTTAGGGCTAACTCAGCACTTGAATGAATGGCTTATTTATGCCAGAGCCAGAAAACGACAGAAGCAATGGTGCCAGAAGTTCATATTATTAAAGATAAAACCACGGAAAACACAGGTCTCAGCAGAATGGCAGTCACCCCAAAGGCTATTGCAGACATAAAGAGAATCAGTCACCCAGAAAAGAAAAGGCCAGGCGTGGTGCACAAGCCTGTAACCCCTATGCTCAGGAAGCTGAGGCAGGATTCGAGTTTGAGGCCAGCCTGGACTACAGAGCGAGCAAGCACTCTGTCTCCAAAACATGAAAACCAAAAAAATAAAAAGACACCCTCCCCGCTAAAGCCCAAAAGACGAAATCAGAAAGGCATCAATCCAAAGGAGGAAATGCGTGTAAAACTTTATTCCTAAAACAGAGGTCACAGCAGGTTTCATCGTGTTTGTTAAAATTCCCCCTGTGCTGAGAACCCTACTAGCTCTGGTTTCCTTATTATCTCAATCTTTCTTTAGTACATAAAGATTAACCACCCTCTGCAACTTCTTGGAAAGGTCCCGCCTGCAATGTTGAAGATGGAGAAATAGCCACAGGCAAACGGCTTGGAGACCAGCAGAAGGGGATTAAAGGAGGTAACATTTATTTAGAGATCGCTTTGGCCCAAGCTACCCTAATTAATCATTCTTTTCTTCCGTTGGTCTCTTTCTTTCCAGACCCACTTTGCTTTGATTACTGACTCTGACTTCTGCTTTGATGGTGTTCTTAGCCAGAGGCACACTAGTGCGGTGACAGAATCCTGGGCAAGAGCTGCTGCCTGACAAGGGCTGGCGATGGCCCACTAGAACCGTCGCCTGCCACTTGTGCCTGGTTATCTTCACTGGAGTGCTAAAATGGCTGTCACAACCCTAGGCGCACGTCTTTTCTATGAGTCAGTCCCTTCCCACCCGAAGTACGAGGTCTGCTTTCTGCTGTTACTGTCCACTGAGAAAACACATTCCTTCCCAGCAGTAACAAGGACAATACAACTGTCCCCTGGCTAGGAGGGTGGGTCTCACTTGGGAAGTTTCTCCCAGGCAGCCTGCCACTGCTGTAGGCATGCCAACACCACGCCGATACCTGGCCAGCAGCTGCCTAAACTTACGCAAAAGCTCCAAGGTGAGACGTTCGTGGAAGAAAAAGAGAAGAGACAAGACTGAAATCTGTAACTCTTCAACGCCACACAGAGAATGCCGGTCTTAACAACTTTGCTGTGGAGCTCACATCCACACCCAGCTTTAAAACTTAGAAGGCAGCTCAGAAATAGTTCTCCCGCCACCAAGCGTTGGAGAGGTGTTACGTGCCCTTACTTACTGTTTCCATTACCAGCACACACCCTGTTTCCACACCCTGGACAAGCACCGGCCATGCGGTGTGGCCTTTCTTTTCACACTCCCGTTGAGTCTTTGCTGACTCTTGAGACTTGGGGTAGTGAGCCATAGAGGAGACACATTCCTGTCATTTTCACGTAACACAATGACTGCAGACACACTTAAGGGACAGGACCATACACGCAGAACAAACAAGACCACTCCATGATACCGTCATGGAAGAACAGCCGCCATCTTGTCCATCGGGAAGCTCTGAGTGTTTGTGTCAAGTGCCTAAGACGTGGGCTGTGGCTTGGCCCCAGAGCTTTCAGAAGGAGTAGACCTTTGTCCACCAGGCCTTAGGGTGGCTGGGTTACTCTACTCCTTGTGAACCGGTGCCTCTCAATGCTTAATAAAACCTAGTTTTTCTTTTCTTTTTCTTGAAAAAAGAAAAAAGTAAAGGAAAGAAAAGAAAAGGAAAGAAAAAAACCTGGTTTTTCAGTTAAGGTAAGCTACCTCCCCAAGTTCCACCTTGATCTCAGGGTGGCATCTGTCCCAGCCTAGGAGTGCCCCACAGCTCAGGAAGGTCTCCATGGGACCCACCGCCCCTCACTGTCCCTCTGTTTGTGCCTGCGGTCTTCCTTTCCCTCCTCTTCCCTGGGTAGTAAGTATTCCACATAGGAACCACTGTTTTAAAACTCAGGAGATTTCATGTAGAAATTTTCTTTCTTTCTTTTTCTTTTCCTTCTTTCTTTTTTACTTTGTGAGGTGAGGATGTAGCAACATACCTCAAGCCTCGTGTGGCTTTGGCTGGACATATGCCCTTGGGGGAGACCGGTGGTAACCGATGCCAGTGCCCCCGCTCCCCCATTCCCTGTCGTCTCATACCTGCCCCACTACCCAGGATGGATCCAGCAGGCATCTGGATTTTCTGCTTCCAGTATAACTTACTGTTTGTCAAAAAAATAGATGGGTTATCTGTTATAGCCGGGCAGTATGTGAGACGCTGCGGGTACTGGCAGAGCATCTTTGCTGTCCCTCGGCTCACTGTTCTATCCAGATAACCCACATGAATTATCCATGCAGAGGGCACAAGCTCCCTCCCCACCCAGCATTTCTTTGTATATGCATGTGTACGTATGAATGTGTATACACAAGCTAATTCAAACATTTGTTAATTTGTCTTATGTGTGGCGACTTTGAGGACACCCTGTACGTTGAATTCAGTGCTTGCATAATTTTTCTCACAGCCTTAGTTTACATCAAATCTTATGACAAATTAATCCTAAGCAATATATTTTGTCTTTTTAAATATTCTTTGGTTTTTTATATATATATGGTGACCTTTAGGACACTATGTATATACTTTGGGATAAGAAAATACAAATATACATATGCCTCTTTTTATTTATTGACAGACACTGCACATGCCTCCAGAGTGCCTCCCTGGGCATCTGGGGATATTCCCTTGAAATTCCACTGTCAATGCCAGGCAGAGGTGAGCACGCTGTGGGGACGCCCTAGCCTCTGCTCATACGGACAGAGCCCAGCTGCTTAGCTGGCTTCTTTAGCAACTGATAGTAAGAAATGACTGAGCCACTCCAGGGAGGTGGGCAGCACAGCGGACTGTCAGAGCCTCTGTATGTTCACATATCATTACAGAATTAGCTTGTGATAAACACAGGCAGAGAAGTTCTGTTACACCAGCATTAGAAGACCCAGAGGGGTGATCCGAAGGGACTTACAGGGTGAATCTTTCAAGGTAGTTTATTTAAAGTCTCGATTGATAAGATAGCATTTTAAACTTTGTGAAAATCTAAGATACAGTTTCCCATCATCTTATATGGAAAATAATTGAAAGATCAGAGGGTTAAAATACTCTGACCATTAGTCTACCTATACTATATCTAACCTGCAACCTGATTTTTTTTTTTTCTCTTGTTCTCTTGAGTGAAGAGAACCCGTCATGGCTACATGGAAAATAAACTTTATAATATAATTAATGTATATAAGTACTAAAACTTCCTTTTCATATTTTTTAAAAATCAAGGACAAAACTCCCCCATCATGCCATTAGTTAGACATGTTTGAAGCCATCCTGGGATCGTTGATTCTGAGAAAGGTAATAGTGGTGCTACTGCCCTGTTAGAGGGACAGTTATACGGGCCACAGAGAGATCAAACGCTTCACTCTTACCAATCAGCCAACCACCCAGCCTCCCTGGATTCCAGGCTCTGAAACAGTGGTTCTTGTGTCAGGTATTTACATAGGGAAGAGGAGGGAAGGGGAGAATGCGGGCACACACAGAGGACAGACGGAGAATAAGCTACAGTCAGTTGCAGTGGAGAACTTGCTGACCCTCGGGAGCTCCAAGGATGGGATGGCACTCAATGGAGCCAGGCAGTTAGGCCTAATACCGCTACAGGTTCTACTCTCAGATGAAGGTAAAACTTGGGGAGAAATGGCTTCTCTCAGCTGAGTAATCCTCTAAGGGGCGACAACCCAGGGTAACCAGAGGACAGTTCTTCATTCCTGAAGGGACCTGCAATACGCTGTGGAGTCCACTACACCAATCAATAGTCCAGCCTGCCAACAAGACACAAGTTCAAGGAATTACGCGGCTCCAAAGACTTGTACTCAATGTTAATCACCTGAACTCTTGCACAGATGTGACAGCTTTTAGGCCTCAGGAACACGGCTGTTCCTTCTCTGAACTACTGGCTCATCCACCCGTGTGAAAAAACCTTAAAAGAAATACAGGTAAAACAAGCAGGAAACTCCACAGTTTGAACTTCCATTATAAACCACGCCATTTAACACCCTGCTATTGATCCAATGGCTTGCTCCCTCAGAATTTACTCTGAGGGCAGAGATTTAGATGCAGTCTGTCCCTTGGTGCTGTCCACACAATGGAATTATCCAATCAGCGTTCATGTCGTAAATCCATTTAATAGTCTACAAAGCAACTCCCAGTAAGGAGGTGAAAACAATTTCCTGACAAAAGAGAGACTTTCAGGATGAGCTGTTAAGAGAAAAAAAAAAGTTACAGCAAAATGTTTCTTGCTGTAACCACTGTGGTGAAAGGAAAGGCTATGCAACCGTACAGCCGCAAGGCTTTCCTTTTGCTCATTTGGTCTTACTAAGATTGTCACATTGAACACTGCTTACTTCGGGCACAACAGATGGTTCTTTTTCAACTCCTCTACCCCAGGCGCTCTTTTCAATGGTCAAGGTGACCATGGTTAACAGACAGGATGAAAGGTTAAAGGTCAAGTGCTCTGGCTTCATGGCCTCTAGTGAGTTTGCACTGCATGAAACTGGTGTCGTGGCCTTTGTTTATACTGTGTCTGTTATTCTCATTCCCTAAACCTGGAGTTTGTAACCCATTAATATTTTGGATTGCCACTTGTTGAAAACGATCCCATTTTTAAAATCTAAATGCCTTTTGTTGTTGTTGTTGTTGTTTATTTATTTATTTAGTTTTTGGAGACAGGGTCTTGCTCTATAGCACAGACTGGTCTTGAACTCACCAGGTAACCCAGGATAGCCCTTGACTAGAGTCAGTTTTCTTGCCTCAGCCTCCTGTGTGCTAGGATGACAGGTATGTGCCACCACACCTGGCTTTATGTGGTCCTGGGGAAATGAACTCAGGGCCTTATGCTTACAAGCGCCTTTAACCACCATGCCATTCCTCCAGCCCCGAAATATCTTTAAACTCAGGAATTTCACCATAAATTCTTACTTCGCTTTTCTTTGGTAACCTCTCTTACCAACCGTCTTTATGGAGTGAAATCTCCAGTTAATCAGTGTGCTAGCTGTGCTGTTCACACTAGAGCCAGCTGCACGTGTGCCGGCCAACCGTCAGTCACTTGATCTGTCCTGTGAAGTATTGCAGGTGACATATGTGTGAGCAGAACTCACATGGCACAGAGGCCAGGAGAGAATACCCAATGCTCTTTGGAAAGTCTGCAGCTTGGCATTGCAAATCACCCCCAGCCAGCAGCCTTCTTTCCTGAAAGTCTCCGATTCTTTCTTGTCATTGTCCCACCCGACATCCCCCCCTTTCCCACCTGCAGGACGGTCTCCACGTGTCCCGTTGCTTCTTCGGAGTCACATCCTAGCCTGACCCTTCCTCCCTGCGTGGCTCCTCCTGGGAATGTCCCTTCTAACAAGGCGGGAATGTTTCCCAATAAACTTTTCCCTATTACGATGTTAATGATGACAGATGTTTAATGTATAAGGACTTGGAAGAGAATTTGTATTTAACCAGCAAATTCTGGAGATCAAAGTCTCAGCCCCAAAGGAATGCATTGCTAGGGGGAAAAATCCAGGCAGCAAGTCAGTTACAAGGGAAAATTCCCTGGATAGATGGGCACCTCTGTGGCTAGGTGCTGCCTACCTGGACACGAAATGCGTATTTTTCAAGCACTCACAATGAACAGACAGAAAATCATGAATTTGCCCATTCATTCAACCACCATTTATTTAAGGATCTGCTCTATGCCAATTTGAACCCACGGCTGGGTCAAATTACGCTTGTTACACGTTCTTGTAACACGAGGAACTTCTAGTTGCAGCATTTACTGCACTTTAACTCGTTTCCCTCGCCAACCTACGGATCCTGGAACACTTAAATCCTTCCACAAACATTTGCGGAACGATGTATGTGCTCGACTCTTTGCTGGAGACCAGACAGAAGAAAGGAGCAGTCACGCCTTCAAAAAGCTCTCTGACATATCAGTCAAGAAACAATATGCAATGAAGAATGGCCTGGTGGCATATGCGTATAATCCCAGCACTGGGGGAGGCTGAGGCAGGAGGATCACAAGTTTGAGCCTAGCCTGCATAACTTGGCAATTTGTTGAGACCTTGTCTCAAAATTAAAACTAAAAAACTGGACTGCAAATGCAACTCAGTGTGAAGGTCCTGGGTTGGCTGGATCCCTAAGATCACATACACACAAACCAGAGAGAGAGAGAGAGAGAGAGAGAGAGAGAGAGAGAGAGAGAGAGAGAGGAAGGATGGAGGAAGGAGGGCGGGAGGGAGGGAAGGAGGAAGAGACTGTCTGTCGGACAGGCAAAGCCATGACTAGGGTCTCAGTATAGCACCTGGTGTTCCACCTAGACACAATTCTTGTCACAGAAAGGCTTAACATTGCAGGCTGTAAGTCAGGACTGCAACTCAGATGACAAGGAACAAGATCTCTCTTGTTGCAAATACTGAGCTCAGCATAATGGAGGTGGGGAGGTGACCACAGGCTAGTTCTGTAGGTAATGATCTCACTATCTAGTTTGCTTAGTCACAGAAAGTCCTGTGGACAAAGGACTTGGGAATGGAATTAGATTTCAAAGGGATGGGAAAGGATGTATCTTTGCATTGTTTTGCTCCTACAACAACAGCAAAAGGTATTAGTAAAGGTAACATTTCACGCAGAATCCAATGAGAAACTGCTTTTTTTCTTTAAAAGGCACTTTATTTAAACAAACCCTTTGGTTGATTGCAATTTTGGATGGTGTCAACTAAATGACTAATACTGACTAACTTATGTCCTAGATTTCTTGAGAAAAACCCATCTTTCCCTAGTTTATTCTTAAATTAAAAATCTATGTGATCCATGTGGCTACATTTTTTTATAGTTTGGTAAAACTGTCAAAATAAATAAATTAACATATAGGTCATAACATTAGACTTCTGATTTGGGCTTAAAGAACACTGCATGCAAATTGGGGCAGGGAGGATGCTATGCGTGGTAGAGCGGTGGGACACTGCAGATAGCTGTGACAGACCAGGAGCCTGAATTTTCCAAAGACAGCTGTAACATCACACACTCTTGATGGGAGTAGAACCCTGCTACTCTCCCGTCAAGGTGGAATGTACAACTCCTATTCCTGAACATGGAGAACCTTTGTCAGTGCCTCAGCTGCTATGGTAGGGTGAAAAGGGCTCCAGTTGATTTCTAAAGTGAAATCATTAAAAAAAAAAATCACACACAGCTGGACACGGTGGCATATGCCTATAACCTCTGGGAGGTTAAGAGGTTAAGGCAGGAGGACTGCATGTTCTAGACTAGTCTGGGCATTTTGGTGACCCAGAGAGACTCTATCTCAAAATAGAAAGTACAAAATTGGGTGGGGAGGGTGAAAATGTAGCTCTCAGTGTGAAGGCCCTGGGCTCAATCCCCAGTACTGAAAAATAATAAAAAATAAATTAAAAGAGCATCACACATCTACTTCTGGATACTTCCTCCCCATGAAGAAGCCCATGTGGAAGGAAAGTGAGGCCTCTGCCCCAGGGCCTGGCCAAGCTCCCAAACGACTGCCAATACAACCTACCAGTCAGTGGAGAGGAAGTCATGAGTAGACCAAGCAAACCCAGAACGAGCTTCACGGAGGAACAAGACACACCCCTGAAGAAACTGCGGGTTTACAAGCAAAGCAGTGTGTTGCTGTCAGCTGCTAACTTTTTTTGGTTGGCTTGGCTTGCAACATACTGGAAAACCATTTCACATAGGACCAGAAACAGAAAGAGTTGTAACTAATTACAAGTGAAAACAAGCAAGGAAGAGTCAAGGTGATTAGCTGCTCTTGCATCTGAGAGACTAAAAGACAGAGGCTGCTGCAGTGGAGATTCTGGGCCCCAAAGGCCCCTATGTTAAAGGTGTGGTCCCTGGGGCAGTACTGTCGGTAGATGGAGGGGCCGTTACGTGGAGGAGCCTTGCGGGAGGTCCTCTGGTCATGGGAAACATGCTCTCAAAGGAACCGTGGGGCCCCAATCACTTCACTTCTCTTCTGCTTCCGGGACATGAGGTGAGTGGTTCTGTTCTGGCGTGTGCTCCTACCATGACGTGCTGCCTTACCACAGTCCAAAGCACCAGGGCCAACTCATCACACACTGGAACCTCGAACACCGTGAGTCCAAATAAACCCTTGTGTTTGTTTGTTGCAGTGACAGACAGGCGACCGGCACAGGGAACAGTGAGTGCAGTGTTCCTCATGGGAGCAGTGGCTCCCACCCGGCCTTCACAGTAGCTTGCAGGTCTGTGGCCCGCAGGGGCACCTGGAAGGACAGGCACAGCAGAGACCAGGTAGGAACCACACTACCTGGGGGTGAACACCCCATTTCTTTTAACTGTGTGCTTCAGGTTGCTCACCTATAAAGACGGAGAATCACAGAACCTTTCTCATGCAGCAGCTGTGACAGGTGTGGCACTTGCCAACCTCTAGCCTACGCAGGGCTCCCAGGAAACCCTACGAAAATGTCCCCCTAGGATCCACATGACTGTGGACCTCAGTCTGTGAGGGAGGCTGAATAACGGCCCTTGGAGATGGCCACATCCTCATCCTTGAACCTGTGACTGTCACCCTTGGAGATGGCCACATCCTCATCCTTGAACCTGCGAATGTCACTACCTGCAGCCAGCAGAATGCTCCAGGTGCGATTAAACTGAGGAGGTGGCGCGTGGGAGTAGACAGACTATCAGGGTGGGCCCAGTAGTGTCACACAAGTCCACAGGAGAGGGGAGACAGGAGTCTCGGCGTCGGAGACCGCAGAGGGCCTGACAGAGACAGAGTACAGTCACTTGGGGCCAGCAGCCGAGCAAGGTAGCAGACCCGGGAACTGGGGAAAGAGAAGGAAAAGAGCTCTTCCCTGAAGGAACACCGCCAGCAGGACACCCTGACTTCAGCCCGCAGAGCACGACTTGGCATTCTGACTTTTGGAGTTGTCACGTAGTAAGCCTGTGTTGTTTCAGCCACTAAAATTGTTTTGGCAATCTGTTACGTCAGCAACAGAAAACTAACACAGACTTCAGCCTTGACATGGGTAGCTTCACAGAGGGCTGAGTGGACACAGCATTCGAAGACAGATTTTACAACCAACAAACTGATTTTTTTTCTCTTGACTTAGTCTTGGGACAGGACATGGCAAGTCCCTTTGATGGCTGGCATGTGAAGTGGGCACAGGTGTCAGGAGGACCTGGACATGAACAGTGGCTGAAGTCTCTACTTGCTTATGCGTCACAACGGAACGCACAGCCAGAATCTGTCCTGACTGGCTTGGTACCATTCTACTCGGCTAGTGCCCAGGACACACTAGTTGCTGTATATTTTGGATATGACTATTGTACCAAGCGCTCTGGGCTTCAGTGTTTCCCTCGGTACACAAGTCCTCCCTGTGGCTCTGACGTGTGTGCAAGTGTGAGCACCAGCAGTGTGCACTGCTACCATGGTGCTGGCAAGCAGGACCGGCAGATACTGCTGTGACAGACGCTACATTTCTGGGATCTTCGGGCTGCTTTGTTCCACTGGATCAGCTGCCACTGGACACCCATCCTCGTCACACAGCACAAGATCTTTCAGGATATTCCCGAAAGGCACATGAGGGCACGACATGTCAGCCTCCAGCTTCCACGTGCTCTCAGGGGAACACCCAGCTCCTGGACGGTGTGCTGCTCCCGCTGCCTCTCAGCTCCGGTCCTGCCTCCCCTGCATCCTCTCAGACACACTGTCCTGGATCACTGACGCCGGGCACATCTGTCTTCATGCCTTGGGACCTTCATCCAAGCTGCTTTCTCTGCCCAGAGCACCTCCTCCCAGCTCACTCCTACTTCTGAAGCAATGTAAGGCACTCCCACAAGACACGCCTTTGTGCCTGAGGTGGGCCTCAGGGCCTCTATTAGTGTCCATTTCCTTTCTGGCACAGGTGACAATTGTAATAAATCCAGAACTTACCTTATTAACACCTGGTTTCCTGACTGAGGAATCCCCAAAGGCTGGAAAATGACCACCTGTGTCTAGTGTTTCTACCTCCAAGCCAGCCCCAGCACCGAGGAGATGGCCCCATGACTATCCGTGGCTCAATGGCTGGTTAAATTAAAGGTTGAGCCATCTGCAAACCTCAAAATATTGGCATAAAATGGGTAAGTCTGGGAAAAAGAGTGGCGCCATGCCACTGAACTCAAAACTGATTCAGATGGTAAATATGTGTCTTAAAATAATTGCAAAAGTTGGAGGAAAATGAGTAGGGTAAAGTCTGATTTTTAAGTTGAAGTTACTCAGGACGCTTTCCAGCAAGCACTTTCTGACTCTGTCCTTGCCCAGTGATCCTAGGGCAAAGTATACAAGCCCCAGCAAGCCGTGATGAACAGTAACCCAGTGACACCATACTAAAGAGGGGGCGGCAGAAGCAACCTTGTGGGCAGAGCAGGGCCATGGCCCTGACATCCTGTGGGACGCGAACTTTAAGATCTATTCTTGAAAGGTAGGGAGCAGAGAGATACATCAGTGTGTTAAGATGTGACTTGGGTATTGAGGATTCAATATATTATTTATTTGCAACACAGTCTTTCAGAGCATCCGCGACAGTGGCTGGGGCCACACTCCTGGTCCCATGGCTGCAACAGGGGTGTGGGCTGGATGTGGTGCTTTACAGTGGAACATGTGCCCTCAGAGGACCTGGACCAAATGGCTAATGCCAGGCAAAAGTCACAAAAGTGGGCTCAGTCTCCCCCCAACCCCGTCACTTCAAGTTTGTTCCTGGTCCCAGTGCTGTACAGCAGGCGCTACGGCCGGCTGCATGGGTCCCTGCCCTCCCAACTCCTGCATGGGGACATGCTGGACACCAGCCTGACATCCGCCGAAGAGGCTGTTCTAGCCCCATGGAAAACTGCCTGGAGTGGTGGCAAAGGTCATTTTGCAAATGAGGAAGTGTGTCATGGGTGCCTAGTGATTTCTGATGAAACCTGCGGCACTGTGGATGTGGGGGAAAGGCCTAGGGATGAGGGGGAGGGCACGGAGCACGCTCAGCACACGCCCTGAGGCCAGGGAGCAACTGACTGGATGCGGGAGCCTTCTGCATTTCCGTGCTTAGTGAGCCTGTGATTTCCGTGTCCTCTCTGCCGTGACCATCTGGGGGATGCAGCCCTCTCTCCTTGTGAGGCCCTCTGCCTTGCCTTCTAGACTGTTCTCTCTGCATTCCCAGCATCCTCTCTGTTGGTTCCTTCTCCCGGTCCTGCCAAATGCCAGCTGATCTCCCTCATTCAGAGCTGCAAATTCATAATCTCCAAACAAGCCCAGGGGAGCACTGGAGAACAGGAACTCTGGGATCTAAAATTAAGCAGATTGTTCCAACATCCTAAGAATAGCCCAGCACACCAAATACAGTCCTTTCATTTCTTGTTCAACAAGGAAAGAATGACCTCTTTCACGACAGAGCTCGCTCTGCAACGTGGCGCTTCACACAGATCCACAGGAGGCTCTGATACTGCAGCAATCAGAAGTTGTGTTGAAACCTATATACAAAGACACTGAAAGACTCACTAAATTTAGAAAAAAGGACCTACTCAGACCTACAAAATGCTCTTTGTTTACCTAAAGAACATGAAGAGAAAGGGATTTACTGAAATAAAACAGTCAAAAACAAAACTTTCAGTGACAAAAAAAAAAAAGGCTAGAAACCACACAGAGCAAAAGTTCACTATTTTTCATTTAACAAAATTCCAAACTAATAACAACTTTTCACCTCCCACCACTTTTCAGCAAGTCAAGAACTTGCTAAACTCAGGCTCTAAGATGAAATGACACTAAAATATAGGCTTCATTGTAATGTCTGCGAATTTCCTCATCATTTTTAATATGTTGAAACTACTTCTTTTAAATTAAACAGATTATAACTAAAATCATTTACTAGTTTAATTATATTATTTTTTAAAAATCACTGTATTGGAGCTAATACATGGTCAGTGTGGCTGCTTTTTAGGTTAGAAGCTGATGCAAAGAATACAGCATGACTGTGAATGGCAAAAGAAAAACCATTGCGACTGAAAGCAAACCTATGTCTTAACTTCAGGATAAACACTGTATTCTCCAACATGGCTAAGCAATGACTGCAGCTCTCCAAGTCAGAAAGCAGAAGCTGGAAGCTATAAAGCAGCATCCGCTGTGCCTCCAGCTCAAGAACAGGAGGAAGCAGGAAGACCAGCCATGGGTTTTTCCCCGAGACGTGTATTTTACAGGAAATTCTCAATTCCATTTCACATGTGGAAAGACAAGGTGTTTTTTCCCATTCAAAGGGGAGACAGGAAAGGCCCAAGGGGCTTCACCAGCTACCATGTCCTAGCTGGAAAAAAAAAATGAAGTGGACAATATGATTAGTCATGAGGCTTGGCTTGTTAAATTGACTGTCTGGATAATAGGACCATACCTGTATGCACATATATGACCTCAAACCCTATTCTGAAAAGTCCACACAGTTGGCAAGACAGTGATTTAGTGGGTGATGTCTTCTCTGGAACACAAACGACCACACATTCCCACAAGACTGCAGCCACCCAATGTGGTACCCAGCTGCTGAGGATCTGGTGGGAGCACTGGGCTTCCACCACGCAGGTGAGCTGAATCTGGCAGAGAGCCTCCCACATGCCGAGAGACCAGGGCATCTCCACTGGAGCCATGAGAAGCTCCCTCCTGGGCTCCCGGGGGCCGAGGCCTCACTCGGCCCACTGCTCTTTCCACTCTACATGTCTCCCTCACTCCTATTCCCGCGCCCGAATCTGCTTCCTGCCGTGTAGGCAAAGACGTCTTAGGAGGTACGCGATCTGAAGAAAACAGTCCCGACTGAAAAGGCAAGCACTGTCATGGAGGGACCAGGTGAATTAGTAAATTAAGTACCTGCATCCACTGCTACAGATTGAGTTCTGTCTCCCTAAAATTCACATGTCGAAGATTTAATCCCCAGTACGATGGCAGTAGAGGTGAGGCCTTTGGGAGCTTTTACAGCCAGATTAAGTCACAAAGGTGAGGGTCTCATGACAGGATGAGTATCCTTATACAGAAACCAGAGAACTTGGCTTTCTCTTGCTGTCTGCCATGTGAGCACAGAGCAAGAAAGTGATCATTAACAAACCAGGACAAGACCCTCGGCAGGAACCAATTTTGCCATACTCTGGTCTTGGACTTCCAGCTCCAGAACTATAAGAAATAAATGCCTGCTCTAAATAAATGCCCCCAGCCTGTGGCACTTTGTTACGGTTGCCTGAGCGGATAGAGATACCCACTGTCATAGTTACTTACTCCCTGCTATGACAAGATACCCAACATCCACAATTTAAGAGCGGTAAGACTTACTTAGCCCACCATTGCAGGTGTCTCACACACATGGTCCACTCCTGGGGCAGCGGCACTGGTGGAGGTAGGGCAGAGGCAGAGGCTGGAGAGCAGCTCACCCAAACTCACCCCACAGAAGGGAGGTAGGAGCAAGGTGAAGTCTGCAGACTGGCCAGGCCAGAGCTTTCTCAGGATGAAGCTACAACAATGTTTCTTCTTCCTTCCTTTACTTAGTTCTGTCAGTCTCTGCCCCCCGCCACCCCACCACCCCACCACCCAGGGTAGGTGCCCTTCCCTCATTTCCTGGTCCACAAGTCAACACACACACCTGAAACCTCTGCCCTGGACACCCCAAATCTCAACAAGTTGACACAATTTTTTCCATATCAAATCCCAAGCATGTGTACCTCCTAGCCAAGCCCTACCTCCCAGTAACACAGCTGCAAATATTTTGGGGGACGCTCAAGATCCAAACCATAGCACCCACCATGATCCACTCTGAAATCAGGATTTGTGGCAGTCTACGGTGTTACGTCCATGTTCTTAACAACTGCCTCTTACAACTTTTGGAAATACAGTGAATGAAAACATTCAACATATTTTGATAACAGTGTACTTTTTTGCTTTGCATGGTTAGATATGTGCTGGATGATCAAGAATTTAGAATTAATATGACAATAATCAAATCACTTCTAGTAAAATGGTGTGTCTCTAATTTCTGCACATTTTGAAATTAACATATCAATAATCAAATCACTTCTAAGGGTATGTCTCTGATTTCTCCAAAAGTTCTTTAATGTCTTTTTCATCTGGGGAAGTTGAGAAATGAGACTTTTACGAAGGATAAATATCAAAGCAGTACATGCTTAGGATTTAAATTCTCTGCCACATTAATTTTTTTTTGAAATATAGGCCTAGTACTTTAAAGAACAGCTTTGTTGAGATACAGTGTATATACTACTACAGATTTTGAAAACTACACTGAGATAAAAGTGATACAAAGCTTAACATTCATAAGTATTGTTTTAATTATGAGAAATTCAAGAAAACTTAAAAAGCTGTTGCCAATTTTCACAGCTACCTATAAATTTATTAATCTTCAGCACAAATATATTGCTAGAAGAATGTTAAAACCATAATATCATTTAAATAAAACTTTTTCTTCTATATTCATGCTGTAAATTCAAGCAGAGGACCAGCCCACAGTATGACGCGCTCACACAGCAATACATGCTGGATATCTGTGTTTATTTTGTGTGTTTGTTTCTATTTTGTGCAGGTCTGCTGATTTTCCTGAACTGCAGCTGCTGAATTAGCTTGCTCTGCTCAGACACTAGGGAAGGACCGTGGGCTTAAAAATCGAGATGTGTTTCCCACGGCTGGGCACTGGGCTGTGACCACAGTCACACCTGGAGCTCTCCTTCATTTGCTCCTGCTACTGGTGCCCTTCGTTGTCTCCACCCTATCTGATGAAAGAAAGATGGTCTTTGGTCCATGACTAAGGAGCTGTGCCCACGTACGCTTGGCTTGGGAGCTGGTGTGTTCCAATTCATGCCCTTGGCAGCCCTCGAAGCACTGCGAGGAGAAAGGAGTCAGTGAGAGGTACTCAAAACTGTGGTAGCTTGTGTTTGAAAACAGGAACTCAGCCATGGGGATATTTTGTAGAACCTAACTGTGATTCTAAATAAATACTATTTTTATTTCTTTTATAGCAATATTCATTTTTCTAATGTGATAGTTTAGGTTATATTCTGTTCCTCTGTAATTTGAAAATGTATCTACTAAATTATTTAAAATCACTCTTCATGGTGAGGATTTAAAGCCCCCAAATGACGAATTAGGGATGGGAACCTAGAAAGCTGATACGCTTTCATGCAGCCCAAGTTCAATTTAGGATTGCACAATACAATACCTGTCCTGTCTCCAATATATATATATATATATGAAGCGAAATACGGGCTAGCTCCACTGATGACACCCAGAGCAGCTGTTCCTGAGGGGATACAAGGGCAGAGGACAAGGATGGTGACCACGAGAAGATTCCCCATGGCTGATGTTCTTCTGAAATAATGGAGTCGAGGCAGGTGTCAAATGATTTGCTAATGTTATCATTTATTCATTTGCTCATTTATCCATCCATTTATTCACAGAATATCTACCAGAGGCCAAATACTGATTAAACCAGCTGCTGGGCCCAGTGATAATTATGCTATGGTTGCCTAAGGACTCAATGATCCCACTGGCCACCCCTGATCACCCAAACTGACCCGAGGAGCTACTGAGAACAGATCCAGATGTGATCCTGGAGCCCTCTTGGAACCGTGGCTTTTATGTCCCTCCTGGTGATGGCGGCTTCAGGACAGCACGTGGACGATGAGGTGGAACATGCCAGAAGAGAAGAGACATGGCCAAGACCCTTAAGTGGCAAAGCCAAGTTCTATTCTCTGGATGTACATTTTCAGAAGTCTTCCCCAGTAAGTTTCTCCCATAGTATATCACTTAGACAACAATATTATTGTTCCAGTTCTTATTTCTATAATAAAATTCCACTATGCTGTCTGCCCAGTAAGATGGCTACAGAACCAAACTCAAAAAGAAAAGGGAGAAGTGGGAGGTAGCCTGAGTCTGAGAAGGAGCTCTGTGGTCTCAAAGTGGCTCCTACAAACTTGGGTATGATGTGAATGACATGCCTCCCCATTCATACATTGAAGCTCAGTGTGGGCACTTAGAGATGGAGCTTTTAAAGAGGCAAATAAGGTAAACGGGGGAGTTAAGGTTGGTCTGGTGGACCAGTCTGTCTGGTGTCCCTCTTAGGAGAGGAGATTTGGACACACAAGAGGATACCAGACAGAATAAAGACTGAAGTCACAATAAGGCGCCATCTACAAGCCAGGCAAAGAGGTCTTAGAAGAAGCAATGCTGCCCACACCTTGGTCTTGAACCTCTTGTTTCCACAAACAGTAGGAAGTAAGTTTATGTTGTCGAACATCTAACTTGCACTATATAAACTAATGCACCCCTAATAAACTAATGCCATCTCCAACTTAAGGGGCATGTGACAATATAAAACATGCCCACCTTGAAATACAGGCTTATCCTTATGTAAGGAGTCTACAGGAACACAACTTCCTATTATAATAGGATACTTTCCAGAAAAAATGTCAGGAAAAAAATGATCAGGCAGGAATATAATGATTGCTTCAGCCCACCCCCACTGAGGCCCAGAAGCCACTTTCAACCATGTTTTGTGAGAAGCATAGAACTTTATCATAGATCTGATGAAATTCATATCCTGCCATCATCCAATACTAAGCTGTAAGTAACTCATAAATGCAAAACCACAAAATTCACTGATATTCATAAAGTAAGACAAGCGACTCTATGACAATGATTCAACTTGCCTTTCCAAATGCCACGTTCTTGGCAATCCTGTGGAAAAGGGCTTGTTTCAAACTCAGCATCTGAGGAAAATGGAAGAAAGGCTTTCAAAAGCACCCACTGCACCAAGAAATAGCACCAAAAGTGGATGCGTGCCAGAAGCAACTATTTTTACTTTTCTGTCATGAACACTGTTCCTTTTTAAATGGCATACATTTGGCTGGCTTCTAACTGGAAAAGTCACAGAAATGTACCCTTGCAGAAAATATCTATAATCATTTCTCCCTTGGAAAAATGAATGACAAACCCTGAATCATGTTTCCTAGGAGTTTTAAAATAATGATGCTGATTTGCTAATTTGAAAATTCCATGGTAATAAATAAGCAATTGAAGATTTAACCTATTTCTCTGAGGGCAATCAAGGGGAACTAGAGGAGAGAGCGGCTCTGGCACCCCGGTTTATTCCGTGAACCCAGCGTTCTGACAACTGGCAATTCTGAAGTCAACTGCTGAGCACTGCGAAGCTGTTGGATATACTTCCTTGGTTCTTTGCTTAAGTTAAAGAATCTTCAGACTTACACCATTTTCCCCTTGCCAATAAAGGTGAAATCCCTTCTTATCTCTCTGAACTTACTGGACTTTAAGGGATGAAAATTAGTGGGCGTTGTGAAAACATCACACAGAACAAACACTTAAGAGTAGAGTTCACGGGTCCCAGGAGAAGGCTTATTTGTCTCATAGTTCCAGAAACCTTCCTCACTATGAAGCCTTCCAGTCAATGGAGAAAGGAAGGAATTATCAGATGTCAGCTGGGCCCTGTGGAGTTTGGGACAGACAACCTCACGCTCAGAAAACGAAGCAGAGCTTAGGACATAGGTTAATGCCATGCTGGTCTTTCCACACGAGGACTCATATAGTCCCTATGAGGGTTCTTCTCCTTCCTAAAGAGTTGTGGGGAGTCCACCTGGGGACAGTGGCACCAATGTTGTATGAAGAAGTTTGAAGTTTCAAATGCAAAAGAGATCCGCATGAGTGTTAGGGTCTGATGTGCGCTCACTCTCCACATTCAGTACACCATACAGAGTCAAGGACCCCAGCATGGTCCCTGAGCCAGCATCACACTTGTTTTGTTTTGTTTTTTTCAGATAAAATGTTTATCAGCTTGCCCAGGCATCAGAATCAACTGGAGTCCCATCAATGTTCAGGCTGAGTGCAACTACTCACACACAGGCTCCATTCCTAACTGAATTGTTCCATAAAATGTATTGGCTAAAACAAAGACATTCTATATGCATTCCAAGCTCTAATTATTGAAGGTTATATTGTACCTATCCATCATAAAAGATAGGGAGGAGGATGAATTGATTGTATTTAACTGGCTTAAATTACAATAAAGCAATAAACTTATTTCACTCCATGAACATGTCAGTGGTTGACTATTTCCAGTGTTTTCCTCTACAGATGAATTTTATGGACTTCATTTGACTCAAACTTTTAATCCATCCCATCCCCACAAATTTTTATTTTTGCTTTAACACAACGAGAGAAGTCTGGAACATGCTGCCTTATTCTGAATTCCAGACTCCCTCTTTTAAACATGGTACAACACTGGGAGAAGTGACTCTCTTCCAGACCATAAAAGGCACAATTTCATAAGCAGCCAAACCAGGCATACGAGAAAAATTATCAGAAACAAGAGAAATGCAGAGATGCCACTTCCTTGTAGCAGCAACTCTGCCATAGACAATTCCTTCTCAAATCTGACCTAGCAGCCTCGCTGGGCTTTCAGATGAACAACCCTATTCCCAGTGTGTTGACAATGAGGGGGAACCACAAGAACTGACAGCAGAGAAGCACTGCTTTGCCCAGGCATTGGTGGCTATCACTCCACTGGTACCTGTCAATTTTATCTCAGAAATTAAAGTTGAAATAAAAGATTCCAGGTATCTGTGGCACAGTGCCACATGATTTACAGTACATAAAATCATGGAAAGTCATGCCACTTCCTGATAGCACACAGCTCCGGCTGGCCACCGAAACGCCCCTTCTGACTAATTCATTCCATGCTGTAGCTTTCCATGACTAATTCATAACCATATCCTACTTTTCTCATTTCCTGAAATGATTCTGATGAAGGTTGTTCCACAGAAAGAGTGGAATGATATATAAAACCAAGAAACCTAGACGCAATTTTAAAATCTTTACACTAAGTCCCAAATAGACTTTTGGCTATAAATTCCTAGATGAATCAGTGTTCTTGGGTTCTAAAGGACATCAGATATTCCAGGAGACCAGCCTCGTAGCACAAGGCTGGGCTCACGATCAAAACTGCCAAATCCAATTCTGAAGTCAGATCTATTTGTAACAACACAAGCAAGCAAGGGGAATCTTTTCAGACCAAAGAGGTTTGAAATTAACAAAAGTCATGACTAATACGCAAAGGGAAAGAAAGCAGGCCTGGGCACTCCTGTAAGACAAGCACCACATGCTCTATTTAAAGGGATATCTCAATACTGAATCATTATTTTTTTTAGATTTACTGCTACCAGAAGGAATATGAATTATTTTAGGTTTCCTTGAAGTGTTAGTGCTTTAAGAAAGAATTTTGCTTTAAAATTGCCTGTGAATAAGCAGAACAAAACAAAAAATAGTTTGTTGAGCTGGGCATGGAGTGTATGTTTACAATCCCAGGTACTCAAGAGACTCAGGCAGGACTACTGCAAGTTTAAGGTCAACCTGGGCAATTTAGTGAGACCTCGCCTCAAAATATAACTTGAAAAGGGATAGGTCTATGGCTCTGTAACAAAGCCCTTGCTTAGTATGTGAAAGCCCCTGAGTTCAATCCCCTTTCAGAAACAGCACAAAATTTTAGTTGGAGCTACAGCAGGATAGTAAGCAAACTACCCCTTTACTAATTACCTCTCCTACTCATCTTTTTTGATATTTCTATTTTTATCTTCCAAGTTACCATTCTAAAAACAATATATTCTCACATAAAAATTTGAGGATGGATGAAAGGGTTCAGTGGTTAAAGCAGTTGCCTAGAAAGAACTAAGTTGAGTGCTAAGTTCCCAAGTTCGATTCCCCAGCACCATGTAAGCCAGGCATGGTGGCACACACCTGTAATCCCAGCGCTCGCACTCGGGAGGCGGAGACAGAAGGATTACTGTAAGTCCAAGGCCAGCCTGGGCGCCACAGTGAGTTCAGGACCAGCCTAGGCTACAGAGCAAGACCTTGTCTCAAAATTTTTTGAAAACATTTTGAATTATGAAATTGCTTTCACTCAAAAATCCATTATTTTATTAGAATCATTCAGTGACTCAAATACCTACTAATGAATATTTTAAAAGGTTCTTTCAAGGTAAGTTATGTGTTGCATGCTAAAAGTAAGGTCTCAGATGCTGGAACATTAATGAACTGATAAAATTGCCAGGCGAGGGTCAGATAACTGCAAAAAAACAACCAGATAAAAGAGTGATGAGTAATTTTATAAGCTGGATCAGGTTGATCACACCTGAACCCAGGAATGACTCCACCTTAACGTCCCAGGAGAGACAACCAGTCATACACCTTCCAATGAACAGCAATAGACAGCGTGAGATGTCTCATGTCAAGTAATTTTGTTCAGACAAAAACAAGAGACCCCCATCTTGGCCAAGCTTCCAGACTCATGATTTTATAATTATCAGAGGAAATAATGAGATGTGCTAGACGATGCTGAAAGGATGGAAGCAGGTGTTTCCAGACACTCTAGTGGACAAATGAAATAGTTTCTTTAAATACAAATAATTGAGCAAGGCGAACCCAGACACTGAGATGAACCAAACACAATGAGTGCGTCTTATTTATGTCCTAATTCAAATACGCTGGCTGTAACAAGATGCCTAGAAGCCAACTGGGAAAATGTGAACACAGGATGATAACTTGAGGCAGAACTCTGATATATTTCAATTTTATTAGGAGTCCCTATCTCTCAAAAACCCATACAATGAATTGATGTAATTCCCGGGTGCATTAAAAATTACTCCGTAGTTGAGTGGGAAGCGGGGGAGGGCTGGGGGTGGGGACAGATGATGTGTTGAGATGGTCCTTCCTACCTTCGCGGGCATTTGAAAATACCCAAAGTAAAAACTTTGAATTATGAAATTGAATTTTAAATCATTAACATGGTTTAAAGTTAAGAGGCAAAAAATCCTAAAAGGAGTAAAGATTTGATAGAGAATTTAAAATCAGGTCAGCACTACCCATTCTAATTCTAAACAGACACAGTATAAGATGGGTTTCATAATAAAATATGTAACTCACAAGAGTTGCAAATATAGAACTTGATTTTTGACCATCTCTCAAGAGAACTAAGCCTCGATGAAAACTCTCGCTCTCTAACACTTGAGAGTACATTAGAACTCTCTTGGAAAGGGTTTCTTTGCACACTTACTGCAACAACAGTCAGTGGTGCAAATACTGAGATTATTTTTCAATCACTGTGAAAGCCAGTAGAGGAAATACCTGGAACGATTGTCAAAAGGCAGTTCTGAAGAGGAAGGGTGAGCAGAGGAGCACCTTGGTGCACCCTCAGGTGCAGCACTGGCAATGTGCTGGTTCCTCCCAACATTAGCTTCTTATTACCTCACCTGTGTCAGGTGGATCACATTACCTGGAAGGTCTCCGCGCCCTACTGAGAAGCATACTCTTGCTACACTGTTGGTGAAAACATCTGGATATACTTATGGCACTTTAAAAGCTGCGAAGACCATGCCAGAGCCATTGGCTAAAATGACATCAATTTGAGCAGATATACCACTCAGTCCCCTGAGGTTTGTACGGCTCATTCCAGCCACCCATTTCAGAAACACTAAGTCATAACTCCCACAGCAATCTAATGAGGTGTGGAGGTGGCAGCTGGGGTGTTTTTATTCCATCTAGGAGAGACTGCTGCAGATCATGTGACTGCTTAAGGCAGGGGTGAGTCAAAGGGAAGGCCAGAGAGAGGCCTCACCCCAACGCTTCAGTGTCCCAGCAGGCCACTTTAACCATCACCACACACCTTTTGCCAAGCGTGGGGAAGATGCTGAACAGAATGACGTATTTGGGGGCATATTAGTAAGGATCATGTGGTGGCTTTTTAAATTTTGAGATAATTTTTAAAAATAATAAACATGAGAACAACTTTCACATTTAACAAAATTGAAAGATGAGAATGCTGGTGTCTGTTTTTCAAGAAGATGATGTCAGCAGACTCAGCAGCAACTAATGATAACGATGCAGATGACAGGTAAAACATCAGCTTCCGTAAACGTGACAGCAGCTCACTGTCTAGCAGCTCCCGTGACAAGGATTCTACACACCGTCTTATTTAATCCCCAAGCTACTCCAAGACTGGCACTACTACTTTTTTTTTTTTTTTAACAGATGAAGGACTAAGGCAACATGTGGTACTTAATTCTCTTGGCTATCTGACTTGGAATCAGAATTTGAGTCAAAGCAACAATGAAATTGTACCCAGCTTAACATAAATTCTTAAAATAGTGAAGAATGATCCATCAACCCCATGACAAACTATGTTGACAAGTTCAAGTCGTCGGGGAGGTGCCTGTGGTCTCATGTATTTCAGATGGAAAAAGTGCAATGCTTCTCGTGTGGCTGCCAATTCCCAACACAGACACTTGGCTACTCTGCAGAAGATACTCTAAAAGGCGGAACTCTCGGAGAGAAGACTACTCCAGGCTGCCGTTACTGAGCCACTTGCCGACAAGGGCTGGAGCCCTCATGAATTAAGTAGCAAACATGCAAGAAAGAACAGGAGGGAAACGTCTGCCAGGCCGGCCAAAGCTTCCAGGAAAGCAAGCCTCCGACTCGGGCTCTGAGGACCTCCCAGCCCAGGCCAAAGCAGTGATTCGGACTTGGTGTAGCCAATGAGCTGAAGTAGTCAAGAAAAGGCATCACGAAGAGTCATCAGCTCAGGGAACAGCAGGAACAATATACCCATGTGTACTTGAGATGGCCTGGCTTGACTGTCCGTTTTAGACATGAATCCCCAGATTATCCAACGTTCAATTTCTAGCAAACCAAAGGTTATACACACTTTTATTATATAGAAACTCTGGCTATTCAAAACAAACAATGCATTTCTTAAGAATTTTGAAGTGTAGTAGAGAATTTTACTCTGGTCTCACAAGAAACCAGGAAATCTGTAAAAGGGCACTTGTATGAGATGAGAGTCCAGCGCTCTGGTTTCCGGACCTCACGCTGGCGGTAACAGCAGTGTGCTCCTCTGGGAAGCATACCCTGCCCCCCTGTACCTCCATCGTCTGTTGCAAAATCAATGGTTAAGGCTCCTTCCGTGCCCATGCTAGGAATCCAAAGGGATGTGGCTGGGAAAAAACACACAATTACGTATGCTATAGTTCAGTTTATATGACTGAACCAGCTGCGGCAAAGCAAAGGACAAACGGAGTGCCACAAGAACACTTCACCTGGATACTAAAAATAGGCTTCCGAGTAATCACATCAACAACAAAAATCATAAATAGCTGTCATTCTAGCTGTATGAAATTTCCACTTAGAGCTACTGGAAATTGTGAGAATACAAAGACGGATAAATGTAGTGTGCTTATTCCAAGAATAGTTGGAAAATTCAGAACATGGCCAGGATTAGGAGGGAAAAAATAGAAGAAAACCTGCCTGAGAAATCAGGTAGTGTCAGGAAGTTTCCTATGATCTGTGCTTGACTCCCAGTACAAGATTCCTCCTGAGAGGAGAGCTCTCATGAAGCCTGGCTCTCTCTGGGCAATAGTTTTTATGTCCAAAAGCAGGGTCAGACGAGTGGGACCTACTCTGGGACTGTGATGAGTCCCATTCTGTGGGTGGCTACCAAATCTTTTCTTTAACTTTCATGGGCAATGAAGAAGATAAGGAACCTGTTTGCAAGGTACACAAATGCCTTGCCAGTAATGGTCTAATAACCTTTTAAATGCCAACGTCTGAGACATCCCCTTGTTCCAAGTGGATTAAGTCAGTTAAGATACCTGGCTCTTGGCCCCACAGAAGGTCCTGACATTCTTTGGAACGAAGCTCACACTTTCCAGTTTATTATCCAGACTCTGTTGGACATTCCCAAGTTACATTCAACCTACACTTTGCAGTTTACAAGGTTCTTTCACACATACCAACCTGGGGAGAGTTTCTCTAAATCCTTGAGAGAAGGCAGGGAAGGAGGCGCACCTACCCTGACCTTGGAGGGCCAAGGCTGGATGGGTTCCTCCTGTGTCCATTGGTACTCACATGCATGCTCGCTGACCTCCCTGTCCAGGGCAGCTGTGCTCAAATATCTGTTCCCAAAATCCTTAAGCTCATCCCTAACAATAGAAAGAAAGTATATTCCCTGAAGTTTTATCTTTCAATCTCACAAGTCAGGGTCCGGGTGGTTCTGAGTACCCTAAAAAAAAAACCATGGAATGTGCATGTGCTAGAATGTCAGGTCACATGAGTCATGCCTCTTCAGAGCCTGGGTTGGTCTGAAGATACTGTTGACCACAAGCACCTCATGGGACAGATGCAGCAACCCATGGGAATGCCCTGGAGAGGCTGGGAGTTTCTGCGAGGTGGCTTATCAGAAAGCCTTCGACCGGCTCTTAGTCCATTTTGGTGGCCATCACAAACTTCCTGAGACTGGGTAACTTAAAAAGGTGAAAAATTTTATTTAGCTCACGTTTCTGGAAAAGGGAGAATCCAAGGGCATGGCACTGGCAAAGGCTTCACACAGTTGCGATCCAAGGCGAACAGGGGAAGGTCAAGTGGGTACGTGCAGAAGGGATACAGCTCCAGCGTGGATCAGCTTCACAATAACCTGCTCTGCAGGCAGCTAATCCAGTCCCTCAAGAATGAACCTCATCCTGAAGAAAAAAGCACTAATCCTTCTTAATGACCCCGTCACCTCTTACAGTTTCTTCTTCCTTTCAACACTATTACTTTGGAAATTGACTTTTGGCTAGGAGAAACCACATTCATCCAACAGCAGATGCCAAGCGAGGCAGGATATTCTTTTGTCAGCGCTCAATCTTTCACACATAGAACAAAGAAGGGATAAAGTCAGTAAGAATAAAGTGCTGTGGAAAAGAGCAGAAGCAAACAGTGGACACCCACAGGGATCTGCACCTCCAGCCTGCTGACTTGTGCAGGATACCACTTCCTGGAAAACATCTTTACAAAATGAGGACTGCTGTACAGCTCAACATGATGAAAATAGTGTTATAATGGAAACTGTTTTGCAATTCTTTAATACTCTTGATATTTAATACAGTAATTTAGAGTGCCCCAGAAAAACTTTGGTTGAAGTGACAACAAAAATAAAATAATGTGTTAAAAATCGGAAATATTGACATGATTTCACAAAGACATCAGACATCAGAACGCGTTAGTTAGGGGCCACACCGAGTGCCTGGGGGGAGCCAGAGGGAGAAGAAAGTGGCCGATGAAGAGCAATGCCCAGCAGCGCCGTAGGACTATGCTGCTTATGAACTAATTTTGTGTTGAAATCGTGACCAGTGTAAAGAAAAGATAAAAGCTCCCAATCTGTGCAATTTTCTCCAGCACCAAGGAACTTTTTTACGATAAGTGGTTACTTTAAAACTTCTATTTTTAGTATCAAAAAAAAGAAAAAAGATTTCCAAAGTGTTTGTAAGCCATGGTCAGACTATTTTTTGACACCAGAAATAGTGACAGGTCTACATCTCCCATGTGTGCTAAATTTTACTCTAAATGATCTCTACACAAACGTTTGAGATAGGAATCTCTTTTTCCAAGAGTTAAAAACATTGTAGTGAATTCTACATGGTTGGCTTAAATGCTTAACCACAGAGTTATACAACACTTTTGGAAACTGTTTACCTCTTCCTGGATTATTTTACATAAAAGCTTCCTCAGTAGTCTGTTTGTGAAAAAAGATGGAGCAAAACATGAGTGCGCTCAGAAAAACAATACCAATAAAATCTGAATTTTAAACTAAAAATATTCATTCAATACTGGTGCCATGTTAAGGGGCCACGATAGCCCCAGTGTGCAGAGTGGCCGCAGCATACTCGGCTGGTTCCCGCTGGCTTCCTTTTCTACAGGCTCACAGAATTCCAAGATCTGCCTCCTTAAAAGGCTCAGGATCCTAACCCTCCAATCCAGGGGACTACCCAGAAAATTCCAGGCCATTCATCACTCCACTGTATGAACTGTCACACTCAAGTACATTTCTTCCACGTGACAGCACTAACCTGGGTGGGGTACTCCTGGTCGGCCTCAGATTTTCTGTGATGTCATTCAGAGCAAGTTTTTCAAGAAAAGCTGATGGATACCCTGTGAATTCCATTATAAGGGCATATAAAATAGTCATCTATTTCTCTCAGGGACAATCTCTTAAACCACACTTTCACTAAAAATCAATGAAGACTTCACGGAACACTAGTCTACTCTGCAGTGACAGCAGTTTTGTTGCATCCTTATGCTCCTGGAAATCAAATTAAGGTCCATACATGTGGGTTTTGCACCCATGAGTTTGGTCTCCAGGGATTCTACTAGCAATGGAGGGAAAATACTTGGGAAAAAATTGTATCTGTGTTAAATACACACAGGTGTTTTTCTTATCGTTTATTTCTTAAGTCAAAGTCTTTAATCCCCTGGCCATGGGCCAGCATTGGAGCAGATGAACCACCGGGCACAGGGACCTGCCACCAGAGCAGGTAAGCAGCGAACCGGAGGTGAGCTGCACACAAGGTCCCGCCTCCTGTCAGCCGCTCCTATCAGATTCTAATGCCACTGCGTCCTCCTCTCTCCCCTCCTGCCTCTACTCGCCATTTCAAAGCTATCCTTCAGCAACATATGGTATACAAAGTACTGCCCCCACCTCCTTGAGACTTTAAACTGGTCTTTACTAAACCAGTCCCTGAAATCGAATATGCTGATCCATTAAAAGTAGACGATAATGTCTGGTATCTATATCATCTGGCTGTTTTAAGGATTCAATTTACATAAAATGTTCACAGTGCTCAATACGTAATATAGATATTCTCACTCCACGTAACCCAAGACACTACTGTTGATACATCTATGCCACCTTCTAACACCAGTATGCTCTAGGAATTTCTTATTTAATAAATTGGCTATTTGTTATAATGGTTCATTTCTACTTTTGTTTGACACATGGGAATGGGGTGTTTCACAAACCTCTTAACTTCTACTCATCTCACTATCAGGCTCAGTGTCATCAATGCCTTGGCTACTATATGTTAATTGTAAGCCTACTGCAGCTAGAATAAAAGAAAGACAATGGTGGGAAACCAATGCGATGCCTTGGGAAGCTAACCTTTAAAGTAGAAAGCCAATTCTTCTACATTAGCTATCGGAAACTGTACACTCGAGCAATACACTTAACATGGGGCTGATACTAACAGAATATTTTTGAGTTAAAATTCTAGATTTATTGATGCTGGCATTGAAAAGTGGCTCGATATTTCTGGAAAATCACTTGGTAATATCTAATATTTATAAAGCGTCCAGAGTCCTGGACTAATTCTATTTTATGAAATTAATTCCTATAATTAAAAAGATAAAGTGTGTAAAGACACTTAAGTCAGCACTGTTTAGCGAAGAAAAATACCTGCAGACAAGACGCCAAGGGAGGAGCCTGCTCTCCACAAGAGCAAACAGCTTCTGTTCACCGAGCGCTGCGTGGTGGTTTACCAGTGCAAAGGCAGAGAAGCGCAGAAAAGCTTCCAGAGCCTTCTGAAATGACAGAGGGGTCAGCAAGGAAGATCATAAAGCAGGAAACACACAAGCAATGAAGCCCAGCAGTAAGCAGGCACCAGCTGGGGCTGGGGAAAGATGCAGATACCATTTTGTAAGAATTGTGAAGTCTGCCAGAGGGAAAGGAGATGTAGTTTGTGGCCTGGAAAGACACTCTGGGCTCTCCACAGACTCTGACTTGAAAGGAGGACAGGTGGGAGGGGAGCACATCTCAGAGGCTGGACCCACAGCCAGGACAGTGTACAGGGCTGGGCTAGCGAACGACAGCAGGATATAAACAGTGAAAAGTTACTACCGTACAAAGCATGGCTTGTTCACAGAAAAACTCTCAAAGTAAATTTTAATGTAGACTGAATCTGATGTTCACTGATTTTATTCAGAAAAGCTATGAAAAAATATCACGGTTACAAACACAGACATTCGTGGTTTAGAATTCTGAGCTTGTCCTCTATGTGACATTTAAGACAATGCTACTTAGTGTAGTCTGCGGACAGGATCTGGTCAGCCACAGAAACGGACAGCAAACCCTGGGGATCTTCAAAGCAATTTATCAGAAGACTCGCATATCTGCTGAGGTTAACAGTAAGAGTCAAGGCTTACAGCCTTATTCTTTGTGAGTTTCTTTCATTTCAACTTCATGTTTCCAGTAACTCATTTTCTTGATATTATGTCTATTGCTTGACAAGACACCAGAAATGGAAATAGAAAACAGGTCTTCCTCATAGGTCACCTGAGCAGAGCAGCCGGGACATCCCAGGCCTGTGGGCTCTCGGGGTAGTGGCAGCAGCCCGCTCAGCTTGTGCTCAGGAGCAGCAAAGCCTCCCATCCACTCTTTGCTCCCAGATGGGGCTGCACCCCATGGCCATGCTGGTTAGGGCAGAGAGGGCTCAGGGGCTGGAAACAGCAGTGCTTGCAGCAACGCAACTCCAGCCCCTCTCACAATCTCTTACTGGGGGTGGGGGTGCTGCAAGATGGAAGGATTTGTTGTACAAATTAGAAAACACTTCCTACGCACCAAAGGGTACTGCCTCGAATCCCGAGAACTCTTCCTGATCAACATCTTGATCATTTCAGAAAGGTCGTATTAGATGAGTTCAGTGATCTCCCCACATGCTCACTGCAAAATGCGCAACTTACAATTACAGTCACAAAGGGATAGGATGCCTTTAGACTCACAAGGCTTCGTGGTGTCTCTACACCACTGACCGTGTGGGTGTGTGGCACCAAGTACGCTTACAAGTGAGTCCTCATGCCTGACGAGTACAGGTAGTGCCACCTTTCCTGGCATACTGGCTCCTCGACCGTGAGGGCTGGTCGTGACACTCGCACAAGAACACTTCCTACCTGTTGCAGAACCTCTTCTGCTCTGGAGTAGATTATACTAGGTGACCCCACACCTAGGATATTTCGGGCTACCGAGAAGGGGCACTATTTCAGAGCTATGCAAAGATGGGGGTGCAGCTCAGGGGCAGGATGTTGGCCTGGCTGCCTAAAGCCCTGAATGCAATTCCCAGTCCCTCCTGCCCCCCTAAATGAGATGAAGTGTGCTATCTTGGGGACAGAGGAAGCTGCCCTTTCCTGGTGTAGGCAAGGGCTGGACAAGTACATGGTGTGGCAGTGGCGAGGTCACCCGGTGTCAAAGCGTCAACCAGCTTCTGGGCAGGTGACGCTGGAGGTCTTCTCCCCGGTGCTCCACCCTCCCTGATTTTCTTCCTTGCTCTCCTTCTTTTTCTTCAGGCACCTGCATGCACATGTGCCTCTCTCCCTCCCTCCCCCACCCTCTCTCTCTCCCCTTCTCTCTCTCTCTAGCTTCCTCTATTGATGTGGAAACCAGAGTCAGTGAGCAAATTTGACTGAAGCAGCACACAGGCCCAATGACACTCAAATTCCACCTGCAAAGGGGGCCCAGGAAGGCCAGACTACGCTAAGCAACCTTACCCCAGCAGTATTTGACTGGACAGACTTATGCCCAAAAATCTGACAGATGGCATCGCTTTGCCTTCTACCCACCTTTACTCCCCAAATCCCATCATGGCTCTACGCTTGGGCAACCTGTAACTGTGTAGATACAAACTAAATGCTCCAAAATAAAAGAAGTACAGATAATTTCCACTAAAACTAACCTGTGGATCCTTACAAGGTCGAGAACACAAGCTCTAAGGGGGCATGTTCGATTAGAAGAAGATAACTATGACACTTTAAATTAATATCACTTTGGCCCTTAAAACTCCAGCCTAGTTACTTCCTGGGAAAATGCTTACTAATATTGCTGTAAGATTTAACCTACAGTGGAAAAAATCCCCAGGAATTCTGGCCTCATGGGAATTTCCTACTTGTGTCTACTGCTGACATAATGAAATAGTAACAAAAGAAGAAATGGTGTGTGTGTATGTGGTGGTGGTAGAGGAAGGCCACTTGTCCCACTTCTGCTATTTATAGTATGGACTTCATCCTGCTATGTGGACAGAATATAATCAGAGTGAAAATTTTTCCAGGGTCTCTCATGCATCTGATCAGCCAATCTCTCAGTCAGGACCAAATTCTCCTTGATGGACAGCTGCACAGGAAGGGCTTAGCTCTGAGGCTGCGGAGGGGTGCTGGCAAGTCTGGGTGGCGATGTACTTAGAGTGGACTCCACTGGGACGTGAGTCTCCCACGAGGGCCTTCCGCTCCAGCTTTGACACCACACCACGTCCCATCAGAAGGAGGTGCGACAGGCACACTTGAAAGCTGACCTCGTGCTCCAGTGTGTCGGCCATCTGCTGACATCCGGGCTCAGCGCCGCCTAGGCCCTTGCAATCAGAATTCAGCCTTGAACTCTGCCTTTCGCTGTGCTCATTTTGGGAAGGTGGAGGAAGGGCGCTCTGTGCTTGCTGTAATCCCCAGCCCACACATCCGGCGAAGGGCTTTGCTGTGTAATTAGATGAGTTGTTAGAACTTGACCTCAACTGGATTTAAGCTTTTTAGTTAACGCTGAGCATTCAGTTTTCCATCTTCACAATGAAGTGAAGTGTAACTGAATCTAGAAAGTGTGTCTGCGGGTGAGAGCAGACAGAGCAGCCACAGCAAAGGCGTATGGTGCCCTGGATACTTCCAGCGGATGCCTGAGCTCCTTAGATGGGTCCCCTCATGTCGATGGAGGAAGTGTATGCCAGGCATGTGTTCAGGGAGTCTCTCAGATGAAAGGAGCCTGTTCTCCCGATAACTGTGTTCAAAGAAGACAGGGCAGAAATAATAGCACAGGCTACCCGCAGATGCGCCCCCAGAGGCCCAGAGACATCTCAAGTCCAGCTTGCCTTTATCCTCGCAGGGGTCGTCCTTTTCGTCAGTTCTTCCCCTTATCAGTTCTCAAACAGTTTCTAGACCGTACTTAGTTGCACTATGGAGCACGTGTCCTGTGGGTGGCTGAGAACCAGAGCAGCACGTCTGTGCAGAAATGCCTTCCAGCCCTCATCACCATCAGCACACCTGCAGAGGTCCCCTGGGATGCAACTTAAGGCGTTGTGTTTTCCATTTTTGTTGTTGCTGTTGTTGGTTGGTTGGGTCTTTTTTGTTGTTATTTTGATTTGTGGCCCTGGGAATTGAACACACGGCCTTCACTCTGAGCAACATTCCCAGCACCCTCTTTTTCACTGCTTGAGACAGGGTCTTGCTAAGCTGAAAATCTGGTTTTGAAATTGGACAAATTGCTGTTTGAATTGTCACAAACCCTATCAGATTGGACCTCAAATAAGGTTATTTCTTTTATGTTATTTTTAAATAACCGAATACAAAAACTGAAAAAACAACGTCAGCTCTACTTTACGGTGACACTTCACACAGTTATAACCTAGGTTGGAAGTCCAGCGAAGATTTTGATGGCAGGTGAAAGGTCTGGGCTCAGAAGTAAGCAGGGACTCAGCTGCAGGACAGGTATCACCCTGCATCCACTGATTTCTGAGGTGGGGAACCACCATGGGGAGCTTTGGGATGGGGTACACAGCGGTGAGGGGCGAGGAACATCTGGAGAGGGATGGGAATGGGTAAGGAAGACACCTGCAGCTTAAGCATATCCTATGTGTCAGAAACTGTGGCAGATGTTCACATCTACCACTGCTTTACAGTACTCATCCTGGCTAGGAGGCGGGAACAATTTTAATTTTACAGAGAGGATACGATCTTGAAGAAGTCCAGCAACAATGCCATTAGTTAATTGTGTTCTGGAATCAGTCACTGGCCATAAAGACCATGTGGGTGAGTAAGAGATCCACTCTAAGGAGCCTCTGTGCATTCTGGTGAGGAGCAGGGGCTAGAAGAAGGGGGCAAGGTAGGAAGGTCATTCCCACTTTCTCCCCTGGAAGCTTATGGCATTGCCCACTCACAGAATGAGGGGGAGGAGCACGCCCACACCTTAAGGACCAGTCAAAGTGTGGTGCCTGTAGAGACATTAAAGAAAACTCATCAATCCACCATATCTGAGAAAGTGGGCATGGCCCTTTCCTTGCTAAAAATGCACAGTCAAAAATGTTCATTATAAGCCAAGCCTGGTGGTTCAATCGCAGCACTCTGGGTGACAGAGGCATGAGGATGATAATTTCAAGCCCAGCCCGGGCATCTTAGGACTTAACGAGATTCTGTCTCAAAATCAAAAAGAAAAATGGGCTAGGGATATAACTCAGTGTGGAGGCCCAGGGCTTGATCCCTAGTACCATGCACACACAAATCCATACAGATAAAATAAGAGAAAATTGATCAAGTAAGGGAATGATAAAAGAAAAAAGAGAGCAACAAATTTGAGTGTGTGTGTGTGTGCTGGGAGGAGGGGGTGTAATTCTCCAAAAGCCTGTATGTAGCAACAGGCTTCTACGTGTGACTTCATTACTTTAAGAATCAGTGATGCAAGAAGTTTAGTAAACGTGGAGCAAACTTCTCTATCAGTCACTTCCAAACCCTGGAGAAAATACTCAAAAACTACAAGTTATAGGAGATTTATTTTAGCTCATAGTTCCAGCAGGTCCAGTCCATGGTTGGCCAGCACCAAGGCAGAAAATGCATGGCCACGTGTCACGGGAGGAAATCTGCTCACCACTTGGCTGCCAGGGATCAGAGAGCAAGAGGAGGAGGGAGGGGCAAGAGTACACCCTTCCAGGTCATGTCAGCAACACACCTCTCGCACCCCAGCCCCATCTCCTAATAGCACAGTCTGCTCTGAGCCCAGCAATGAGCTGCTGATGAGCACAATGCCACCGAGATCTATTCAGCTTGCAAAGGCTCCAGCACTGAACATAAGCCTTTTGGGGTACATTTTAGATAAGAACCGTAACAGTATAAGGACAAAGGACATCATGACCATCTCTCAGATCCCAAGGCAATTTTCTGGCTGGCCACAGGAGCCAGCATTCCACCTTTAAACACAGACAGCACGTGGCCGACATACTTGGTGCTACAAGTCCAGAGCCCGGGGGGTCGTCCTTCACACGGCCTTCATCTAACGTGTTTTTCTCACGATATGCCTGTCTCTTAGTGATGGCAGATGCTTTAGTTGTAGTTTTTTGAGCATTAGAAGCCATAATAAGAAATATGAAGTGTCTGATGAACCCAGCAACACTATTACAAGCAAAGACCAGAACGTGACCATGACCCACATCTATTTTTCTCCTGTAATATTTATGAGCTTGCTCCAAAGACAATTTGAAAAAAGCTGCAAATCGCTGTCAGCACAATGCTTAGAATATGCTTTTATGTACAGAGGCATTCATGATGCTGGGTAAAACACCTTTTTGAAAAAAATCCCTTCCTCAGTCACAAACTCAATCAAGTTGCAAACTTTAACAGACTCACAATGTTAACACAATGATAAAGAACAAACAGAACTGATTCTCAGAGGAAAGTTGCTTAAGAAATGAATGAAATAGGTTTAAATATGTAAAAATATATTTTGACTTTCTGGCATAATTGCCTAATTATTCTGAAGAAAAAGCAAAATTAATCACCACTTTAAAATTTATTAAATAGCCTATTAAATTAAACTTATACCTACTTTTTAAAAACAAGTCAGGTAAAAACATGAAGGCACTTTTATTTAAAGAGATTGAATTTTCTTAATATTACCAATCAATTCATTTTACATTAAAACTGTACACAGAACACAAATAAAAATCTAACAACTTTAAAATGAATTATTCAGATGATTTAATTTGGCAAATTCCAACAAACTGCTTCTATCGGCATGCCTGTGTAAGATCTGATTTAATCACCACAAACAGAACTGGTACCAAGAAAAGGCAGAAAATGGCCATATTACAAGAAAGGCTCCCACCTGCTTTTATGACTAGGAAAACATTGGAGTTGTCCTCTGGTATCTAGGACCTTCCCAGATGGCCAAAACGCAAAGATCTCAAGCCTCTTCTAGAAAATGGTGTTATATTTGCACATAACCCATGCACAACCTGGGGTACACTTTAAGGAGGCTCTTATACTGTATTGCTTAGGGAATAATAACAACAAAAAGAAGCTTGTATGTGCTCAGCGTGGTTTACAGTTGGTTACGTCTTGGATACGGAAGCCCCGCACACGAAGATCCAACTGTAACCAAGTGCTCTGAGGCACTCAAAGGCACAAAGCACACAGGGTGGAGCGCCTGCAGAGTCCCTGCACTTTATCTGAGGGATGTAGAAACATGTGTGGTGGAAGAACACCAGCAGTTGGCTCTGCCAGGACCAAGAAACTTCATGGTGGCCCACGGGAACAAGGCCTGGGTGACTGCCCCTCCTCTACTGTTCCTCCTGCCCCGGGCAGCACGGCGGAGATTTGGGTTCACCCACGCAACTTTCAGATCATGGCCCGCTGCTTCTCAGGTAGTAGGAAGACCACAGTAAAACACGGGGCCAGATGCAAGGTGGGCCCTTCACACCCTCCACCCGGCTCAGCCTCTTCGGCTGTAAAATAAGTCACTAGGGAAGGCAGAAGACACAGGGTGCAGGGAGCTCAGGGCGGGATCTCAGGCAGACCCCCACTTCACGGTGAGGAGGCTCTACTTTGCTGTTTTATAGGTCAAAGCTCAATGGAAGAATTCATTTTAAAAGGGTATTTCATTGATGACAACAACAATTTCAGCCAGCCACATAGCCGTGAAGATGGACGCTCGCCGAAGTCTCTTCCAGCCCCCATATTCTAAAGCCCAGGGAAGCAGGCGAACCCGGCTTCGCGGCTCTCTTCTCCTACCTTCCGGCAAACATCAGCTGAAAATACTGCGTGTGAGACAAAAATCACGCTTGCGTGAGGCTTTGATTTTACAATGGTGATGCCCGCACGGCATGGCCACTGGCTTGATGAAAATGAAACGATTTCTAACAGAGACCCGCTCTTCTGGGGCTAAACTTTTTCAATATCCTTCCTTTTTCTCCCTCTCCTTAGAACAAACTCGCGCAGGGAAATGGGGACTGGGAGGAAGCCAGGGCGGACCCCCAGCGCACGTGAGGTTGCGGGCTTCGACAGGGTCCGACCTTAGCCCTCCCCTCACACGCACCATCACTGCGGGAAATCTGCGCCTCGCGGATTTCCTCGTGGATGTCCTGTCACTAGCTTGCCCGGCCACAGGTCAATCCTCCCCCTGACCACACGCTCTCACTGAACTTGAGGAAGCCAGCCACCCGGTCCCCCTGCACACCTGTCCTGTGCGCGCTCACCGAGGCTTCCAGGCTCTGGGACACGCTGTGCTCTCTGTGTATCTCACATCCTCTTAAAACCTCAAGTCTCCAGTCAGAGGAGGTAACCTCGGCTTCCATCTTCCAACTATCAAGGCCAAGGAATCAGTTCACTGCTGTCCTGTGTGTGACACCATCCTGCATCTCAACTTCTTCTCCAGCACGTCCGTGCGGGGGGAGCACTCCTCCTCCTTCCCAAAGGGAATACCTTCTTTCGTCCCCCAAGTCTGCTTCTTGCTGCTCCTCCCGGGCCTTCCTTCACCTTGTAATCACCCCTACTTGCCATTCGGGTTATGGCTGTTACAACATATACCACTTATCCAGTTAGCAGGAGACTGTCATGATTATCAATGTTGCAAAAGCATACAGAAAGAAAACATAAGATCAGAGATGAAAAATATGATTTAGGAGGCCCAGCCTAACCAGGAACACCAGAAAGAATGGAAATAAATAAACAGGAAGAGCCTACAGAATGCTAAAGTAAAAAATTCTTAAGAGCTAAAAGAGCTAAGGCTTTGAATCAAAAGGGATACCACGAGGAATAAGGACTCACATGCAAGCTCACTTGGATAGCATTTTGAGGATATCAAAGATAAAGATTTACTTCTTTATTTATTACTGGAGACTGAACCCAGGGAGTGCTGAGCCACATCTCATCCTTTTCCTATTTTTTTATTTTGAGACCAAAGCCTCACTAAATGGTCCAGGTTGGCCTCAAACTTACTAACCTCCAGCCTCAGCCTCCTGGGCAGCTGGGATTACAGACATGTGCAACTGGCTTAACGAGAGATGTTTCAGGAGGGGGGAAAAATCAACAGTCACCTCAAAGGGAGCACAAGTCCAAAAAAATCAGCCTTCTATAGCTCTACTAGATGCCAGGACTCGGGGCACCTCCCTGACAGGTCTGAGAGGCGACACTCCCTGGAGACCTCCACGCACAGATGTGCTGCTCAGTGAGAGAGAGGAGGGATTATCTATATGTTAGGATATTTCTGAAAAAACACAGGCAATTCATTTTTCACTTTCTCTTTTAGGGGGAAGTTCATGTGAATGTAGTTCAACAACATGTAGGCATAAACCACAGAAGAGGAAGACCTGAAATGTGGATACAGTGGGCCCATCTGAGGGACACAATACTGAACCTGCTCTCTACATGCAGGACTCCTGCACACGAATGTCACGAGGCAGCAGATCAGAGTGGCCAGAACAGTGCTCATCCATGGTCATGAAGCCTGCTCTGTTCTTGGTGGCTCCACTCTGGGCCCTGGGGACATGGGGCTGTCCAGAGAGAAGGCAAGGCCTTGTAAACAGCCCCGCAAAACACCTTTTCTACCAGTAGGAGATCTCCTGGATCCTGAGTCCTCATTTTGAGATGCGCAGAAATCCACCGATTTTAGTGCAACTTTCCAGAAGCCTCAGACACGTTGGGAAATGTTACCAGAAGGAGTCGGGTAGCTCTGAACACAGCCTTGGGCACCTGGCTCCTGCCTCCTTGTCCTCTCAGGCTATGGGTACAGTGGTAAGTGCAGAGGCAGGACTGATTTCCCACCACAAGTTAGCTGGATGACCCCAGGCATGATCACTTACCCTCTGGGCTCCTGGCTCCTCTCACTAATAATAACAAATACACATGTAATAAGCCAACAGAAGAAAAGGATTTGCATTTAGTGATTCTCAAACGTGGATCCTTTCAGGGTAGGCTGGCTCACTAGGATTGATATGGGAAATTTGTTAAAAACGCAACGTTAGAGTCCAGATCTTTGACTTCAGATCTGGGTTAGGAACAAGGCATTTGAACTCTGAATAATCTTTGTTGGTAACTGAAATAAGCAGCCAGATGTGGGGATCAAGTGATTACTGAAGATTCTTCCAGCCCTCACAATGTAAAGATTCTATGCATGTATTTATCAACTGTTCATGACCAATTTAATAACCATGCCCTGGAACTTTATGTGGTATAGTTACTCAGACATGACTTATGTTTGCTGATGAGTGGCTTTCGCTTTGCAGGACACCAGATAAAGCAAATAAATGAGGGGTCCTAAAGAGACCCCCATCTCTCAGTTCCTTCTGACACATTTTCTAAAACTAAAACAGAGTGTAGACCCTATCCCTGAGCTCAGAAGTGTGGGCAGGCTGGAGGTCCGGGCCCCAACCCTGGGAGCCCTGCTCCCATCTGGCTGCTAGCTTACAATTACGATCCTTCCAATTATGATGAGAATTTTTGTTTTATTCTTTCAAATTGCCTGTCCCACTCTGTAAAAGAGAAATAACCACCACCAACCCGTCACCCAGGGCTACTGGGAAGAATTCCCATGGAATCTCCTATCAGGAGTCCGCCTGTCACCCACTAATGCCTGGTGTCAGAGGGAGGAGTGTCACAGTGCATCACTGTCTGACCCAAAGTGTCCCACCACAATTACCACAACAGCTCAGAATGAAAGTGGATCTGACCAAGGACTGGCAAGGAGAAAACAGGCAGCCCGCATCCTGTGCTCTCCTGGAGAAGGCGAGCTGAGCCCGGAACATCAAGAGGCTTCTTATCTGTCCTCAAGTGAGCATGAGTGGAAGGCCGGGCGGGGTCTGCACGCCAGGGTCGGCAGGGGCAACTTCCCGTAGCCGGACTGCCGGCATGCGGGGCTGACAGCAAGCAGGGTCAGTGTGAATGGAAAGAATGACAGTGTGTCCTTCCACCTTCCTGAGGCCCTGCTGATATGGAAACCGGCTGGCGCAGGCGGAGGTGGAAAGTATGAATCCATTCTTCCCCGGGGTTGAGTGACCGAAGAATAATCAGATCAGCGCCCAGGCTAAAATATCACTGCAGCTCACTTGACCAGCTATTATCCTGTCACGCCCTTCCTCCGGGCTCCAGGAATGCCGTGCTGCAACCTGAAGCCAAGGGGGACAGCGCAGAGGTGGTCGGGATGGGCTCCGAGGCACGCTGTGCACACCGTGGCGAGGAGACACGGACCGGGCAAGGGCATGCATGACAGCCCACCACGGCCCCTGCAGCGAAGCGCACTCTTCCCATGACTCGTCACCTTGGTGACGGCTCACTGCGATACGGGGGAGGGGAGGAAGTATTAGGGAATGAGCCCAGAGCCTTCAGGCTGAACATCTCCAGTCCAGTTTTATTTTTGATTTTGAGACAGGGTCTTGCTAAATCACGGAGTTACCCAGGCTGGACTGGAACTTGCAACCCTCCTGCCTCCGAGTCCCACAGTGCTGGGATCATGGACCTGTGCTACCAGGCCTGGTTCCACTTTCTTCTTGTTGTTGTTTGCGGTATTAGAGGTCCAACCCAGCACCTCTCACTGTCTACATCCCTAGCTCATTTTTCAGTCGCGATTTCAGGACAGGGTCTCACTTAGTTACTAAGTCACACAGGCCAGATTTGAACTTGTGATCCCCTGCTTCGGCCTTCTAGGGTACTAAAATTGTAAGCCTGAACCATCCAGCCTAGCTTCACTGAGATCTCAAGGGGATACATTCTTCACCCCACTTCAGGGAATAAAGTCCCAAGGGGACCTGACAACTGGCTTGAGGTTGTATAAACAGGAATTCTCCAGACCCTGCAAGTCTAGTACCTGGATATTTGCAAACTTTCCACAGTCCGGCTGTATCTCATGTACATACACGCGCACATACACACTGGAAATCCAGAAAAGAACAGAGAGACAGGCGTCATAGGGAACACTAAGAACACAGACACGGACGGGAAACAAGAGGGAGAGGAGGGTCTCAGGCCAAAACCTTGAAAATATCCCTTAGACAAGCACCAGGAGAAGAAGCCAGGAAAAATAAACACAGGCACTGAACAGTGAGTCCGGGCCCCAAGCCCTTCTAGAGGTGGACCCAGCACTATTGCCAAGACGTCTTGGTCACCACAGAAGAGATCCAAGACAATCCCTTCCAGGCTGGCAAGCTTGATAACAAAGTAATATGGCTGAGCCACCCTGGAAACAGTTCATGTTTTATAGTGTCTCAGATTTGAAGGCCACTAGTACTAACATCTCAACCAAGTCCAGACGCTGTTGTGCTAGAAATACCAAAGACATCTCATTCAAAATGAATTCGGCAAACAAGTCCAGAGAAAAATGATAATGAAGAAAAGCCTCTAGCACTAAACGATTCCTCTTACTAAATATTCCCACTAAATCTAAGAAAACAGAGATTATCAGGGCTAAAATATTGCGCCTTGTTGAAATGAAATTTCATAATAATAGTTTGCTTTTGTGAGTAATTCGTAAACACATCCTTCTTGCAAAAGGTTTTCTTCTACCAATTCATTCTTCTGCCATCAGCGATTGCTGTGGAAAACTGCATTCCACTGTGAAATATAATCTTATGGACATTAACACCTATTGAGGTTGTGATCACATTGCAAGGTGAGGTGGTGTAATTAGAGACAGCCAGGGGAAAAATACAAAGGATGCAGAGGACAGAAGTCCAGAGGAGGTAACTCCTGGAAGTCCATCCGTTCCACGTGACTTGGGTCACGTGGTTACACCTGAAGAAGGCCTCACAGGCCAGCTGTCATCAAGCCAGCACGGAAGCATGCACCTGCCTGCCTGGTGACAGTCTTTGTGGACATAAGCCTGCACCACACGTTTTCCTGAGTCTGACTTTGCCAAAGTATTCACAGAAGCATCCTGAGTCTAAGAAACAAGTGACATCTCACCAAACACTCACTTCATGTTATCTGTGGACCAGAACAAGGGCTATCTGAGGACAACCCTGCGATGTGCTTCCAGTACCACCTCTCTACGTGGAATGGACAAGGCTGCAGTACTGTAGATAATCTGGGTCATTTGTAATTAAAATAATTTTTAAATTATTAGTGTTGAAAACAATTTTTCTAGGAAAATTAATAAAAGAATTTTTTAAAAGTTGAATACTTCTTAATGATTATCTAAGTTTCTACTTCACCCTTTTAACTCACCTTGGTGATTATTTGTAACACTAATAGCCTAGAGATGTCTTTGGGAACTCAATATTGACATTCAGGAAAGAAGCAACTTACTAAGTAAGGATCCCCAGAATCGTGCACTGGCTACAGAAGCAGCACACATTAAGATACTATTTCTACTTTTTAACTGGGATAGGACCTTAATAAGTCTAACATATACACTGTAATGTCTAAATAACCACTAAAAATGAGTACTGTCTACCAGGCAAGTTAGCAGAGGGGAATAATGAAACAATGTAGTTAATTCGAAAGAAGGCAAGAAAGGAAACAAAGGAACATAGAACAAATAGAACAAATAAAAAAAGAAAGATGACACAAAATAGTGGAAGGGAAAGAAATGTTGGCCGGCTACACGCCTACCATTCACACACAGACGCAAGACAAGCAGCATTACCCACAGTGCTACGTTGCAATGGTCCCCATCCTTCTTGGTAACAGGGCGCTACTTAGCTGAAGCCCACTCTCCCTAGGATGAGGGTATGTGGATGGGGTGGGCAGCGGACTTGTACCACAGTGGTTGTAGAATAGCTCTGAAATGGCGGCAGCAGCAGGGGGGACTGGGAGCTCCTGTCAATCAGCAGCAGCATTAGAACCTGATAGGAGGATGCTGGCAGGAGGCAGAGCTTTGCTCCCAGCTCACCTCCTGTTCATTACTCGTCTGTCCACAACCCAGTCTTTCCAAGGCCACAGACTGGTGTCAGGTCCACAGCGTGGCGGGCCAGGGACCCTTGCTATATAGTACTAAAGGGTGGTATCGTTTGGATCCTAAATGTCCCCCAAAGGCCCAAGTGTTCAAAGACTGGGTCCCAGGATGACACTACTGGGAGATGGTGAAACTTTCAGAAGGAAGGGACATGGGCTCTGGTCCTTTTCTCTTCCTAGTGCTTTCCAGCCACGAGGTGAATGCTTCCCACTACTGCCATGCCACACCCCACCAGAGGGCTAAAAGCTATGGGTCTGCCTGATCAGGAACTGGAACCTCTAAAACCACAAGGTTTTCTCTTTGTAAGTGAATGATCTCAGGTATTTTGTTATAAGGCTAGAAGGACGGATAACAGAGTGCATTTAATAACGAAAAAGGGGCGGATTCGCCAGGAAGACAGAACGATTCTAAATCTGTAAGTGCCTAATAATATAGCCTGGAGTCTACCGATACATAAAGCAAAGCTGGCAGAACAGAAAGGGGAAGTAAGCACATCCTAATCAAGGGGGGGGGGGGGGGACTTCAAAACGCTTCTCTCAGCAACTGACAGAACAACACAATGCAGAAAGGCCACAGATAGCAAGGACAACGTGAACACCCAGTGTTGTCCAGGTCACAGCTAGTTGTTATTAAGTCACAGCACCTGACAACTGCAGCACGCACATGAGATGCTTCTCAATACTAAGTGCCCCATGAGCCATAAAGGATGTCTGGAAACAAAATCAAAGAACTAAGACGGAGGGATTTGTCATCAGAGTGGACTTGTGCTGACTCAGTAACATAAGAAGTCAACTATAAAATCCCCCAAATGTTTGTAAACTAATCAGCATACTTCCAGATGAGCCACAGAGCAAAGAAAAATGACAGAAATCAGAAAATACTTTAAAGCTGAAAGATTATGAGTACATGACATAACAAAACTTACAAAATGAAGAAAATGTCATCTTTAGAGGGAAATGTGTAGTCTTATGTAACTATATTAAAAATACCAAAAATCAATGTTTTATATTTTGACCTCAAAAATCAAAAAAATGGAATACTAAATTAAACTCAAAGAAAGTAGAAGTAAAAAAAAACAGAAAATATAGAAATATAAAGAAAATATAAGACAGAAAAAATTAAGTTAAATATCAATGCTTCAAAATATTTAACACATTTAATAAAACTCTAGGACTATTAAGAAAGGAAAGAATAAATTTTTGAATCATGATTCAAAGAAAGAGCATATGAGTAACTATCAATCTTGTAGATATTAAAAAGCCCATAAAATATTATGAGATGATATTTGAAATGTTAAATAAAATAAATTCCAAGAAAAACACAATTTAATACAAAAGGAAAGAACTCAACTGATTTTATACCTTAAAAAAAATCCCTACTTTAAATCTTTCCCAAAGGAATGCTTCAGAATTAGATATCTTCAACAGTGCAACTCTCTAAACATATTAATAAGAAAAAAATGTCAATTTACAAACTTGTATGAACTCTTTTGTGTAAAAGTCAAGAGTAGAACCCTTTTCACTCATTTTATTTCACCGTAACTCTAAATCCTAAAGCCTGACAATGTTGTTATAGAAAAGAAAAGGTGTCAGCTATTTATCTCATGAACGTAAATACAAATTGCAAAATAAGAATAACAATAAAACAAAGCCAGAATTATACACAAGATTATGGTACCATACCAAAGAAATACACACACACACACACACACACACACACACACACACACACACACATCCCAACATGAAGGAGCATGGAACAGCAGCATGAGCGTGGCCCGCCCACACCATAAGCCACCAAAATGCCATCAGCGGCAGAGCGATAAATAATCTGCCATGTATTCACACCACAGAACAGGGACAATAAAAACGAGCCCATTCCCACGCGTGTGATGTTAATTTTATGGGTCAGCTTGGCGGACTCTCCCACCACTGCTACCAGGCTTTGCCTCTCTTAAGGTGGAACAGTTCTCACAAGGTATAACTAACAGACTTTAAATCTTGGCTATCTCTCTCATGAAAACACACGTGCCATGCGCATAAAGACATAGCTTTGCTTCCTCCCAGGACTGGTATATTACAAGTATGATTCAATAAATATTTGTTGAGTGAATGATCAAGTGTACTATGAACAGAGGGGCCAAACTGAAACAAAACTGCTACCCGCAGTGCTGGCATTCCGGGAGGGCAGAGAAGGCAGCCGAGAAAGCAGCCAAAGCAGCACGGACACGAGTACAGTAGACACGGGCGGTGCAGTGAGAGCGGAAATGACTCCCCGCGGGCGGCGGGGACGCTTCTCTGCAGGGATGACCTGCACACCAAGGCCCGAAGGAGGTGAGGCAGGGCGACAGCTTTCCAGGTGGAAACTGCTGAGCCAGGAGGAAAGAACAAGCAGACACGTGGGGAGGGAGCTCGAGGGATCCAAGAAACATGGCAGGGCCCGAGGGGAGGGGCCGGGAGCTGCCGTGTGCAGACACAGACGCTGTCTGCACGGCAGGATGCGGAGGACCACGGAGGACCCAAGGACGGTGGGGCGAAATTACAGCTGAGCTGCAAGTACAACTTAGAGCTGACCTCTCGTAAACTGTCAGCGAGCCCTCCTCTTAATGAGTATGGCTAGAAAGAGGGTTAGGAGATCCTCCCACGGTAGACCCTGTGGTTGTGGCTCTAACGTGCAGACAGCCATTAGTGTACATAGGTCCAACGAACTTAAGAATCATCTAATGTGACTCACCCCCTCCCTGCCCTACCTGATTACAATGTACATGGTCACAGCAAGCTGCAGCATGACTGAACTGAGGCTGAGGCTATAAGAAGCGCCACCGAGAGGTTAACCAACTAGGTTGTGGCAGTCATGTCACAACATGCACACGTACCAACTCATGTTGTGCAGCTCCTATGCACGCAACTTAATTGGCAATGTGACCTTAATACAGCTGTGGGGGAGGACTGCCATTAAATGTCATACTGAAGAACATTGCTGTCCCCACTTGCCAGAACTCAGATCTGCTTGTCAAACGTTCCCATGCCTTTGACAGATGAAACACAACTGATGGGGCATCAGAAATCTGAGAAAACAACCCCAATTCACCCAACCATCCGAACTGGCACTCCAGAGAAAAGTGTGACTAGCATAGGAGGGGGTCCCACCTCTCTGCCCACACGGGCACCTGGGCACCAGGCCACACTTCTGCCCAGGTTGGCACACTGCCACCTTTACCTCTACCCAACCGCACACCTACACTTCCACGGGCTCGGGCCCCTGGCTGACTGGGCTAAAAGATGGTTGCATAAAACAAGGCTCAGCCCTGGGCCAGCGGTCTTCTGAGCGTACACACTGGTCAGGAGAGTAAGGCGAAAGCCAAGCCAGGCGAAGTCCCACTTTCCCAGTACTCGGGTTAGATGGGCCTATTAATACGAAAACTGAACAATCTCTATGTCACACTCCCATGAAAATCCATCTCCTTCACTGAAGCCACCATCCTGGGGCCACCAGGGTGCCTGTCATTATCCCACACCATGGCCCAGGCCTATGAGAAGAAAATCCTTCATCAACAAACCCACAACAGTTGGTTCTGACTTCAGAGGTCAAGCGCACCCAATAAGCTGCTGCCTCTGTTTCCAAAATCCAAGAAGCAAACATTTCCTGGTTAAATCTGACCTGTATCTGACTAGATTTTCCTATATAACACCGGTGCGCTCTTACGATTAATTCAGAAACGGGAGTCTATAACTACTGGCCAATCTCAATGGCTGGACTTAACAGGAGAGCCAAGAAGCCATGGGACAGGGCAGGTGCACCAATCCGTCTCAGGACAGGCTGGAAGAGAGAGGACAAGGGCAGGACCTGGTGCTGAACACCCTGGCATGGAGGGAATTTGGGCACAAGGAGACCACGGGCAGATGTCACTCACCAGCCCTGTACAGTCCTGGACATAAACATGAACCCGCCTTCACCGTGAAATGAGCTCAATCTCTCCTCCCTGGGTGTCCACTAAATCTGACACCTGGTTGGTACACTAGGATGTCAGATGATGTCCTCAGACTTGCTACTTATGAAGTGCTCACGATGAGATCTGGCCCATGAGGGGCCCAGCAGGAGGTGCAACACTGAGGCACCGATAACTCCAGCAGGCTGAGGAAACAAGACTGCTAGTGTAGTCCAAGCCTGGGCAGCAGTGACTCAGCAAGAACCTGCCTCAGCACAAACCTTGTGTGAGAAAAGGCCTGGGGTTGTAGCTCAGTGCCACAATAATAATAATAATAATAATAATAATAATAATAATAATCTCCGCTAATGGCATTTTCATGTATTCCACCATGATGCCAACTGGCCCTCGCCCATTCCCTGTCCACAAGGGCACCCATGTCCTCCAGGGCAGGCATGACTCTGCATGCCAGCACAAAGCATGTCTATACCCAACCCTCGCAATACATTCTCACAATTATCAAAGCTGCGCACGGGTACAGGCCTATAATCACAGCACTCTGGAAGGCTGAGGCAGGATGATTGCAAGTCTGAGCCCAGCTTTGGCAACTTAGCAAAACTATCTCAAAATAAAAATTAAAAAAGACTGGGGAGTAGATCAGTGCAGAGGCCATGGGTTTAATCCTGGCACTGAAAAGAAAAAAAAATCAATTATTTTTGTCTCCGTGAAAAAGTTGTGCTACGGTTTGGGTCTGGAGTGTCTCCCAAAAGCCTCATGTATTTGGATATAGTGGGGTAACTGTTGGGAGATGGGGCCTGACCAGAGGGGCAGATGCTTCGAGTTTGACCTGGAGGGATTGTGTCAACGTGTTGAGATGAGGGGATCCAAGGCAGAGCTTCAGGTGAGTATTACTGACTTGTCAGTCAGGAACTGAGAGGCGGGTACCCACCCAGGGGATGCACAGCCCAACTGGCAGCTTGAACTCAGTAAAGGAAGAAGAAACTTGTTACAGCTTCTTCCTGGGAAAGTTCTAGACTTGGGTCCTGCCTCCCATGGCCTCTGCAATGCCTTGGCGGCTTTCTAGCCTCTGCCAAGTACCTTCACCACGGCTGGCTGCACCATGGACGCAGTATGTGAGACCTTCTGAAACCGTGAGCTGAGTATAATTTTCCTCCCTTAAAGTATGGATTTTGGATACTTTGTCCCAGCAACAAGTAAGTATGTAAGGCAATGTGGCTGTGCCCTGGGCTGACGCGCCACTCTACATCAACGTTTTATTCCAGAGAATATATGGGAGGTTGGCTAGCAAGGCTGGCGCACCTGCCACCCCTTCCTTCTGCTGAGAGCCCGCTCACAGACACCTCTGAGGCAGGAGAGGGGCACAGGCCACCTGCACCAGAAGCCTGGGCCTGCTTTCCCTGAGACAAGACAGCGTGAGACGGAGCTGACCTTGCTGTGATACAAGCTGGGCTGAGGGGCACTGCTGCCCGGTCAGCTGCTGTGTGCAGAAAGGACAGTCACCGTCATCAGGGCAAGAATCGGCCTTAGTAAATAAACAAGTGGAAACTACCGACAAAAGTGAACTGCCTATTCTCAGGAACGAGTGCTCAAAGTCTAAAGGAAAGATTTGCATCCTGGGGCAACCACTGCCCAGTCAGACTTAGAATTCTACAATCAATAGCAAATAATTGCTAGTTTTCACTCACTTTTTAGTTCTGGGGGCTGAGGGATAAAGGATGAAACTGCATTCTCACCTCTCAAGGAGTATCATAGGCAAGTGAGAATTTTAAAAACTCTTGTAAAACAGAAAAGGGACAAAGCCATTCCCTCAGAAACTCAACAGGCCCCAGCTGAGCAGGTGAAGAATATGAAGCCCTGCCCACCAGAGAAAACGAAACCGCCAAACAACCATCTTAGAAGAGAGAACCATCTTTGGCCAGAGACACAAAAATTGTAAACCATGAGAGCTCCACAGTGGCAGGTGAGGAGGCGTCTCTGCAGGGGCCTGAGCCCCTAAGGAAAGTTAGCTGCACTGGATGGATATAATATGTAGGCATGGGTGGCACCCCATCCTGAGGCTTGGGAATGACAATGACAGAAAGGCAGACAAGATGCAGAGACAAGCACAGTGGTTAGAGTCAGACTTGTGGCTACTGCACCTGACTCTCAGGCAGGTACCAGCCTGTGGACAAGCTCCCCAGGCCTCAGGGTTGTCCATATGAAATGGGAGTCGTAACAGGAATCTGAGCATTAAACGTAACAAGGGACCATGGAGGACAGGCAGGAGGAGGTGGTGGCCAAGAATAGGGACTCTGGAACAAGACAGCCAGGGCTGTCATCCTGCCTCCCTCCCTCCTTGGCTATGCAACACCAGTAAGTGGCTTCACCTCCAAAAGACAGAGCTACTCCATCCATTACATGGGCACAGCCCTGAATTCAGAGATCAACACCTGTTAGATCCTGAATAAACTAGATGGATTCACTTCCCTTCTGGGAATGTGTTGGGAGGCAGGGAAAAGGGTCATCAGAGACAAAGGAGACACTACCTAATTTTTTGAAGCTCTAAGCAAGTGTTTCAAGGCTTTTTGCCGGTCATGAAAACAAACCGAAGCAGCACCTGCCAAAAGAATAGAACCCTGCGGCTTCTGTATTTGCATCCAGCTGTGTATGACCTTTTAGCAAATCACCATCTCAGGGAAGAGTGTGCACAGCTCATCTATTATGAGCGACTTTGGCATCCGTGGAGGGAGCTCCAGAGCCAGGCTCTGCAGGTGGCTGCTGGTATCTAAGCCACCTCGAAGGCCACCGTGGGGTTGCTCAGGCTCCCAGGACGCATGATCCTTGTCCCACCCAAGCAACAAGCTGGCCTCTTCACTGGCTGCTATAGGGAAAAGCACCTACTAACTCATGCCTGGGCAGCTGCAACAGAGGCCCATGGGCTGCGCAGGCCACCAAGGAGCCCCAAATGGGTGGTGCCAGAGGCAGCTACCACTCTGCAGGGGCCGGGACATGCTGCGGTCCAGCTGTGTGAAGGACACTCTGGGGAGCCCATCTGCACACACACCCACCATGCCCTTGGATAAGCCTGCACTGAGGACCCCTACTGAGGGCAGCGAGGACCCTCACTGGGTCCTTGCTGCGACTCGGAGCTGACCCTGGGGCGGGTGTGCTGATGAGACCAGTACTCTCTGAGGTCACATGATCTCACTGCATCCCGTGGGTGCAGTGAGCAAGCTGAAGCATCCTAGCGCCACTGCCAGGAGCTGCTAGCAGGGGAGAGGCCCAACCCCAGGCAGCCAGGAGCCGGCTCTACTGCCCTCTTGCTCTTCAGACACAAGGCCAGAAAAGGCTGAGGTTTCCTCCTGGGGTACCTCACTCCTGCTTCTTTTGAACAGCTGGCTGGATGGGGAAGCTAAGAGAACAGGGCTCCAAGTGATCAGCACAGGTACCCCATACCCCGAGGGGAACAGAAAGAACTAAGCAAAGCAGGAAGAACGCAAAGGCACTCATGGGCAAGGCCAGTGTCCCCACTCTTGAGAAGTGTGTGTCCATGCGCAGGCTCAGCTCACGGCCACCTGGAGGGCTCCCCTTTCTATATCCTTTTCCCCAACCCCCCAGCTTACAAAGACTCATGTTTTTTCAGTGTGCCAGGAAATTGGGGGGCAGAAGCACAGAAGCAGTCCCCAGCTGCCTGCGGGAAGCAAAGGTGCACATGGACTCGAAGGCACAGGGCACCTTCTCCGTACATTCTGGGGTCAAGTACAGGCTTGGGGTGCATTCAACCCCCTCCACAGGGACAGACCCAGGACCCTGACTAATAGCTGGGGACTTTGCCTTCCCACCATATCGTGGGGGAAGCTTATACTGTGGAGCCAAGTGACTCGGCCAAAGTCAGGAACTGCACAGCCACAGGGGAAGCCAGTGGGAGTGAAGTGGGCCACACACCTGTGCACGCTACCATGCTGCGCACGGGTCAGCATACAACAACCCAGCTCGGTACTGACAGAGGGGAGGGGATGGAGGGGTGCTGAGGAGGAGGAGGAGGGCAAGGAACAAGGCTGGCGCTTGGGAGTAAGGTGTCTGGGCTTCTAGACCTGGTCTAGTCATGTACGTGCTGTGTGGGTTAGGAACAATCTCAACTTCTCTGGGCACAGAGAGCAGCCTCCAGGTCCCTCCTGGCACCAACATTATACTTGCCCATGAAATGAGAACCGTACCACCCAATTATAAAGCTGCCAACCACCTGCATATACTTTATGCAGTCAAAATCAACTGGATTTAAAACTAACCATTTGGATCCTCAGTAGCTATATCTTCAGAGCTGACAACGTGTGGCAATTTAAATTAAATTTTAATAAAATTCCAAGTTTAGTTCACCAATTATATCTTACATGCTCAGAGGCCACGCATGGCCAGTGGTTACTGCACTGGGTCATGTAGACAAGCACACTTCCATCTGAGTTCAGAGAATTCCACTGGGGGCCTCAGGCCTGCAGATGGATTCATGGGGCTCACGAAAGTCTTCCAGAAGCCACCTGTTAAACGTAATAAGCTCTAACTCACACTTCCAATACAGCGCGTGCTCGTGAGTGAACTCTGCTTTGCTCTTGTTCTGGTGCCTTTTTTTCCTGCAGAGCTGCGAATGGAAGTGAGGGCCCTCCACATGCTAGGCAGGTGCTGCACCACTGAGCTACTCCTCCAACTCTCTCTTTGCATCTCTTTACGATTATTTAAGTTTTACTCTGAGTAACTTGTACCAGAGTACGTGGTCAAAATGTTTTGTTTGTGCCAAGACATAGATTGAATAGGCAGGTCACTAAAAAGGCTCCCTTTCAAGTGAACTTGGGGCCTTTACTTTGTAACTCAGCCCAAAGCCAGAAGCACCCAGCAGCAGCAAAAGGTCCAACAGAAAGTGGCTTTCTCGTGGTCTGGTTTTCTGCTGGAAGATATTTGGGGAGGGAGAGTAGTAGGGGTCTTTCTTCTTTAAAAGTTTAAATTACATACTTACCTTCTTTGGAGTACTAGGAATGCCTAACGGTCCCTCCTGAAAGTTATTTTCTGTCTTTGATGCCTGAAATTGTCTAAATCAAGGCTGCAGAACTCACAAGAAGTTACTTCCCCCTGGTGGTAACCACTGGTCTTCTGAATGGCATCTGGGGGCAGCTCTCTCGGCTCCCCCAGGAGCAGGAACACCTGCCCTTTGCCAGTGCCCAAACAGCAGTTTGGGACAGACCTTCCTCGTGTGTCGTTTGGGGAGCTCTCACTCTAGTTGTCCTCCCTGTCGTCTGTGTGCTCCAGGTGTTTTTGTGTTGAGTGGGAAAAGAAAGGACGTTATTAGACACAGAATGAAATGGTGCAATGAGCTCTGTCCGAACCAGCTGTGAGAGGGTAGACCCACGCCCATTCCAGTTTGGCCCACAGCTGGCGGGCATTCTGGTGGCCACGCTCTCACCTGTGAAAGTCTGGCCCCCTGTGGAGACCGAAGGAAAGGGCTCAGATGCACTTCCTGCCTCCAGACTTTGAGGACCTGCTCCTGATGTCCAGGACCAGGGATTCTACGGTGCTTATTATTTTTATGAGGAGAAAGACACCTCCTTCACCTATAAAATGATCTGATGACAGTATTTATCTAAGGTTCAAAGAAGAATCAAATGAGATGATATATAAAATATTTGGCACAAGTGTCAAGGACTAAATAGGGTAGCCCTAAGCATGTAATTACTAATTTTATAACTTATTAAGCTTTAACAGTGGGAAGATGTGATATTAAGAACTTTCTCAGCCAAGCAGAGAGGCTTACCTGTAGCCCTAGAGACTGAGGAGCCTGAGTCAGGAGGATCCCTGGCACTTGAGCCTAGAAATTCAAGGTCAGCCCAGGCAATACAATGAGACCTCATCTCAAAACATATAAGCCAACCCAAGAAATTCTCAGATGACAGGCATACGCCAGGATGAATAAACTGTGATACACTGTCATCCTATCAATATGAAAAAACTAACATGACATCTGAAACGTCTCCAAGAATTTTCAGATTCTCTAAGAGGCATTTCACGCCAGCTTTCTGTGCTTTTGTAAGTCTGTCTTTGGCAAACCTTCAAATGGTAACTCGACAGAATGGGGCACAGGGTCATCTCAGACCAGGTTTTCATAAATTTCCAAGATCAATTGAAGTACAAAGTCTCAGCTACTGAAATTTACCTTCTCTTTAACCATAAACTAGGAGATAGGTCAGCACAGGACATGGAGAGGTTGTGGGCAGGAGGCCAAGTGACTGGATGAGGGAGAACCGGACTCACCCTGGAAAACTTCTCTTCGAGCAAATTCCCACCTGGACAAGTCTGGGTGAACCTGTGGGTGACAGCGGGGACTCGGGAGCCAGAAATGAGTCAGGGACGATCTGATCCACCTGTGCCAGTGACAGATGAAGGAACTGCTGTCTGGAGACATTGACTACACGTCCACAGACACACAGCTGCCGATTACAAAGCTCTTAACTTACATTTATGTGACATATACAGTATGAAAAAATTAAAATCGGGAGAGATGATGTCTGTCCCTTCTCAAGCACTGCCTGGGAGGTACCCTCCCCTTACCCTGACCTTCTGGAATGGGGTGGGGACTACTGTCCTCATTTGACCATGCAGAAGTCCAGGGCCTGGGGAGGTGGCTGACTCACCTAGAGTCTCCTCACTGGCTTGAGCCTGCACAGTATTCAGAATGTGGCTGGTACCAATGTCTGTGGAAATAACGAATGCAGAAAGGGACAGATCCAGGTGTGTGCAGATCCAGCACCTAACACTGACTTCTGCCTGGATGTAGGACTATGACCCAAGGCCACCACAAAACACCAGAAACTCTGAACATATTTCACTAAATACAAGTAACTGTGGGGCACGGTGGTGCAGGCCTATAATCACAATACACTAGGCTGAGGCAGAAGGACTGGCCGGGGAAACTTGGCAAATTAAGAGAATCTTGATTGCCCCCCAAAAAAGTAAAAATCTAAAAAAGTATATATATATATATATATATATATATATATATATATATATATATATATATATATGAAACATATGGCTGACATAATAGATTAGTAACTCCTGGGAAATCCAATTCCAGGGTATAACAATATTTTCCACAAAGCTGTCCCAGGATTCAAATGCAAGTTAGTCTCTTAGAAAACCATGTGCGTTACCATCATGCCATGAGGGAATAGGCAGCACTGGCTGGGAGGCTGGCTGAAATTGGGTGAGTTGGGGACCGATGCTTCCTAGCAGTTGGACTGCGGACAGACCCCTTGTTCAACACTTGGCCTCAGCTGTGGAATGGAGACGATGAACAGTATCTATTTATAAGGTTCCTGGAAAGATAAAATGATGTTACATAAATCAGGTGATCACAGTACACAAAAAAACCACATCATATTAGAAAGTGGAAACCGTTTTTACAGTTTTACTGTTAAAAAGCACAAAGATCATCAAGACATACAAAAACAGTGATTACAGAACAAATGCTTCTGTACCCTAAGGTGAATATGCTGAAGCCCTCACCCCTAGTGTGGCTGTATTTGGAGATGAGCCTCTCTAGAAGAGATCACAATTCAATGAGGTCATAAGAGAGGGGTCCTGATCTAACAGGACTTCTGAGAAGACACAACAGAGAGCGTGGGATCTCCACACACAGAGGAGGACCGCTGGAAGACACAGTGAGAAAGTGCCACCTGCAGGCCAGAAAGAGGGCCCTCACTGGGACCCAACCAAGCTGGCACCCTGACCTCAGAGTTCCAGCCTCCACAACTGTGAGGACAAAATCAATGCTTGTTCTTTAAGCCACCTAATCTGCACTATTTTGAAATGGCAGCCCAAGCTGACTAACACAGTGACAAGCGATTGTTAGGCTGAAGGGGAAAAATTCCAAAATTAGCTCTTCAAATTAAATAACATTTTTGCCTTCTAATTCTAAATTCAGGCCAATCTCAAATACCTCTCTCTACGGTGTTAATTACGGTTGCTCGTGGGAATTTCATACTGCACCTGCTGAAATTAGCAATGAAAGGAAAAGTACTGGGCCTCTCCCAGCACCAAGGGTTCGGTTTCTCCAACTCTCCTTTCAGAACTGTGCTAACAGCTTTCGATATTTCAGGAACACAAAAAGCTTGCTACAATCCCCTCAAAGCGGCATTTACATGAAGCTGTGGAGGCGGTTCACAGTATATTCTTTCAAGTAGCTGTAACCTTAGCCAACATTTTTAATTTTTTGGTGGTGCTGAGGATGGAACCCAGAGCCTCAGCTATGGTAGGCAAGTACTCTACCCCAGCCCATTAATGAACACTTCTAACATCAGTGGATCTACAGAAATCAAAAAATTTAGGAAGAAAAAGATTATTAGCAAAACCTTTTCCTGTGAAAGGGAGCCTGTGGCTGGTCCCGCAGCGACCACACCTTGGTCTCCCTTCCTTGGCTTGTGCCCTCTTTGCCTGACCTGCATGAACTGCCATGCTCCTCAGGTATAAAATATAGCAAAGGTGTTGAGATGGCACTCTGGGATTCAGTGATGGCCTACCCTGCAGGCCCTGGCTTGCTTGCTCTGAGGGAAGCCGGCCGCCACGCTGAGCTGCCCTGGGGAGAGGCCCAGGAGCAAGAAACCCAGGGAGGGCTCCAGCCAGAAGCCATCTGTGGGCAGAGGCCCCAATCCCACACCCCAGGAAACCTCCCACTGCCAGCCTTCTTACTACCTGCAGGTGAGACCACAGCTAATGTCTTACTGGTGCCTTAGGGTGAGGCAGGGATACAAACACCGAGAGGTCATACACATTCACGGAGCTAATCCACTAAGCGTTCGGTTGATTCATTACACATCAGTAGACGACTACTCTACTAACCTGTCCAGAGCATTTACACAGTCCTAGCCACTTTGACAAGCATTTTACACACATCATGAGATGGAAATACCATTAGCAGTCCATTTGCAAGCAGAGAAACTAAAGTGCATGATGGGTAAACACTCAGAGTCACCCTGAGTAGGTGGCAAAAGGTTGCTTGAGACGCCTGCTCTTAGCCCCTGTGCATCAGTGCCTCCTGTGGACAGACTTTCTACGATGACTCATACTCAGACAACACGAAGCCAACCTTTTCCACAACAACAAAGTCTGAGTTAAGGCGCTTGATAGTCTCCTAATCTTACGTTGTGAAATGTCTGCATGTTCTCTAAGGACACATGAGGAACTCCTACCTTCTCCTACCATATTGCAACCCCCTCCTGCTGGAGAACACAGCAGAAGCTGGAACTCTCCTGGGTCTCTCACCATTACTATTCGTGATGGAAAAATTCTCTCATAGTGAGTGGATTTCAAACAGCTGCCTGTCCCCCCTTTTGAGATGAGTCCCAGAACCTGTGTCCTGAGGGGTCCACACCAAACTCACAGAAAAATCACTGTAACCGTAACAAGAGCAATGTATTCACAGAACTGCACAAACAAGCTCCTCACAGATCCATGTGCGAAGAGTGGACTGTGTTGTCTGATTACATTTTTTAGAAAGGAAGAAAACAAAAGAGACAAAGGGCATAGCCTGAAATATAAACGCAACAACCAACAGCCTCTGCTTTCACTGTTCCACTCCATCACAACGTCAATTTCTCTGTTTCCTTATGTAATTGTCCTAAGGCTTGAAAAGCCCATAGTTGCAGGCAGAAATATTTAAAGCCACTGCTACCAAAGGAAAAAATGCTTCAAGCAATCTACAGCGGTGGCAGACGGAGCTGAAAAAGGAGCCAAAGGCGCCTCAGGGAGTAGAGTGGTGAGGAGAGATATTAAAAAACAAAACGATGGCTGAAAAAACATTCAGCTTATTTAAGAATCTGACACTCTAAAATTAGGGAAAATGATACATAAATTCTGAGCCAAGCTTTGCATGTCCAAATAAAATGAAACATGAGATACTGGAAAACAGATCACTTCAGGACAAAAGTTATCCATAATGCAAGTCTGATAAGGCACATGCTTCACCTTTATACTGGGGAGAAAAGTGAACTTTGTCTAAAACTGCTTCCCCAACTGCTGTCATGCTAGGGTGTCACATTTTATAATGCACTACACAAACTGCCTTGGAATGGGAACAGGCAGAAACACAGCCAAGGACAGAGCAGACAGACTCAGGAGTGGGAGTTACATGTATCAGCTGTGCCATCAGGTCCTTAAAACTGCAATCGTCAGATCAGTACTGACTGATATCTTGTCTGCCACACTGCAAGTTCAGGAGGTGGAGTCTGGCCCCATCGTCAGGTACAGCACATCAAGGTGAGGGAAGGCAGCCTGTCATCCTTAGAGTAAGACACTCCTGCCTCATGGGTCACGACCTCAAATGCCCAGGCCAAGGGTGGCCAATCTTTCGGCCTAATTGGGCTTCAATGAGTGAAGGGGAGTGCCTCGGGCCACTTACAAAATATATAATATAGCCGGATCTGGTGACGCAGGCCTGTAATCCCAGCACTGAGGCAGGAGGACTGACAAGTTCAAGCCAACCTTGGGCAAACTGCTAACAAGACTGTCTCAAAATCAAAAATAAGAAAAACTGGGCTGAGGACGAAGCTTAATGTGAAGGCCCCAGGCTAGATCCGCAGTACCAGTACCACCAAAGCCCGTATGTGTGTGGGTGTGTGTGGGTGTGATACATACACACACCTCTATATATTATGGTTCACATGCATATGTAACAAAACTTCCTTCATTTTCATTTTTAATATTTAACTTATTAAGTTATTTTACTTAATAACACAAGCCCAAGTTTAATAACTGAATAAAAACGTATCTGCCTGCTTAGTAGCAATAATTGCCCATTTCCACAGCACACAGACTCACAGGCAGGCAGCGGTGCTGTGTGCTGTGGTCTACTTGCTCAGGGCCATAGCACCTGCAACATGTGACACACATGGGTTCATGCACACTGCATGGACTCACAGCAATCCTCCTGCCTCAGCTTTCTGAGTGCTGGGACCACAGGCCCGTGCCACCACGCCTGGCTTCTAAGTGTAAATGCTATTTTTTTTGTTTTGAATAATAGGAAAAAGGGCTGAACATACTCAGTGTTGATCAGGGTTTTTTCTAAGAATATTTCTGACTCATGATTGGCTGAATCCATGGATAGGGAAGGCAGACAGCAGGGATAAATGCAACGGAGAATACAAATCATGAAAATGTGATAAAGGTGACAGTGGGGTGGCAGGTTGTCGTGGTAATGGGATCGCCACTGGTGGTTCAGGAGGTCTTGCACTGTGCCTCCCTTAGTGTTCTGCTATTGCCCGTTCAAGCACTAGGCGATCCCATCATTAAAAATATTGGTAAAGGTCAAACAAACAGCGACCGCAATTTATAACCTTGTGAGGCCGCGTTGCTAACTGTCCAGGCATCACAGATCGCTGCCCACCAACAATACTGCTCTTGGGCTTCGAAGCCAAGCAACACTCCAGGAAGAGGCAGCCTGACTCCCATGGCGGACTCCACGAAATCAGGGCTCAGATGGGCTAAGTAATCTGCCTAGAAGTGGAATCCAGTTATCAATTATTCAGCTATCTTTCCAAGATATCATCACATATCTGGCCAGGCCAAATCCCTTCTAGCCAAGGACAACTAACAGAATTCCCTGTGGAGCTTCCCAAGGCAAGTCCAGGTCCTGCCCGGCCAGGGATAAGGCTGGAGTAGCCTGGCCTTAGGAATTTCTCAAAGCTCCCTACACATTCTAACATGCGGCTAAGGTTGGAAACCAGCTTGCTCAAGGGTCTCCCGGATGGAAAAAAAAATTAAGGATGCCATTTAAAGTTCTTTTGCACCAGTCAAAATATTAGTTATTACGAGAAAATAATAGAAGTCACTACTACAAATTTTTAAGTGGACTTTTTTTTTAAGAGAAGAGTCACACTGTTCACTGGAAAAAAGTCGGCTTTTGCATGGCTTAACCTTTCAGCAGTGCTCTGCCAATCGACTGGCTATTCACATTTCAGAGGACCAATGAAAGGATATGCATCTCCAATGAGGCCTGCAACTCTGCTGCTGGAAAGTACCAGAAGAGCATCTGAGAATTTCAAAGTTCCTGGTCAGCACGGTGACAAGTGAATGAACTATGACTCTAAAGAAGCAACGACTACTGTCAGAAACCCAACGTACATGTAATCACCTCTCCTTTTCTAAGAAGAAAAAATGATTCACAGAAAACGGTAGTGTAATGGAGTATGCTAGGGAACCATCTGTATGCACAGAAAATAATTTAATAAAATTTTCATCCACTTGTCACAGTTTTACTCTCTAATAAATTAATGATGATTTGGCTACTGTTGTTTTTTAAATAAACACTGCATTCACATACTCTCTGTAAACCTCATAGTTGATGATGATCCAGCTAACACCAAACTGAAGTTAACAGTCACCAAATAGCTTCCAATGTAAATTCTCAGATGAATTAGTAGTTCAGGTTAGCCTGATTTTTCCCTTTACAGCTGACGTTACAGAATCCTGTGAACCTACCTGCAGACCACACTGGGTAGGGTAGCCCTCAACTGGAAGGCTACGGATCAAGGTCACCAGCTCACAGGGCCAAGATTCACTTTGCACTTTTCAACACAAAGGTGACATGCCATCCTGAATCAAAAGAGGCCTTTAAAATACTAAGATGTCAGACAAACTCAGAACCTTGGTAGGATGGTTTGAGTTGATGTGACACTGTCCATTTGCAGGAAAGCTTATCAGAGCCGCATCAGGCTCCGCAGCCCATCCTGAAGTTCCTGAGCCTCCCCAAGGAGAGGAGAGGTTCCAACGAACACCTCCTCACTTTCCTTATTCCTAACACAGCCCCCCTAGAGCAATCACCTTCTGATCCCCCCAACAACAGCAACAGCCTCCCATTTCTGTCTCCCTACTCCTCTCCCGGCCCAGCTTCCCTCTCCATAAGCCATTCTCTACACACCTTGGCAGTCAGAGAAACCTTGAGTCCTACCATCATCCCCAAGGTCCCCCGTGGAGCCTACCCTGTCTGTTCCTTTACCTCAGTTACTACCCCTCCCCACTTCTCATCCAACACTCACAGGGCTCCTTCGTGTCTCCACAAGCTTACCCCTGCACTGGAATTCATCCAGAGAATGGATGAATGAACAAATGCTACCTCAGTGTCTCCACCCAAACTACAGCGGTATCCGTGAGACCCTCCATGGGCAGCAGATGAAGATGGGCCATCCTGCTCCTCCCAAGGGCGCTACTCCCCCAGTCTCACCCTTTCCCACAGCACCCTCACCTTCTGGGATATTCGCTATGTATCTGCCTCTGTCCCCACAACAAAAATGCCAGCCCTAGAGGAAAAATGTTATTTTATTCATCACTGTATCCCCAGATCATAGAACAGTGCCTGCCCAAGGCAGTGTCTGCTGAATATTAAAGCAAAGAGCCAGCAGAGTGGGCAAACATTTATGAAATACAGTATTAGGGTCATCAACACTGGGTGGCACCTGAAACCGTGAGCTGTCAAGAACCACAAGCGCGTGACCTTGCTCCAGGGAAAGACAGCCTAAGATCTCTAAGAAAGTGACTTGAACCGCTGGCCAGAACCCTACAGAGACGGGAAAGGGTTGTGGAGGAGTCAGTGATAACCATTGCTCTAGAAAGCATGCCCAGATGCTTCTGCGACCATTGTAAATCCTTTCTGAAAGTAAATGGGCACACAGATTATAAATGAACGAGACTTAAGCACATCTTCCCTGTTCTCTTGGCAGCTGCCTCTAAATACAGTTTATGGATGGTGCATGTGGACCCACGGGCAAGGGCAGGGAAGCAGTGCGTTCTTCACAGCTGCTCTCTTAATGGGGCCGCTCTCAAAGGCAGGTTTCCTTCTGCAACGCCTCCATTGCCCACATTGTATTCCGCACAACAACCCAAGATTTGAAACAAATGCCTCCCCCCTGCCAATCACAGATTACTCTTATCTGCCCCCTCACCCTGGACAGAGTCTAAATCGTGTGGATTTAGGGGAGAGGGGGTCAATTCCTAATACAGTGAGTGTCCTGGGTGGTGCTATGTCACTCCTTCAAGAAGGCAAGATTCTTGGCTCAATCTCCTAAATGCTCAGAAAACGATCCCCTTTCCCCGCAACACCATTCAACCCAAACTGGCCAACCAAACGCAGGGTAATGAGCAACCGAGGATCCGCACCCAAACACTCGCTTTCCTTCCAATCGTGCAGATTGAGAACGCGGAGACGTCGTCCTATTTATGAACAGTGAGTCACGTCGCCTCTCAACGTCTGTTTCCTCCTCCCTATGAATGAAGTGACACCCCCCCAACCCCCATCTAATAAGTAAAAAAGAGCCGATCCCCGGCCACCGGCCACTTCAGGTGCTAGTGCTACTAATTCGTCACCAGACTGTCTTAGCACTTGGCCGCGTCCCCCGCCCCGATCGCCCCCAGGGCGCGGCGGTGGCGCTGGGACGCCCGGGTGGAAGGGGCGGCCGAAGCCCCGCGAAGAGCCGCGCGCCGCCCGTGGGAAGTGCCGGACACCCGAGGCCGCCGCGACCGCTTCCACCCACCCTGCGCGGGGCTGAGCGGGCCACGGGCGGCCCGCGGGGGTCGCGGTGCCCCGGCGTCGTCGCGTCCCGCGGTCGCGTCCGCCGGCCAGCCGCCGGGCCCTCGGCGGTGAGCCCCACGCCTCCCACCGCCTCCAGGCAACAAGTGTCCGCCCCCGCCCCGACGGCCCGGCCTCACCCGGCACAGGCCGTCCACGAACACGCGTGGGTCCAGGTGGCAGGCGATGGTGGCGCTCGGCAGGTCCTGCAGGTCCACTTCCTCCATCTCGCAGTCGATGAAGCTCCAGTCGCCGCCGCCCTCGTCGGCCTCGGCCGCTCCGGAGAAGGGCGCGAAGGGCCGAAGCGTCACCCCGGGCCGCGCGCGCGCCTCGGCCGCCTCCACCGCCGCCCCGAGCCGGGGCCCGGCCACGCCGTCCTCCATCCCCGCGGCCGCGCGCCCCGATGCGCCCCCGCCGGCTGCGCGGGCTCGCGTGTCGGCGCCCAGCCCTCTCCGTCCGCACCGCGGGCGCCGGCAAGGGTTAACCCCCTCGGCGCCGAGAAGCTGCCGGAAGCCGGCGGTGACCACGGCTGTCCGAGTCGCGAGCCGACCCCACCCGCCACCTTTCCGCGCGGGAGGGGCGGGAGCGTGCCGCCGGACCCGCCCGGAGGGCGGAGTTCCGGCAGGTTTAGCGGCTGTCCCTTTAAGACCGGCTCGCTGTATCTCATTGTGTCCCGCCCTCCCCAGAGAGAAGACCAATCAAGAAACGAAGAGTTCTCACGTGACCCTCATTGTGCCGCCCGCAACCTGACGCCTAAAAGTGGCCATGTTAGTTAGGGGCAAAGGCCTCTTTAGTCAGTTCTTTTTTTTTTTTTTGACTGCTGGTGGTGCCTGCTGAAGGACAACAGGCAAGATCTTGAGTCCTTGAGGTGATCGCCGCCCAGAGGGCGGCGCTTTTACGCTTCCGCAGGTGAGGGTTTGAAACATCTGAGCCAATTTTGGGATTTAACCACGATATAGCCCTAGCTCTGTGGCCATTGGCAAGTGGTTAGATGCTTACCCTGTATTATCACATACAGTTGCAAATAAGGATTGCTTTAGGCCTTGATAACAATATCTTACTTTTGTATTTCGGCTTATTAGTCATTAGATCATTGTTCAAAATTTATTTAATTAGAAGTCATTTTATTTTTAATTATCATTGTGTGACAAGAAATGAAGGAAGATCTTTGTCTTTGTGGAATGTATTGTACAGGGAAAACAGAGGATGTCAAAGGAGCATAGATGTCTCGTCCTACAAAGAGCAAGTCCTTCGCATGAGGGACGGGTGTGACATGATGAAAACTTGACTCCAGGTTTCAGCTTGGCTGTTAATGTCTTGGACAAGCACTCTGAATTTCATATTCTGTTTTCAGAAAAATGAGGTCGCATGTGGTAAGAATCTAGTAGGTGCTCAATAAATGGCAGCTCTGTTTAGATACTAGGTCCTTTGGAGGATGTCGAGTTAGATCTGTATTTTCTCCTGATCTAGTTAGGAAGTGTAATTGTAATAGCCGAGGATTTTTCAGAACATGCTCCGTTTAAGGTCCTGTGGTTCCTATTATGATGCTTTTAGGGAGCTTGCTTCTTCACGGACCTCAAAGTCCAGGAGAAGTGTAATATGCACGCTAAGAGAAGTCATCCAGTAGAGTGGGATGGGGGACACGGAGAAGTCAGAGCCACTGGATAATGCTGGAAGAGATATGAAATGATGAAGTCATTTGTAAACAATTTGTCAGTTTCCCAAAAAGTTAGAGTTACCATATGACCTAGCAGTTTCTTTTGCATATATACCCAGGAGAAATGAAAACCATATGTCTACTGAGAAATCTGGGCACAAAAGTTCATGGCACCATTATTTATAATAGCCAAAGACTGGAGTCAGCCAGCTGTCTACCAGCTTATGAATAGATACAACAAAAGTCTATCCACACAATGAAATACAATTTAACCATGGAAAAGAAGTACTGATACTTGCCTCAATATGGGTGGTCCTTGGAAACCTTATGCTAAATAACCTGTCACAAAGGGTCACAACCTGTCACCTATGGAACCTGTCACAAAGGGTCACATGTTTTATCATCTATATGAAGCGTCCAGAAGATGCAGAAAGTAAAGTGGACAGGGGAGGGACAGCCAAAGGGTGAGTAACTGCAAACGGGTAAGGCGCATTGTGATGGTGCTGAAAATCTTCTAAACCTGATTGAGGTAGGCTAGGGGCATAGTTCAATGATTAAAGCGCTTGCCCAGCATATGCAATGCCCTGCATTTGTTCTGTTCCCCAGCACCATATTAAGATTGACTGGGTGGGGCTGGAGGAATGGCACAGTGGGGAAAGCACTTGCCTTGCTAGCTCAAGGGCGAGTTTGATTCCCCAGCACCACATTAAGCTGGGTGTGGTGGCACATGCCTGTCATCCCAGCACTCAGGAGCCTGAGGCAGTGGGATTTTTCTGGGTCCAAGGCCAGCCTGGGCTACAATAGTGAGTTCAGGACCAACCTGGGCTACAGAGTGAGACCCTGTCTCAAAAAAAAAAAAAAAAAAAAAAAGATTAACTGAGCATGGCATGTGCCTCTAATCTCAGCTTTTGGGAAACTGAGGCCAGAGAATGGCCATGAATCAAGGCCAGCCTGGGCTACATAGTGAGGTCAGGACCAGCCCAAACTAAGTAGCAAGAGCCTGCCTCAAAAAATAAATAAATGAAACTAATTGTGGTAGTGTGTGCATAACTCCTTGAAAAATACCAAAAAAACACTGAACTGTGCACTTACGATAAGTGACTTACATCTCAATAAAGTTGGTATTTTTTTAAAAATGGAGACAGAAGTTGACAAAGGCCATGTGGGATTGGACGCAGAAATGTAGCAGCACTGCCCACGGTGCAGAGTTGAAACCCTTTGTGAACTCCAGCCAGGCTTTCTGGAAAGGGCCACAAGGGGGTGAGACACTAGTTTTGGAAAAAGCAACACCCGGCCAGCCCGTTGCTGGGTGGGTCGGCGCTGCTTTCGTCCTCGGACAGTGCTCCCTTTCATTGCTGGCTTACTGTAAGCCACTCCCAACACACAACAGGGGCCTGGCGGACAAAGAGCATGAAAGGAAACAAAGTACCAGGGAAACCGAAGCCTAGAATGCGCCAGAGCAGCCCATCCCAGCTGGCTTCCTGCCGCGCTAAGACAGGAGCCAGCAGGCACCACCACGGGCAAAGGGCAAAGACAGCCTCATGGCATTGACTTTGGGAGTTTGCCAGCCGTGACTGGGGCATTGTTTGGATACCGACCCAGTGGATTTCCACCTGTCTTCTCCTGGCCCTCCTCAGGCCGTGAGGTTGAGAGAGTGACATTTCTTAGTTCACCAACTGGCTCAGTGACTCCGATACCGATGCCAGCTTCTTTTGGGTAGCTCTCAATAGTGAATGAATGTAACACCTGCACAGGCAGACAGGTGCCAGCCCTGCAGATTCTGAGGGTGAGGCCAGCGAGAGCCCACCGCCTTCCCACGTGCAAGCAGGTGTCCACTGAAAGGCAAAACCCACCAGGCTCTCATTTCCACAGGGCTTCTGCTCTTTGGTTCTAGAGGGGGGAAAAAATCAGCAAGGAGCCAGAGAAACGTAACAGAAGGTGTGAAGAGAGGAAATAAGGCAGAGGAATGGTGAGGTGGAGAGTAAGAAATGTTTGAAGTTCAAAGTGGGGAGCAGGGATGATGATCCCGATGCGGGGCTGAGCCTCCCTGAGGGATGCCCTTGAGATACCAGTGAGAGCCTGGCTCCAGTGCTTGGGACCGAGGAATGCCAGGACAAAAGACAGAAGGCCCTCTGTAAATGGGATTAGCATCAGGCCTTCCACAGGACCTCGTACAGGCCACGGAGTTAGCGGTGAAATGCCCTAGCTGTCTTTCCACTTAGACAATAAACTTCTGTAGTAACTGCCTCTTTCAGGATGCCTTCTACGTTTACGAAAGGCAGACTGCTGTGCCTTACACTTTTGCTGACGCTAACAATATCAACAGTCCCTAATCTGACCCCAAGGGAGAGAATGGAGAATCTGTGTGCTCTCTGAGGCAGAAACGAAGTAAAACATTCTCCTGGAAGGGTGAAAGAGCTGGTGGGGGTAGTAATCTTTTCCCAGGCTGTGCTGCCGACCTCCTTTGAGAATTGTTAACTACATCTTTCCAGCTACAGGAGGGGACCCTGAGATCTATCCCCGCACCCCAGTGTCTAAATAACTAGACACCTTTCCCTCCTCATTGGCTAGCGGAGCTGATGTGGCTGAGATCCTTAGGCACCCAGAAGGCAGAGGAATGGAAAGAGGTAGAGGATTGCTCTCAATTTTTTTTTCCAGTGGAGGAGACACACAAATTTTAATCACCATATCTTGCCACCTTCCATTCATGCCGCTCCTTCCCCGACTTTTGCTTACTCAGAAAGCTATGCTCAGTATCCTTGTGCCCGGCACCTGCCTACTCCATCTATCACGGCCTGGTTACGCAAATATGACTAAGAGGAAGAAGCTAACCCATTCATTTGCCAGGTGGGAAAGTGTTATGCTACCATCCATGTGCTGGCTTCCTATTTTGTTCTGGAAATTAAAGGGGGCTGCATGTTCTGGGTATTGGATGGGTGCGTTTTAGATGAACAGAAGGCACTTCTGAGCATTCCAAGAAATTATAATCATTTAAATTTTTTTTTATTTAATGTAGAAAGTAAAATGCTGGCTTTGCGAGTGCCTGCTTTTTCTACGGAATGAGCTGTTCCAAAGGCTGTCCAAACAAACAGAAAATTCCATCAACTGGAAGTTTCTATTTCATTGCTGCCTACACAATGTATTATGCTATTTTGTTGTTCTTGCTTTGTTTTGTTTTAAAGAGAGGGACCTCTTTTTTCTACTCACAATTCATTCTTAAAACTCACACTTCAAGAATCCTGTTATTTTTGATGATTTTATGATGCTTTTTTGCTCTGTAGGTCAGGCTGGTCCTGAACTCACTGTGGAGACCAGGCTGGCCTTGGACTCAGGACAATCCTCCTGCCTCAGCCTCCCTACTGCTGGAATTATAGGTCTGTGCCACCACACCCAGCTTATATGGTACTGGGGAATCAAACTTTGGTACTTAGCACTTGCTAGGTAAACACTTTAACTGCTGAGCCATTCCTCCAGGCCAACGCTTTTTTTTATATTATTATTTTTTTTTTTTTGTGATAGGCTCTTGCTCTATATTCCAGGCTGGTCCTGAACTCATATGTAGCCCAGGATGGCCTCAAACACAGGGCAATTCTCCTGCCTCAGCCTCCCAAGTGCTAGGAGTACAGGTGACCACCACCATACCTGGTTTGTGATTCTAGGGAATCGAACTCAGGGCCTTGTGATTGCTGGACTAGCACCGTAACCACTATGCTATTCCTCCAGCCCTCTGATGCCTTTTAATTCAAAAAGCCAGCTATAAATTTGGTTTAGGAAAAAAAATCAGGAGTTTAGTTACTTTGCCTATCCAAATTTGGAAAGGAAATTCACTGACTCATATTTCTCTAAATTCTTTATTAAGTGTGTTGACACGTGACACTTAATGTGGTTTTCATGTGAGTTTGGATTCTTCCAAATGTGAGATTAAGAAATTATGAAACAAATTCAAACAGTAATTTACTTATTTATTAATTGTGTTGCTGGGGATCAAGCCTAGGACCTTCACACTGAGCTATATCTTTATTTATTTACTTTTTTTTTGAGACAGGGTCTCACTTTGAAGTCTGGGTAGGTCCTGAGCTCACTGTGTAGTCCAGACTGGCTTCAAATTCATAGCAATCTCCTGCTTCAGCCACCCAAAGTCCTGGGATTATAGGCTATGTCACTGGGACTGGCAAAGAATGAATTTAAGTTCAGGGTGGAGGGCAGCCAGACCTTAGGAACATCCCAGGAGATGGACCTCCATGAACCTTGGCTGTCTTTTGGACCACCACGAGACTGTCAGAAGAAGTAGATGGACACACGAGATAATGGGTTTCCACTGCTCACAATGTCCTACTTGATTGTTTTAAAATCATCTATCTTCTCACACTGCCACACTTCTTCTGTGTGGCTCCAGAGTCCAGACAGACCTGCCCAACTCTCGTTTTGCCCTTTGTTTCCTCTGAGGCTGGAGGGGAGTGACATGAGTTCTCCTGAGTCTCTAGGTAAAAAAAGAAAAAGAAGACATAAATACCTCACTTTCAGAAACATTAATGGTCTTTCCTGTCTCAGATACCCGATCTCCAGCACTCACAGCCGGAAGGAGGAGAGGTGTAGTTTAGCTCACAGTTTATGGGGATTCAGTCCACATTCAGGTGGCTCCCAAACAGGAGTATCTCAGAAGAAGAATCTACTTGGTTCAGGGCAGCCGGGGAGCAGAGCCTGAGAGGAAAGGGCCAATTGACCAGACAGAGTACGAAGGCCACACCCAGACACATTCAGGAGCATCCTCTACTAATCCCAGAGGTGCTTCCTCCTAATGAAATTGTCATGTCGAGATCAAAGGGTCACAGTGGCACTGTGAAGCCCACGCGATGCCCACCGCCTGTCACAGAAGGGGCTGGAGTGGCAAGAATCCAGACCCTGAGTCCCCAGGTCTTCTGTGCGGACACTCTCTTGTCTTTAGACAAACAGATGCTCCTTTCTGACCAGCTCCTAGGGAGTAAATATGGGCCGAGGCGGGGTCTGCGACCTCCCAGCTCTTCTGCTTGTTACTGCAATAATCGTAGTGAGAGATTCTAGGAATTTGGATCAGAATAGAAAACATAAAATAGTTTTTTTAAAAAGTAGCAAAATCCTCTCTACATTTTGAGGGTCTCTCCGACAGCTTTTCCTTTGTGTAGCTGATTCTTGTAAGTTCTACAATAAATTGCTCAGCTTAGGGGCTGTTGTTTGAGTCTTGACTGTTCCCCAAGGCCCAGTGTCAAAAGCTGTGCACACAGGGTAACCCTCCTGGGAAGCGGCAGAACCTTTTGGAACTGGGTCCTAGCAAGAGGTCCTCAGGTCCCTGGGTGCACACCCTTGTGGAGGTTTGCGGGATCCTGAAATCTTCTCTTTCTGCTCCCTGGCTTGTGATGTGAATGATTTTACTCTGCTACGTGTTCTGCCCATGATGCGCTACTTCACCGCAGGCCCAAAACAATGGGGCCTAAACATCTGTGGGTCATAAAGCTGAAACAGGTTGATGCAGCTGGGTTCCCCCTGTAGACTCTGAGGAGAATCTGTTTCCTGCCCCATTCCAGGTTCCAGAGTCTACAGCTTTCATTGCCTCCAGGGCGCATGTCGCCGTGTGGCCACTGGCTGCTGTCATCACATCTCCTGCTCTGCCTCCTGCCTTTAGTTTCAATTAGCGTCTGCAGTTCCAGTGGGCTCACCTGAGCAGTCCAGGCTGCCTCCCTGTCTAAGGTGCTTGATCTAGTCACATCTGCAAAGCCCCTGTAGCCGCATATTCGCAGGTTCTAAAGATGATAATGTTGGTATGGTTTAGATCCAAAATGTCCCCTAAAACTCCCATGTTCTGAGGTGAGGCCCTGCTGGGAGAGGCAGGTCACTGGGGATGTGACTCTGAAGAGTGTTGCTTGTCCCAGCTCTTCTCTTTCTCTGCTTCCTGGCTACCATGTGGTGAGCAGCTGTCCTCCTCTTTCTGTTGTGCTGTTTCCGCCTTGACGCTAAGCAAACCATGGGCTGAATTCACTGAAACTCTGAGCTGAAATAACCATCTCCTCCTTTAAGTTGTGAGTGGCAGGTTTTTTTTGCCCCAGGAATAGGAAGGCAACAATCCAGATGTAGGCAGACATAGATGGCACTGGTGAAAACATTGCTCTATTCTCTCTCTCTCTCTCTCTCTCTCTCTCTCTCTCTCTCTCTCTCTCTCTCTCTGGTTCTACACTGAGCTACATCTCCAGTCCATTTTTATTTTTGGTTTTGAAATAGGTTCTTGCTAGATCACTAAGTTGTCTGGACTAGGCTCAAATTTAAAATCCTCCTGCCTCAGCCTCCCAGAGTGCTGGAATTACAAACCTGCACCCCTGGACCTGTCTTCTTTCTGTCATTCTTATAGAAAAGGAAGCATCGAGGTTGAATTCAAGGCTCTGGCCCAAGAAGCAGTAAATAAGTAATCGCTTCACCCAGATTAGGGAGCTTGGCAGGAGGAGCAGACGTGCGGTTGTGGGTGGTGCGGTGGATATCCAGTGCTCACAAGTTAGGCTTGAGAACCCCATCATAAAAGCAGAGCTGTCAAGGAGGACATTGGCTGAAAATCTGGAGTTCCCAGGAGCAGACTGGAGTTGTACTTTTGGAAAATCGAGCTCTGCTGGGCATTGAAAGCTGTGAGGCCATCAAGCCCCCTTCACAGTGAATGCAGCTGAAGAGGTAAAGAGTCTCAGGCTGCAGCCTGGGCACAGCGATGTTCAGAGAGATCAGTCAGCAGGGGCGCCTGGTAAGGAGGCCCCAGAGGCCAGAACACCACCAAGCAGGTGGGGTGTCCTGGAAGCCACAGGGTTTCCCAGAGGAAAGAAGAGTCCCTCCAAGCCTGTTGTTGCTGCGAGGTCCGCTTGAGGAGGACTGGGAACCGAGTGGATGTCAGTATTGACCTCGGCAAGAGAAATTGTGGCGATATAGCGGGGGTAAAATCTCAGCTGGGAGAAGTATCGGTGAGCATGAGTTTACGAACGGTTAGAAAGCTGTGTTATGGAGGGAAACAGAGACATGGGCAAGCAGACGGAAGAGGGGGCTAAGGAGGACTGTGTTTGTTGCTTGTTTATGGAGGAGAGAGAGAAACACCAGGTCTGTGGGGGCGGGGTGGGCCACCCGTGAGGGACAGCTTGAGGACTGGTTGGGAGCCGGAATCTCAGTGTAGACAGCAGGGGAGATCCTGCTGCGTGAGTGCAGGGTTAGGGGGGCAGAATGGAGAGCAAATTAGCTGTCACTGTCCTGAGGGGGTGGCTAGGCCATCAGGGGTGCTCTGGGTGGGGTGAAGTGGCTATGGGTGGGGCTGGGAAAGCTCCCTCTGGCAATTTGCATCTCTTCAGTGAAAGGGAAGCTGAGGACAAAGGGAGTTGGAGTTGAACCTTGAAGGCACCACAGCAAATGTGAAGTACTTAATCTTCTAGGGATGCACACAGAGTAAATGTATATGCACACAAGTGTAGTATAATACATGCATAATGCATATAAATATGTGAATCTAATGCTTAAATACAAGCATATGGAAGGTGACCATCTACACATGGTGGCTGATTACATGCATATAATATTTAGTGTATGAATATATGCATAGATATAAACAAATATAATATGTATTATACACCAAGCACGATGATAATCTACACTAGCCAATATAGCTATATGCAATATATAAATATATGTTCATATATATGAATAAGAAAATCTATGCAGATAATATATGTAATAACATATTGAAGTCTGCATATTAAATGATATCTTGTTTTTAAATATTATGAATTGTCCCTGCCACTCTATTAATATTAATGATAAATGCAGTGGATATTGTAAAATATATAGTGAGAGACATTTTCCAAGTGTAGGCAAAGAGAAACAGAAATTTACATGGCTTTTGCATTTTTTCCCTCTTCCTCTCTAGAATGGAAGCTCCATCGTCTTAGTTGCTTTTTTGTTGCTGGGACAAAATATTCAATGTACACAGCTTAAGGGGTGAAAGGTTTATTTTAGCTCATAGACCCAGGAAGTCTTAGTCCTAAAGCCGCTGGCAGTGGTGGAAGGGCCTGGCAGAGTCCCATCAGGAGGGAAGCTGTTCACAGCATGGCGGACAGTGAGCTGAGTGAGGAAGGAAGGGCGGAGCTAGTGTATTCCCTTCCAGGTCATGTCTTCATGACCCACCCCTTCCAGGTCAAGCCCTGGTGGTGATTCTGTCCTTCCAGCCCGGTCCCACCTCTTAACAGCACAGGAAATCAAGGGGTTAATCCCCATGGCTGAATCACCTTCCAAACACGAGGCTCTGGAGGGACTTTCCAGATCCCCATAATGACATACAGGCAGGATTTTTGTCTGGTCCTGCTCTCCTCAAACCAGTGTTCTGGACATAAAAGGGGTAGTCAGTAAAGATTCATTAAATAAATTAATTAAAAATAAATTTTATCTATAAAGAATAAAAAATATTTTGTCTTCACAGAAATTCTGTGTTACTTTCAACTACTACTTAACCATCATCGATTAGTGAGAATAACGCAGTTTAATGTGCTTTGTCCTGTGGGAGATTGTGGAGGTGACATTGTGATCTTATGAGCAATAGTCACTAACTCACAGTGTTTGGTTTTCAATCCCATCCACCAAAAATACAGAAGACTGCTATCTCTATTCTCATTGTTACTATTTTTCTGGGGTTGGTAAACGTCCATGTTCCATGATGTTAAGTTGTTTTTGCAGTTTAATTGGAATGCTCTTGCTTTTACGAGTTCCACAAATGGTTATCAAAACCTACAGAACCCCCTGGGAGCCCACAACAGCTTAGAAAATCGTGTTTCTGAGTTTTAGAGTACGAGACATGAGAACCTTTACAGATATCACACGCTGTTTTCTGGCAATAAAATTGGTAAGTGACAGAAACTTTCCAGAACTTCTGTTTTTAAAATAGCACAATTTGCTGGCAGAAAAGAAGGTACTGTCAGCACGTGGATGAAAGTCACTTTGACTTTGAAGGGGCAGGTCACGTTTGCTTATTTATTTTCAGGTAGCTCCAAAGCATGGTCCTCGGGACTTACAGGCCAGTTGCCCCTCCCCGAGCACCCACTCTTCTCCCCCTTGATGTTCATCTTTGCTGGTTTGGTCAGCAACGTCATCCTGTGCTCAGCGGGCACTGGGCTAAGGCCCTTGTCTGTTTCTGTAAAGATTAGCTTGGGTAAAAACTAGACAGTATGATCCACTAATCCTCTTCATGGGAATTTGGGATCTGCAACCATAGCAAAATTCTGGAAGCAGAGCAGGTGGGTAGAGCCATATCAGCTCACGCCACCTGGAGCTCCAGGTGGCCCATCCGCGTGTCTGCTGCACCCCCATCACACTTGCCTGTCTGGCTCCTGCAGCGAGACCAGACACTGGGGCCAGCTCACAGACCAAAGCCGTGGAACATACTCTGTTGTTTCATTTTAAAGACAAAACCCAGTATAAACAAAAATCCTACTATTGTTTGCTTTTCCTCCTGAGCAGAGATCATGGTCTCCCACCCGTGGAGACGTCAACCCTGTAGGGCCCAGAAACGGAAGGAGTGAGACTCTGCCAAAGGCAGCTGTTCCCACCCAAAGTGAGTCCCTCTGACCCTGGCTGCAACTTCTGGCTGTGTGGTTTATTGGGTTTTGCCAGATCAGAAACTCGGCTAAGTTTCTAAGATGTCAAATTCTGAAGGCCGAAAGGGAAGCCAGGCTGTTTCCTCTGTAGCAGTCCCCTCTTCTCTAATCTGTCCCTGCCCTCCCTCTCTGTCCCCAGGGAAGAAACCCAGAAGCCCACTGCCTCCGGCTGATCTGCCCACTCTGAACGGACAGTTGCCCTTTACTTCTTTACCTCTCTGCCCTGTCTCTCAGCACAGAATGCACCATTTCTCCCGTGGGCCACCTAAGCAGCTTGGTGACCGAGCCCTGGCCCCAAGGCCCACGGTCAATTCCTTCTTTCCAGAGAATAGATGGTGCCTCCCCTTCTCTCTCCTAATGCCCCTGGGTAGCAGAGCCAAGGACTGGGGGCCTTCTCCATCCCCAGTTGAGGGAATTCCCAGAACACCACCAACGATCACGTGTGCATGTAACGGTCATCAAATTGCCCAACAAACACAGTCGACTATTCCCTATGTAACACCCTCTTTATCATCATCATCATCATCATCATCATCATCTTCTTCTTCTTCTTCTTCTTCTTTTCCTGTACTGGGGATTGAACTCAGGGCCTTCACACTAAGCTGCATCTTCAACTCTTTTTTATTTTAAAACAGGGTATCTGTAAGTTGCTAATGTGCCCAGGCTGGACTTGAACTTGCAGTCTTCCCACCTCAGCCTCCTTGTTCTTTCTTCCTCTTACTCTCTGTCTCCTTCTCTTTCTTATTCTTCTCTATCTTGTACTGGGGGTGAACCTCAGAATCCTCACACTGAGCTATACCCTTAGACTTTCCTTTTAGATGTTGAGACAGAGTCTTGCTGAGCGGCTAAGTTGCCAAGGCTGGGCTGGAACTTGCAATTCTCCTGCCTCAGCCTCCCAGTGTAGTGGGATTACTGGGCTGTACCCCTGGGCTTGGGTACGTTCGTCATTCTTAAATCATTGCTTTGTCATCTTCGAGCTCTCTGACCTTTTTATGTATTATTTATTTTTTAGTTTGCCATGGTGTTACCATATATCTCGATAGCTTCCAAAAGAGCTTTCCTTGTGAATTTGCCTGAGTCTTTTTTTAGTTCGCTTATTCTCCTCCAACTACTGTGCCCTGATGTACTCAGACAGAAGGTGAAGGTAGTGCTGTTGAATAACACAGCGTGAGTGGCATTGGGTGGCAGCTTTGTTCCAGGTGGGATGGGGCGAGTGTCACTGCTGTTGGTTGTGGTGCTGAGGGAGCGAGCCAGTGCTCAGCCTGTGGTCCCCAGATGCTCGAAAGATGTCTTTGTTACTTTCTTGTCACTGTGACTAAATACTTGAGACATACACAAATTACAGGAGGAAAAGTTTCATTTTAGTTCAGTTTCAGAGGGTCACAGTCAATCTATGGGTGGCCGGTAACAGTGGAAGCACATGGCAGAGGCAGCGGTGAGGGCAGCTCCTCACAGTCCCGTCCCAGAGGCAGGTAGCAGCATGCCTCCTTTCAAGTCCCATCCCTGCGATCCGCCCCTCCTGGGTCCAGCCTCAGCGTTGTGCCCCATTTGAGGTGTGGTTCTAATCCACCCCATGCCTATAATCTGATCCCCGTGCTTGTCATCCAATCCACACACTTGTAATCTAAACAATCTGCCTGCAATCCACACCTCCAGACCAGGCCCCAATCTTCCAACAGCACAGGCTCCCTAGAATATCCATAATGTCCAAATACATGAGATTTGGAGGGGACATTCCAGATCCAAGCCACAACAAAGGAAAGGGCTTTGCTTGGGATGCCGCTAGTGACAGAATACTTCCCCGTGATGATTTGTGACGCAGGGGATATGGGGAAAGAGGGCACGAAGAAGTCAGGCACGGGGCATTTTTTTTAGAGCAGTAAAAAATAATCTGTATGATGCTATCCCCATGCACTATACGCGTGTCAAAACTCACAGAATTCACAACTCCAAAAAGTGAGCTCTCGTATCAACTATGGAGTTTAGTATCGATATAATTCATCAGGAAAACAAAACGAAGCGCTAATGCAAAATGCTAAGAATAAAGGAAACTGGGGGGGGGGCAGAGAAGGAGTATATTGAAAAATCAATGCAGTTGTTCAATTTTTCTGCCCCAAACTGCTCTAAAAAAATTAGCCTATTAGCCAAAAAAGGCAGTCGGACCAGGCAGCCTGAACACACCTAATTTAAAGCAATACATTAAAGTTGCCGGAACAAACTTCAGGATGATATTGGAGGGTATATACCAAAAGACGATTTTAGTTTTAAAGAAGCTAATTGTGGGAGTTTATTTCCCTTTAAATGTTCCGAGACTCGGGTTCACGCATCCCCTGGGCCGTCCCGGAAGTCGCCGGCCGGGAGAGCGCGCTGGGGCAACACTCCCACCTAGTGGTCGGTGGCAGGCTTGCACAATGCGGCGTACCGCTTCCTGTGTCTCGTGCCGTTCGGCGCATATCCGTGCACCTTGATGAGAGCCAGCGGGAAAAATAAAAACCAAAAGAGAAAAGATGGGGGTGGGAGGGAAAGGTAAGCACGAAGGAGAAAGAGTGCGGCTCCCAGGGCAGCCCGTTCCCGTTCCCCACCAGGACAGCGGCCAGACCCGGGGCCCCAGCGTCTGCTGAGGAGCACCCCTGCCGCCTAGCGAGCCCCGCGAGGGCTGTGGGTGTGAGAGCAGGACGTGCTCCTCCGGCGGGCCCGGCCGGGTGTGCCCTCTGTGCCGGGCCCTGCTGCGGGAGCTCGGGGTGGATTTCGGATTCCGACGCCTGGTGGTGGCACCTGGAGGTACAGGCAGCCACCTGCCCTGGTAATGACCTCCTTCCCGAGGGCTGTGCCAGGGGAGTGTCCTTGAACCCTCAAAGTTACTAGAGAGGGGGGCGCTGGAGGACCGCTCTGGAGCGGGGTGAAGGGTCCCAGGGGTCCCGGGTAAGAGGAATCGCACCCGCGGTTGGTGCAGCGCGGAGGTCCCTCTGTGCTATGTTTTCAACCCCAACTGATACAGATTTTTAAAAATAAAGCACTTGTCATTACTTTCTTTCTTGACTCAGTTTGGGTGTTAGTTTCCTACCGCCGCAGTGACCAGTCCCTGGGAACGGAGTGGCTTCAGGCAACACTTTTGCTCCTTCCAGCTCTGGATTTCAAAGTCCGAAGTGGATCTTACTAAAGGACTGCTGTTGAGATATGGCTTGACTGTTGCAATTTAATGCCCCTGGTCAGTATTAAGGGAGTAGAAATTTAATCGGACCATGATGTTTAGAGGTGGTAATTAAGTTCAACCATGGCTGACTCCTGGTGGTTTTACCACACACACACACACACACACACACACACACACACACACACACACACTCGTGCTGCCCAGGGACTTTCCTGACAAGAGGGTGTCACTAGACATGGTCCCTTGGCCACATACTTTTAGAACCGGGAGACAACAGAAACCTCTTTCCTTTGAAACACAACCCATCCGTGGTATTGTGTCATTACTAACAGAAAATGGGCTCTGAAATTGTATCTCACTAAAATCAAGGTGTCAGTAGGGCTGTATTTGTTTTGGAGGCAGACTTCATTTTCTTGGCCTTTGCAGCTCCTACCAGCTCCCTGTGTCCTTGGGGCTGTCCCCTTCTGTCGTCAGAGCCTGTGAGAGCTTCGCTCTGACCTCTGCTCTTGCTGCCGCTTCGTCTCCAACTCTGAGAGCTCTTCTGCCTCCCTCTTGCCACTTTTAAGAACACTTATGATTCACGTCAACCCTCAATGGATAATCCAGGAAAATCTATTTTAAAGTCAGCCGATTAGCAACCATAGTGACCTCACTTGCAACCTTAATTCCCTTTGCTATGTAACATACTCACAAATTCCAGGAATTCGGCCACATGCAGGTTCCAGGGCCACAACTCTGCCTGGAGTGGCTTGAAAAGACGCCACTTAAACTAGCCAGGCGTCTCGTACAACCACGGTAACGCACACCTGTCTTGACGGTTCGTGCTGCTTGAAGGTCAAGTGCAGAGCGTGCCGATGGGATGAGACAGCGGAGTCTGGGTGTGGGAATTGCCCAACCTGTCTCTAGTTGCTTCCCATTTGTTTTCCTTGCTGTGCCATGTCCTTCGTTTGCATTAGAGTCCCACATGAGGGTCTTAGTCACTTTTTCATGGCTGGGACAAGATGCCAGATCTGCACAACTTAAGGGGAGCAAGGTTTGTTTCAGCTCACAGAGGTCTCAGTCCGTTCACAGGTGGCTGGCAATAGTGGAAGGGCGTGGCGGAGGGCCTGTTCATTCCCTGGCAGCAGGGAGCAGAGAGAGGGAAGGATGGGGCTCACAAGGGAAGCATCTGTCTCTTCTGACCAAGCCCCACAGGAAATCAAAGCATTAACCTCCACGATTGAGTGACTGTCCAAACACATGAGGCTTTGGGAGAACATTCCAGTTGCAAACCATAAAAGTGAGGACATCTGTGGTGTGCCTGTGAGTATTCCCAATGACAGGACCTTACAAAGGGCGTGCTTCTGTAGCCCAATTGCTTACCTCTCCCTCCTCCAGCCCCTCAAATGCCCTAGAAATAGGACACATATAGCCCTGTGGAGTTTCTTGAAGTGTCCAGATTGAACCAAGGTCTCTATTCCCTCTTGGGTATGGATGTCCAACTTTTCGACTAGCCTGAACCGTGCTGAATGAAGACAAATTGTCTTGGGCCACAGATAAAATATGTTGAATAGTTAATGCATATAAGTAACAAAAACTTTATTTTATGAATACTTAATAAAAACACAAGCCCAATTTTATTAAATAAATAAACTTACATGTTTGCTTAATTACAATAAATGCCCATCTTTACATGTATTACAGGTAAGATGGATGCCTGCACGCAATAATTGCTGTTGTTGTGCTTGCCTTGGTCAGGTGCATGTAACATCTGATACCCATGGGCTCCTGTTGGACTGCATGTGTGATAGTACAGGAAATGGAGCTAGCTCTGCACCCTCCCCTACCCGGTGTACTGTTGTCACCTACGCAGTTGATGCTCAAGCGCTACAGTATTGGAGTCAGAAGAGTATCACAAAAAATCGTATGGTGGGTAACGTTTACAGTCCTGAGAGGCTGCATAGCTATGGTGTTCTGAAGCCTGTGAGCTGAGAGTTGGACACACCTGCTCTAAAGCTTGCCAAATATTGTTCCCTAAGTGATAAGTGAATGAAGGGGCGAGGGTGTCAGAGAAGTCGCCTGCACCCCTATTGAGTCTCCATGAAGGGTCAGGGTGACGATTCTTACCCATTCACTCCAGCTTTCTTTAGCTGGGTTTTCAAGACCAAGATTCCTTCTCTGAGACTGGTGGTACTCTGGGAGGCTGACACTGGTCCTAGAGCTCTAATTTCAGCACTCTGGGAGGCTGAGGCAGGAGGCTCACAAAAGTTTGAGCCTCACCTGGGCAATTTAGCAAGACTCTGTATCAAAACTAAAAAATTAAGAAAAGGGGCTGAGGATTTTAGGTTAGTGTAAAGGCCCAGGGTTCAGTCCCCAGTACCATCAAAATCAAACCAAATCAAAAAAAAAAATCTCTGCATTTCCTAGCTTGCCTTAAAACAAGAGTACCTGATTGGAAACTGCTGGCTGGATGCAGCCATCAGAGCTGTGTTGGAACTGAATGAAGCTCTTGCAGATCTAGCCAGGATAAAGAGGCCACAGAGCCAAACATTACCACAGCAGTTCCTCATGTCCTAGCACAGTGAAGGTGCTATTGACCAAGCACGGTGACCAAGGTTGACTCACAGACTCCAGGGCCAATCTGCTGCTTGATTCTGGAGCTTCCTGTAGAGTTAGAAGAGGCAGCTTTACCTGGACATGGTGGTACAGATGTGTAGTCCCAGCACTCTGTGAGGCTGAGGCAGGAGGATAGCAAGTTCAAGTCCAGCCTGGGTAATGTGGCAACTTCGTGAGATCCTGTCTCGAAATCAAAACTCAACCCTTGACTGGGGATGTAGTTCAACATGAAGATCCTGAACTTGCTCCCAGGCACAATAAAAATAAAAATAAAAAAAGAAAGAAAGACAGAAAGAAGAGGCATCTCCTCCCTGTGCTGCTTCTGGGGTGCTATGGTGTGGCCACAGCTTGGCCCTCTGAATATCACAGGGAGATTTGGTTGCCTTTGTGATAACGTAGGGAGGTGAAGCCTTGGAGTGGTGAGCAGAATGTGAAGCGGGACCGATGCCTTTCTCTGCGGTGATTTCCTACCCTCTCGGGACTGGACTGGTTCTGTGGACAGGGAGTTGTTTTAGAGTGAGGCTTTGCCTCTTGCTCTCTTTCCCGTGGACTCCCCTGCTCCTCTGTTTTCTCTCTTTAGAACTTTTGCATAAGCCAAGCAGCTACTGGCATCGTGCTCTTGGACTTTCTAGCTTCTAAAACCACGAGCCAAAGGAAATCTTGATTCTTTGTAAATTTCCCAGTCTCGGGCATTTTATATCTGTAACACCACACACACACATGCACACGCAGACACACACACATACCCTATAATGGTAACAGAAGCTGACTAAGATGTAGATGCTGTCTTAGGAGTCTTTCCTAGAGCCCTGTTCTACAGTCAGCCCTTCTGCCCTGTCAGAAAACTAGAAGATATCCCTTGTATTAAATTCATTTCTGCTTCAAACAGCAAGGTGGTTCCTTTCACTACACGTGGACCCTGCTTGTTATGTTCAGAACTATTGAACCCATTGTACAGATGATGCATTCCACGGATGTGTACCAGAGAAAATGAACAGTTACTTAAGGTCATGAGGTCGTCGGCACCTCAGCTGGTCAGGGAGGTCTGACCCAGTGAAGATGGGGAAGGACTGCAGCAGAGAGCTTGTTTATAAGGTGATGTGATTCCTTCAGACAAAGCGGATGATGGGCAGGAGTAGGATGAACCAGCGACGGGAAGACAGGACTTGGTGAGACGAAATCATTGAGAGACTAAATGACCACAGGAGCTTCTGCGCAAGAGAGCGAATCGGCAGAGAGTTTGGAGCTCACCTTGGGGTACATGCGCATCTCTCTGGGGCAGGAGGAGGCCTCAGGTTTCAGTGAGATGCCTGGTGACATTTGCTGTGGGTTTTGGATGCAAAGTTGATCAAGGTTGTTTCTGTGTTTCTGCAAATCCCCCGGAGCTGGTGGATGGGACAGTGTGACCTGGGTGGAACCTAGCGGCTGGCAGAGGGACAAAATTTGGAAATTTCCAGAGGCCTACTGCACCCACCCCTTCCCAGTGTTGGAGGACTTCTCAACGCTCTACCTGCAGGTTCAAGGACAGGAAGAATGGCGTCTGAAGCGAGGCACTCACGGCACACCAGCACCAACCCAGAGCTGCCGCGCCGTCACACGCTCAGAAGTACCTGGACTTGATTACTCCTCTGGTGAAGACTAGAGGTGTTGTCATCCTCTCTTGGTCCCAGGTGAGATAACACAGATACCTTATGTATTTGCAGCGGAGCTCAAATGGTCCTGCATAGAACATGGAGCAGGGCTGCAGCCACAGCAGATCAGTGATTGGTAAGTTAACCACCCATATCACTTGGTTTTCTTCCAGGGCCGTTTTCCAGGGCTGCTGAGGCTGCCATGAGATTTTCAATACTGTAGAAATGTCATGCCAATGAAATGATAATGTGGCACAACTCTGAAAAACTACACTAATAGCTTGTGACAAAGCAGAGATTGTTTTCAATCTGGAAATTCACGTCAAAGGCAGGAGCGATTCCACTGGACTCAACGACCTCTGAGCTACCGGGGACACCTGTTAAACATTCTGATTTGGAGCTCAATTGCTGAATTGAAATTTCTGGGAACGGTCCCCAGAAAGACACACTCACAAATGCCTCACACTAAAACCTGGAAGCTGATGGGTCTTAGACATCCCTGCCATCAGAACAATCTGAGTGACAGAGCTTTTAATACCTGTCCTAGATGTTCCCCCAAGGGAAGTGAGGTCTGACGGCACTGGTTCTGGTAGTGTGTGACAAGGGGGGCAAAGCGTGAGCTGTGGTCCTGGATCCTGGGCTGAGCAGCAAGTGAGGAGGAGACAGAGGGAGGGGACAGATTTCACTGATGGTTTCTACAGGGGTCTCCAGTGGTTCTAGGGAAGGGGAGGTCACATCGGTACTCAGCCACACCCTGTTTCTGAGTTGGAAGGATCAATAGTATGTCTTTCACTACTACAGATCTTACATGCACTGCATATGTGCATGTTTGTGTTCTACCTTATTCCAATGGGATTTAAGGTATTTGATTTATCAAGATGAAATCCTAAAACTCTCTGATCTTTTCTTTGCTTATTCCAACCCTTTGATTTTAGATTTCTAGCCCCAGGCAATGTGGGGAATCAAATTCTATTTTTTAAAAATTGTGTTAAATATACACAAAATAACATTTATCATTTTAACCGTTGTGAAAGTATGATCCAGTGGTATTACATAACTTGTGGTGTTATGTAACTGTTACATCTGTATGATATCATCTTCTCTGGTCATATGTATGCCTAAAGTGTTTCATCATCCTCAACAGAAACTTGGTAGGTATTAAAAAATCTCTGTCTCTCCCCTCCTAAACCCTACTGATTTCTAAAGAAACTTCGTAATCTGACTTATCAGAGGTGTCTGAATTTGGAATAATGAGATGACAGTTGTCCCGAATTTTTTCTACTTCTGTAAATTTCCTACATCTCAGAACCGAGTGGCTGCAAGAGGGACAAAGTTTGGAAATTTCCAGAGGCCTACTGCATCCACCCCTTCCCAGTGTTGGAGGAATTTTCAACACTCTAGCTATAGGCCTCTTCACCCCAGTGCAGAGCTTATGAATGGGAATCGCCAGCCTGCCAGTGTGCCCTGGCTCCGATTCCGTCACTTTCTTCCTTTACCTTCAGGTTCAATCAATTACCACTTGTCTTAGCTACTGAGTTGTTGCTGGGACAGTATACACAACATCCACAATTTATGGGAGGAAAGATTGATTCAGCTCAGAGTTTCAGGTCTTTCACACAGCGGGCAGCCAGGAATGAGGCACATGGCAGAGACAGAGGCTGGAAAGCTGCTCACCCCACGGCTGATAGGAGTCAAGTGACCCAGGCAAAGGCTAGGGCTTTCCCAGAAAGAAGCTGCAATAATGTTTCTTCTTCCTTCCTTTAATAACTTCAAGCTGCTAGTTGGGTCTGGTGCTCCCCCATTTCCTAGTCCACAAGTCAATAACAAGCACCTGAAAGCTCCACCCTAGGCAAGTCCCAGTCTCAACAAGTTGACACAATCCCTTCAGATCAAACCCCAAACACCCACCGCTTCCAGCCAAGCTCTGCCTCCCAGTAACACAGTTTCAAATACACGAGGCTTTGTGGGGGATATTCAAGATCCAAATCATAGTATCACTCCTTTGAAAAGTCTTTCTTCTAAGCCAGGTCTGCTGACATAGGCTTGTACTTCCAGCACTCTGGGAGGCTGAGGTTATGCCCATCTATAAGATGAATATAATGTTATAACTCCCGTCTCTAGTCATGACAACATCCCAAAGAAAAAGAGGGTATTTCCTTCTGTGGTTCTCTTCAAAGAGAAAAGGAATTTTCACAAAGGCCTCCCTGCAAACGTCTTTTAATAGCCACGAACGTAATGGGCCTGTGGAGGAACTAGCTATTGGCAGAAAGAGCGCCCCCTGTGGGTGGGCTCTGGCTTGAGATCTTGAGTGGAGTCCTGACTTAGGAGGTGATAAATGTGGGATCATCGTGAGTAGCTTAGATGGAGGACACTATCCTAGAGCACAGGTCAGTCTTTAATGCCTCCTGGCTATTCTGTGTGAGGAGCATGACCTCAGGAGGGAACGTTACCTCTGGGGACTCAATGAGTTGTCCTAGAGGACACAGTCTCTCCAGGTGCAAGTTATGGGTACAGGTCAATTGGAGATTTCAAAAGTTAGAACAAGTGAGTACTTATCTATATGCATTTATTTCACCCGTTAGGTCCTTGTCCTGTTTCCATTTAGGAACTCGTAAAATGCCCACACAAAGAAGCTAGTTGTAGCTCATGCCCTTTCCTCTGAAGAAATGTTCTGTGGTTGATGAATGATATTTGGAATAAAGGATGTAACTGTGGAGCAAAGGAACAGATGGTAGCTATGGATGAGATCCTAGAGATGGCGCTCAGAATCTCAGGGCTTTAGAAATAGTACAGGAAAAGAAAAACATCTCAGCAAGCTCTAGAGTTCTGCACTGGTAGACCATTCCTGCTGCCTTTTCTGGAACCTGTTAGAGACCAGAGCTGTAGGAATTTTCATCATCCCTTTTTTGGTAACAACCAAAATGGCAGCAGAGTGGCCAAAAGAGAGAAAAAAAATCTTTTTTCTAAATCTTAGAGATTTTTTAATTTGTCCCTGCCAGGGTAAATTGCCATTCAGACATCATTGTCAGTGTCTTACTTTTTTTTTTTTTTTCAACTCTATGATTCAACACCCAATATACGCAACCAGGGAAGGAAAAGTTTATTTTAGGTCATGGTTTTAGAAGATCACAGTCCATTCACTAATAGGTGGCTGGAAAATGGTAGAATCCCATGGCGGGGCCAGTGCTGGGGCCAGAGCCAAGGTTAGTGCTCTAGGAGGTAGAGATCCTCACAGCACGGTGCAACAGAGCCAAGCCTGGGAGGAAAGGTGGATCTAGCACATACCCCTTCAGGTCAAGCCCCAAGCACCCACCCGCTTCCAGACAGGGCTCACCTTCCAAGAGTAAATAGTGTCCATAGGTACCTGAGGCTTCTGGGAGACACTCCAGACCCGTAACAGTGAGGAACTGGAATCCAGTAATACTTTGCAAAGTTTAAGAAATGCTAGATTGGCCAGTTTGCTCCTTGGCCTGGACATTCCAACGGGCTTACCAAACTTTCCATCACCGGGTTTGTGTCAGTTTCCCCAGGTGAACTTGGCTCGGTCCTGTCTGTCACCCCCAGGGAATGCTTGTTTTGTTATATAATTCTCAGTCCTGCTTAACCTCTGTTATACAATCCCCAGTCCTGCTTAACATACTAACAAATAATACGTCGCTCGCTGCTTAACCTGTGTGGGGCACTCACGGGATTTCTAAACCAGCCTGTGTTATCTGACTTGAAAGTCTGTTCTGCACCTGATTAAAAATGTAGTTGCATTATTTTAGTCTTGTTTGTAATTCTTGATTTGCCCCTTTCCTTAGCTGCAACAGTGTGTGCTATGTTCCCCACCCCTCCCCCTTACCCTTTCTCTTACTTCTTTCTTTCTTTTTTCTTATACAATCTCCTGGGGTTGGCTCCATAGTACACTAAAGTAGCTCCTACTGTGCGCATGTGCCATTTAACCAGTTCTCAACTTCTTAAACAGTTCCCTATGCGGGCATTTGTAGTGTTTCCTACGTTTTGCTGTAAAAGATGGTGCACTATGAATATAGTTCTGTGCATATATCTCCTTTTAACTTTTACAATATATCTCTAGATTTCTAGAATTCCCGATTGCTGGGTCAAAGGACAAATATTTAATTTTGCTGGATAATATGGACTATCTCCTTTTGATTCATAACTTTGATGCCTACCGCTCTTGCACTGTTAAAGCACAAATCTCATATTTAATTTATTGATACAGGTTTCATTCTGTAGAAAATTATATTACCAGTTGATGACATTACTTTTCTTGGCAGGGTTTATTCAGTGCATCTAGGTAGTGGAGTATTTGTTGGCGCATGAGAACAAGCTAGTTTGGACACTAAATTGTCTTACAAAGGTGCTGCAATGTCTAATTTCCAGTGTTCATGGCTGGCTATCTCAGCACCATTAAAACAATTGGATTCTAAAGTCATTTTAGCAAAAAAATTCATGGTGTCCTAAAGTGGAAGAATCTTCACACTGATGCCCTCTGAGGGCACTGCAGGTCCCTCAGGTCCTGCAGGAAAGGGAAGATCTTTCCTGCTCAGGGCACTGAGTTTCCGCCTTACTGCCCACTGCCAGAGCCCAGGCTCCTGTCCATCTCACCTCATCTCCAGAGAGAGCTGGCATAAGGCCAGCCCTTGAAAATCAGGGAGGGCTTTGATTCCAGTTATCTGGGGATAGCAAAAGCGTACCAGCTGCTTGATATAGCTAGGTACGTGGAAGGTTCCAAAGCTCGCGCCCTAGATCTGGGCCCCATGCTCTATGGCTTTGTGTAGCAAGTCATGACTTCGAATTCCTGGAGGCTGATTACCAGCCAAAAACCTCTTCACAGGTGAGTGCATCCGCAGAGGAGGGTTTGCACACCTTGGACATATGATCTACCTTTCCAATGAGCCAGTGCAGCACTTAAAAAGGAGTGTGAAAGGACTGTGGCAGGGGAGGGAAGCTTTGACCTCCCAGGGCCTGTGGATACCAGCAAGGGATTAGGTGATTGGCTCATTCAGAGGCTGCCCAGTGGAATAAATGTTCTCAGGGTAAGCAAGCCCAGGAGCAAACCAGGTGTCACTGAAACCAGATTGCTGCTGGCTTTAGGGAAGGCCGGGCCTTGGTAGAGAAACAGGGTGCAGATCAGAGATACACATTTTACAGGAAATATGCAAATGTACCTGAAGTATAGAAGTCTGTGAGTAGCTGGGTTGGTGTTTTAATAAAGGTGCCACACAGTCATCAAGAGGAAAAGTGATTGGAGAAATCCAATGTTTACACGTAAAACTCAGAAGGCATAAACGTTTGCAAATTGCTAAGCTCTTTTCAAAAAATTAGCATTGTTTTGGAATTGGTAAGAAATGTATACAATTTAAAAGTCAAAAACCATGTACTGAAAAGAAAGGGCAGAGGGAGTTCTTTCCTCTGTCACCCCCTCCCCTAGGTAGCCACTTCAATTAATTTCCTGTTTATTCTTCCGCTGCCCCTTTAGGTGAACACACATAGTTCTCTATTGTTATTTTCTCTGTGTTGAGCTGCCAGTCAGCCCTGGTGGGCAGTGCCAGAGAACAGGGGAATGTGGGAAGAGACCAGCAAGACAGGCAGGGGGAGCCAACCTTGGCCAAGATTAGCTCCCATCCATCCTCAGGCCAGGGCCACCCTCCCCTCAATGTTTGTGGAGCCTTGGAGCCCAGGGAGGGCTGGGGCTGCGTTAGAAATCACTGCTGGCTGGTGAATATCGAATCACTGGCACTATTGCTCAGTGGGGATGGGGAGCCTTTTTTCTGCCAAGGGCCCTTTGGATATTTATGACATCATTCATGAGTCATACAGAATTATCACCTTAAAAATTAGCCTGTTATAGTAGATACAACATAAAATTATTATATAATTAACTCACCCCTAATGTAATGGTTATCTGTGCCCTGGGGGTGGGGTTGAAGCTGGGAACCAGATGGTTTCACAGCCTATACGTGGCCCATGGGCCTGACATGCCCCACATCCGGCTTACAGAAGCCAGAAGCTGTTCTTTAAGGAAAGGAGGGAAGCAGTACTGTTCCCTAAGTTCAATTTGGGGAGAGTAGAAGCTTTTGGCCTAAACTACTTTCTAGAACATTGGAATAAATGGAACAGCATTCCCAATCCAGGTTCTCTAAATCACCTCATTCAGGAGCCAACAGGTTTTAATTTAATTTAATTGTTGTTATTTACTTATTTACCTCATATTACTATGATTTTATTATTATTTACATTTTGGTGCTGGGGACAAACCCAGGGACCACTGCATGCTAAGCATGTGCTGGACCACTGAGCCAAGGACTTTTGACTGAACACCTTAGTTTGCAAAAGAAAAAAACTGGACATTGACTCTCAATATCTGTTGTAAATATACATACAAATACATTCTACCTACACCTTGTGCATACAAAATGAGTATCTCATTCACAAGTAGTAGAGACTATTACCATACTTAGTATCAGCTGAGTACCTGTGCCTACCGCACAGTGCCTACAGTAATCACGTTTCTCCAAGGTTAGCTAGGGTCACATTGGTAGGGTTAAGTTCACAGACTCTGGAGCCAGGCTGTCTACGTATATCGTGCTGGGATTTACTTCATTCCAGCTGGGTGCCCTTGACCAATTACTTATCCTTCTATCCCACCATTCCTTCCTCTTTGGTATAGGGTGGGAATAACAATATTCATATCAATAATTATTATTAAAATCATGTAAATTTTTGTATGTTACGTGCTTAAAGCAGTGTCTTCTATTGACACTATTTAAGAGCCTTCTGTTGGCGCATTCTAACACTTCGTAGCACTTACTTCAGTACAGATGCAGTGAGTGACCTAAAACCTGTTGAGTTCATTTGGTTGCCCAAACAATCCAACCACATGACATGTAAGCAGGCAGACAGCAAATACTGGTTGCCACCTGTGCCAGGTGCCCTGCGCAAGACAACGGTGATACTGGCCCAATGTGGGGGTTCCGCAGGTCACCTGCTGCCTGAGACACCTGGATTAGCCTCCTGGCTCTGCCACTTTCCATAATTATTTGAAACTCTGAATCACAGCCTGATCATCTATAGAATGGAGAAAGTTAGGGTAGTCACCCCACAGATCTGAAAGGCTGAAACAATGTACCCCACACCTGCAGCACTGAACACCTAGCGCGCAGCATGCGTGAGTTAGGACTGTTACTGTCGCTGCTGCGACACTCTTGAGCAATCGTGCCACAGCACGATTCTGTGGCAGAATCGTATTGGGGAAGAGGATTGATTAGCAAAAGAGTGACGGGCCCTTTTGGTTTTAGAGTAATAGCTCTCAGGTCACAGGCAGATGGAGTGAGGAACACCACAGACAGAAGGATGCTAAATTGTTTGTAGAGTAAATGAATCGAGCTTTAGGGACTGAGTGTGGGCAAATTGGAGGGAGGGGAGAGATTCTGAATGAGGTAGACAGGGAGGACAGGAGCCTTGGGTCATGTAGAAGGTGGAATCAAATGATGGCTAAAGTCCTTACGAGTCTTTATGTGTAGGGCTAGAGAAATAGCACAGCAGTTACAGCACTTGCATAGTAAGTGCAAGGCTCTGAGTCCACTCCCCAGCACTCTATAAGCCGGGGTGATAGTGCACACCTGTAATTTCAGCACTCAGGAGGCTGAGGCAGAAGGATTGCCATGGATTTAAGGCCAGTCTGGGCTACAAAGTGAGCTCAGGACCAGCCTGGACTACAGAGCAAGGCCTTGTCTCAAAACAACAATCATATGTTTACTACTCAACTTGAATTCCCCCCTTGTATCTCTGATGACACCCATTATGAAATCCATTGCCCCTTGTTATCCCCAAACATGTAGTGAACATGTGTTAAACTCTCCTGTGCTGTGGAGCTGGGTGACCTACTTGGCCAGGGAAGTCTTCATAGTGTAACCTGTAGCTCCAGGATAATGCCTGGGTTTCACTATAAAATCATGCCTTTAGGATATCCAGTGGCCTTCTGCGAGGTGGTTATGTCTGAAAACCAAGGGAAAGAGGCTGAGCTCACCTGGGCTGATATAGCAAGAGAGAAGAGCGCAGCAGGTCGAAGTGGGGTTGGGGCACAGGCACAGGCGGTCAGAGTAGAGAGGACCAAAACCCAGCCAGAGCTGAGGCAATGGGAGAGATGCTGAGTCACCCTCTGCTCTTAGGACAGGCCTTTCAACCCCTACCGTGTCTTTAGAGCCCTCGAAGATGGGAAATATTTAAACAACCGTTGTGTGTTTAGGTTATGGGTTACGTTTAGATAAAATTGACACCTATGGAAATAGAAGAATTTCATTAGTCCCCAAATCTCCTGTGCTCCTTTTTCAATAATCCCTGTCCCCCACTCTCTGTCCTCAGCCAACCAATGCTAGCTGACCCAGAGACAACCATATCTGCTGAGACGCGCTTGAGCATATAGCAAAATACCATGTGCTGAGAAATATACACTTGAGACAAATAAATTTATAAAGAGAAATACCTGAGACAAATACAAAGAGAAAAGATAGGTTTTGGCTCAAATTTTGGAGGTTTCAGCCCATCACAAGTTGTTCCTGATGCTTTAGGCCATGGCAAGGTAGCACATGATCACAGAAGTGCATGGTGAAATAAAACTGCCTACATCGTGGCCAGAAAGTAAAAAGAGAGAGAGAGATTCAGGTCCCACGGTGCCCCCTGAGGGCATGCCCCAGTGACCTGAAGACTTCCTACTAGGCCTCTCCTCTGGAATTTTCTACAGCCTCTCCATAATGCCACACTGGGGACCAAGTCTTTAACAAGGGAGACATTCCAGATCCAGACTATAACCGCATCATGTAAGTGAAATTATATAGTAAGATTTTTTCTTTTTTTCTTTTTTGAGACAGGTCTTCCTCTATACTCCTGGTTACTCCTGAACTCAATATATAGCCCAAGCTGGACTTGAACAGCAATCCTCTGGCCTCAGCCTCCCACGTGCTGGAATTACAGGTGTGCACCACCAACCCTGACTAATTTTTATGTGGTGCTAGGAAATCTAACCCAGCACCTTGTGTTGTTACGCCAGCTCTGTAACCACTACACGACGCCTGCAGCCCTGCAGTGGGAGCTTTTTGATCCTGGTTTCTTTCACTTTTTTCAAAATGTGCTTGAGAGACATCTGTGTTGTTGAATGGACCAGGAGCTTATTATTATTATTATTATTATTATTATTATTCATTATATGAGTACTTCGTTTATCGAGCCCCCAGTCTTAGGATACTTAGGTAGTTTTCATTAGCCGTGTGGTTTCGATAAATCCATATACTTGTGTCACTAACACTGCTCTTAAGAAATACATATTGGCTTCATTTAAAATGTCACTAGGAAACAAATTTTACTGCAGGAGTTTTTAATGTCTTCTGAATTACAGGCCTTTTCTAGACTGAAAATGTTCTTAGTACACAAAACAAAGTGCACAGGATTTCAAAGAATGCCAATTATATTAAAATATAGCTTTCAAATATTAAGGATAAATGTGTGGGGGCTGGGGGGAATGGCTCAGCAGTTAAAGTGTTGCCTAGCAAGCACTAAGTACCCAAATTCGGTTCCCCAGCAGCACATAAGGCGGTCATGGTGGTGCACACCTATAATCCCAGCACTCGGGAGGCTGGAGCAGGAGATATGCTGAGTTCAGGACCAGCCTGGGCTACAGAGTGAGACCCTGTCTCAAAAAAATTAATAAATAAAATATAATACAGAACAGGGTCTTGCTCAAAAAAAAAAAGAAAAAGAAAGAAAGAAAAGAAAAGAAAAGAAAAGAAATGTATGATACATATTGACCTCATTATGGCCATGCTAAATAAAATCAAGAGGCAGGCCTAGTAACTGCTAGAATTTCCAAGTAATGAGTGTAAATAATACTTTTTTCCCACTATTTTTATTAATATACATATGCAATACATAGAGTTTACAATGAATTTGGGTATTTCGTGCACATATATATCATATCAACTTTACAATCCCTTCCCATTTTTGACCCTCCCACTCCCTCCCCAATACTTTGAGATGCTTATGTCTATAATACGACATAAAAGTCCTGTGATTTTTTTATTAGAAACAAAGTGACAGATAATAATAATTATTATTTCTTACATTCATATTGGAATGTTAAATTTCAGTTTTGTAATTTAGGAATACATAAGTATAATTTTTCCCTGTGAACCTTCTGGGAAAATAGATTCTATCTGTGTGTCCTTTGGCATTTGATTGGGGTCCTTGCTGGAATTAGGTGACCGAGCGCATTTCATTGCCACAAACTTAAAAAGGGGACTCCACCCCTTCATGCAGATTTCGTACGTGCCCTATGATAGACCTGGGTCCTTTGCTGCGCCTGACCCACCTATGTGAGGCACTACATAATCTCTTATTATTTCTACAGCTTCAGAAACTGCTCCACTTACAATAGTCTAGCTATTATGTTTTCAAATCCATTGAAAGAGAATTTGCACAAAGCCCCCAAAGTGCTCCGGGAGGTGGCACATCCAACTTTATCTTTGCTGAGGGGACCTGGGACCCGGGTTTACTTACAATGCAAACAGGGAAGAAAAAAAAAAAGGCAAGGAGGGTTTAGCTAGAGGTAGAAAAGCACAACGGATATTTTGTGAGCTCAGAGCAGAATCTACTGACACATGAACCAATTTGATGCTGGGAAAAATTCAACTTCCTGGTTTGAAGACCGGGCTTTGAAAACAGCTTTTGAGTTTTACATACACCAAATGCTTCCGGACTCACCCAACAGGATTCTTACTCGGATGTAATGAGGTAAGTACAGACTACAGACGCTTTAAAAGCCACTTAGATTTACAAGGAGAAAAAACATGCCCCTCTCCCCCCAGATCTTCACCAACAGGGTTTCTTTGAAGTGTTTTCTCATTCCTTCAGAACAATCTGCCTGTTTTCCACTAAATTGCCTGAATTGCTTTTAGATCTTCCCCACTCTCTCTCTCTCTGTAAGAAAATCTGTACAGCCAGAATTCTGCCTTAATTAGGTTCCCTCTCCTGTGCAGCCATGTCAGCGAACTATCGAAGTACCAGAAAATATAAATCTCTCACTTGGTGTTAAAAATTTTAATGGATGAAGAGCTTTTAATTCTCAGCATCCAGTGCGCACAGATGAGGGAGAAGGCAGGGCTGAGTTGGCTCTGACCTAATTCTGGAAGATTGCGGAAAGGCAGTCCCATCCGTTACCAGACACAGTGTTTGGCATTTGTGAAAACGGGGATTTTAACAGGAAAGGAACTCTTTACGAAGGCCGTCTCTCGTTTACAAATGTCGTCCGTGGAGACATGTCGGATGTGAAACGTGTATTTCTCTCTTTTTCCCTTTTCTTTTTCCTTCGGTGACGTTCCATATTATCTGTGACTCTTGGTATCGCAGGATTGTTCTTGTTCAGAAGACTGGAGGCAAAGTTAGCCACACTGAGGCGAGCAGGGTGGACTGCTGGCACTGGCCTGTGTTGCAGCGTGAGACTGTGCAGGCTGGCTTGGTCCCCGGGGAGAGACTGGGTATATAAACCTACGAAGGGGTCGTTGAGGGCTGTCGTGGGAGTGGCTCCACGAGGGGAACTTGGAGTCAGGGAATGGGGTCATTTTCCTTCAAGTTTTAGTTGGACTTGGACTGAAATCCAGTCTCTGTAGGGGGGCAGCATCCCAGGCCCCGAGTTTGAGTGAAGGTGGGAAAAGAGGTCAGTCTCATCTCTGGGGAGGGAAGTTCTGAGATCTTGGGCAAATCACTGACGGACAGATCCAAGGGGGAAATACGCAGACGAGCACTTGGAAAGGGAAATACGGCGGCTGCATTAAAATCTTGACTTGATGGACAGTTCATAAGCAAGTCACTCACCTCCACCTGAGCATGAGCCACAGCCATTTTGTCGGTCAATACAAATTTCATGGCTGGGTGGCTGGATAAATGAATAGAGCGTTTGCTCCCAAGGAAAACCATTGGCTATGCAAACGAACCTAAGTTGGTCACTTTAGACAGAAATTCAAGTCAACTCAGTCAAAATGTCACTCATGTAATAGCTGAGTACAGAGAGGCTCTTGAATGTGGAGAGATAGGGATGGGTAAGAGACAGGCTCTCTGCCTCCTGGGAGCCTCCCCAATGGTCCTGGGAGATGTTCAGATCTGTGTTAAATGCAAGGTGACATCATTAGAAAGATTTGTGCAAGGTGCTGGCATTTTTCAGTTTAAAGACTGGCTCAAGAGCACTGGGGGTGTACTTTAGCGGTTGAGTATGTACTTAGCTTGTGCAAGATTGTGGGTCTAATCCCCACAGCACCAGAAAACAAACAAAGCACAAACGCCTAAGTCGTTGGGTTGATATGGACATTACAGATAAATGTGGGAGCCAGGCTGAGGTGCCATTGTAGCATCCCAGGCAGAGGAGGAAGATGGCTTGGATCACCACATGATGAAGGTGAATCAATTCATTCTTAGCTGAGTGTGGACAGTAAAGTTTCATGAATTTGATCTCTGTTAACTCTGAAGAACTCACACTAGACCTTGTCAGTTGGTAATGATGACTGGTGATGTTGAGAGGGTGTTTTCTCTGTTAGGTATTTTCCTAAGTCCAGTTCAGTCTTGTCATGCTGGATAAAGCCATTAAGACACTGACTTTGTGAATTCCAAACTTTTGCTGTAGAGAAAATATGAATACAAGGTTTGGTCCCTGGGGGCTTCTTGTCACATTTATATCAACTGATTGATACATACATGTGTCCCGTGTGTTTTTACTTAAAGATAGCTTTTAAATATATAGCAAATACATAATTAAGAGTGCTAGCTCTCAGGCTTGAAGAAGGTTTATCCAACACATCTGTTTCCTCCCTAACATGCACCACAGCTTTCTCACACCTAGGAAGACTAGACAACACTTTGGAGCTATGCTTGGGGAAGATTTAGACAGAAAAGCACCAACAGAATGCACAGAAATATGGAAAACAAGGCACCAACTAGACCGGGTAAAGAATACCAAAAGGATGCAGGAGCTGGCACAGGAAGGCAGAGTCTCTCCGGCCCTCAGCTGGGCACACGTATGTGGGACAACTTCAATTTCTTGTGCTTTGTACACGAGTATGCGAACAACCATGAAAGAACATATTTTGAGTCTCGATTTTTGGCTTACAGATACCAACAAAGGCAAAATAGCGTTGAAAATGTATACAAATGCGAATGTGCACAAACAAAACCATGATCAAGCTAGGTGAACCTGAGAAGAGTGGGACTGACTGTACTTGAAACACATGACTCAAAACACTGCTGTTGGCACCCACTAGTGGCCCGTGCAGTGAAAGTGGACATCAAGGCCAGAGTCGCTAAGCAACTTTCCCAGGTTACACAGAGAAGGAAGGCCAGGCCTCCACTGAAACCCTTCATCCTGGTTTTCCTGTCTGCTGAGAGTATTTTGTTACTTGATGTTATCTGGTGTTTTTCAATTCTCCCGGTCAAGAACAAATACCCTTGACAATGCAATTTTTCCAGAATATCTTTTTATTGACCTTAGGGGTGTCTTGTACTGCCATTATCTCTGTAGGATAACTATAAACAAGCTAAGGACAGGACTTCGGATACCAGTAGACTGTGCTTTCATGAACAAAGGAACGAGAAAGCCAAAAGCCTTTTCAAAAGAGATATGTAGCAACAGCATTGGAAGACCGGCAGGGGACAGGGGCGCTGCTGGGGACAGTTGCCTGGAGGCCACAAGAAAGTAGCCTGCCCACAGGGAGGGGGCACCTCTCCGTTAGGGTGCCATAGGAGAACAGGCTGCCAGGTCTTATTTCACGAACATAAAGAATTCTTACGCTGATTACTGTCTTACTCAGTATCTGAAAGGGATCACGCTGTCCTCGTGGGAAATATTTCAGAAATCGTAGTGAAGAGTCTGTTTTTTACAGTTCATTTGTACTCGAATACAGTTCAACTCCATGTCATTTCACTGTGGCATTCCCGATTTGTGTTCCAGGACAATGGCTCTCCTCACGTCTTAAATTACATCAGGTAAGCTCTAATATATAAAGAACCTTTCAAACCGAGGTAAAATGTAAAATATTCTATTTACAGCAGGGAACTCCACAGAGCAAACTCTGAGGTCCTTTCAAATGTCAGTTTTCTAAGAGAGAGAAGGCGAAGCACTTCCTAAGGACTTGCTGTGTGGATGCCAGGAGTGTGTCTGGCACATCACACCTGGTTAGCAAAGTGGCAGGTGAGAGTTCAAATCCCACCCCTGGGGATGAGGGATCTTGGGAAATTCCTAGAGCTCCTATTTCCAGATCTATTTGTTACTTTTCTTCTGACTGCATTAACAAGGTGCTACTCCCTGCCATTTTCCCAGAAACCAACTGGAAATGAACAAAAACTTTTTTTTTTTTAGCAACTCAATGAACAATAGATTAATGGAAAAGTAGTTAAAACCTAGTTTAGGTTGTAGTAAGGGAAATATAAGGAGAGTAGTTTATCGTGCTATGTGAATTTGCAATTGATATATAATGCTTTATTTGTAAGATGGGCAATTATATAACAAATATTCAGAGAATT
>PVKB01003011.1:0-231552 GCA_004027205.1 Ctenodactylus gundi
TGCTGAGCCATTCCTCCAGCCTCCCCTTCTATACCTGTTTTCATCAGAATGTTTATCATGCAAGGATGTTACGGACTGGGTATGTAGCTCAGTGACTAGAGGCTTGCCTAGGAAGCCTGAGGCCCTGGGTTTGATCCCCAGAGCCACATAATAATAGGGTATGGTGGCATATTCGAGACATACTTGAAACCGAAGGATTGCCATGTTGTTCAAGTTCAGCCTGGGCTACATAATGAGTTCAAAGCTTGGAGTACAGAGTGAGCTCCTGGCTCAAAAATAAATAGATAGATAAATAAATAAAATATTCTATATTATCTGTCTCAGTTACTTTTTCATTGCTGTGACTCAATACCTGACACCCACAAACTTAGGAAAGGTTTATTTCAGCTCACAGTCTCGAAGGTCACAATCCATTCAGGGGTGGCCAGTAACAATCGAAGTACATGGCAGAGAGAGAGGTGGAGGCAGCGTCCCCAGACAAACAGGAAGACAAGCTGAGGCTGGTTGAGACTAGTCCCTGTTCCCCAGGAAGGCAGGTGCAGCTTCCTTTCAGGTCTCCGCCCAGTAACCAGTCCCTCTTGCATCCAGGTGTGGCCACTACACACTGTTACTCCTAACTTAAATGTAATCCACCCCTCCAGACCAGACCCCAATCCACCGAGACCCCAATCTATGAGACTTTTGGGTGATACTCCAGATCATAACCACAACATTATCAAAGACTTTTTCTGCATTTATTGAGATGATCATATGATTTTTGTCCTTGGCTTTTGTTGATGTGGTATATTACATTAGTTGAATTGATTTATGTGGGTTGAACCATCCTTGCATCCCTGAGATGAAGCCACCTTGGTCATGGTGTATATCTTTTCAATAATTTGTTGCATTCTGTTTGCAAGTATCTTGTTAAGGAATTTTGCATCTGTATTCATTGAGGAATTTGGCCTGTAGTTCTATTTCTTTGTAGTCTTTATCTGGTTTTGGAGTTGAGATGGTACTAGCTTCCAGGAAGGAGTTTGGCAATGTACTTTCAGTTTTCATGGAAGAGTTTGAAAAGCATTAACACTAACTCTTCCCTGAAGTTCTGATAAAATTCTGTGTTGAGTGCATCAGGTCCTGGGCTTTTCTTTGTTGGTAGGTGCCTTTTTTCCTTCCTCAGTTTCATTTCTGGTTATTAGTCTATTTAGGGTTTTTATGTCTTCCTGGTTCATATGTGTGTAGGAATTTATCCATTTCTTCTGGGTTTGCAAATGTATTGGAATATAAGTTTTCAAAATAGTTTCTTATAGTACTCTGGATTTCAATAGTGTCTATTGTGATTTCACCTTTTTCATTTCTAATTGAATTAGTATGGATTTTTTTCTTTGCTTCTTTTGGTGAGTTTGGGTAGAGATTTATCAATCTTATTTGTTCTTTAGACAAGCCAACTCTTTCATTGATTGATCTTTGTATTTATTTTTAAATTTCATTAATCTCCACTGTAAGTCTTATAATTTCTTTCCTTTTATTACTTTTGGATTTGGCTTGTTATTGTCTTTTTTTTTGAGACAGCATTTCATTTTGAGTTCAGGCTAGTCCTGAACTCATCTTGTGGCCCAGACTCACCTTGAATACACGACAATACTCCTGCCTCAGCCTCCCAAGTGCTGGGATCACAGACTGCCTGGCTTATGTAGTCCTGGGGAATTGAACTCAGGACCTTGAACTTGCTAGGCAAGCCCTTTAACTGCTGAGCTATTCCTACAGCTCTCTGTAATTTTTTTATATGTGCATTTATAGCTATAAAATTCCGTCTTAGTCCTGATTTTATCATCATTTTACTTTAGAAAGTTTTTGAGTTTTTCATTGGTTTCTTATGTGATTATTGTTTATTCAGTAATGTATTATTTAATCTCCAAGTATCTATAGTTTCCCCTGCTGTTGATTTCTAGTTTCATTCTACTATGATCTTAAAGTACACAGAGAATGATATCAGTTCTTTTGTATTTATATAAATACTTCTTTTGGCCAAGGATATGGTCTGTTTTGGAAAAAGTGTCATGTGCTGCTGAGAAAAAGGTGCATTCAGTTGATATTGGGTGGAACACTGTAGACACCTGTTAAGTCTATTTGTTACATGGTGTGATGTAGCGCTGATGTTTATTGATTTTTTTCTGGTTGATCTACTTGTGAAAGTGGGATATGGAAGTCCCCTAGTATGACTGTAATGGGATCTCTTTGACCCTTCATGTTCAGCAGTTTCTGTTTCATGTAACTGAGTGCACCTACTTTGGGTGCATATATGTTTATAATTGTGAGCTCTTTGTGTTGGATAGTCCTTTTAGCAGTATGTGGGGTCCATCTTTGTCTCTTCTGATCTGTTTTGGTTTGATTTCTGCAGTGTCTGAGAACAGTTAGCTACTCCTGCTGGTTTCTAGGCTCCAGCAGCATAGAATATTAGTTTCTATCCTTTTACCTTCAGTCTGTGTGCTTCTTTAAGGGTGAAGTAAGGCTCTCACAGACACCAAATGGTTGAGTTTCTGTTATGTCCTCCAAAAGCCTCATGCATTTGGACCTCGTGAATACCTATGGATTCTGTGTGCTGTTGGGGCATAGTTGGGAGGGATGGTTTATAGGTGTGTGGCAGAAGACAGGCACATGGTAGATTATAGGTTACAGACATATAGTGGGTTAGGGGCATGCTGTATTTTACAGTTGACATGGAATACAGAGGTTGGACCCAGAAGGGGCAGATCACTGTGCAGGACCTGGAAGAGTATGCACTAGCTCCCCCTCCTCTCTGATTTGGCTTCTGCCTGCCTTGCTGTGAGGAGCTTCCTCTGTGTCTTCTCCACCATGTCCTACCACCACTGCTGGCTGCCCATGAACAGACTGAGACCTGAAACTGTGAACTAAAGTTAATCTTTCCTCTCCTAAATCGTAGATGTTAGGTATTGAGTCACAGCAATGGGAAAATAACTAAGAAAGTTATGTTTTTTAATACATTCTGCCAGTCTTTGTCTTTTGATAGGTGAGTTAAGACCGTTATCATTGAGAGTGATTATTGTAAGATTTTTATTTGATCCTGTCATTGTCTTGTTTTTCTGGTGTTAGTTGCTTTTTTTGGTTACACTTTCCGTCGTGAGATTTCCTTTCTTTTAAGTTCTTTGGTGCTGCTCTTCTCTTTGTCTCTCTCTTTAAGATTCCTTCAATTATTTTCTGCAGTTCTGGGCTAGTGATGCAAATTTCTTCAGGGTTTCTTTGTTGTGAAAAACTTTTTACTTTTCCTTCTTTCTTTTTAATTTTCTCCTTCAATTTTCAAGAATAATTTTGCTGGGTACAAAAACCTGTTTAACATTTGCTGTCTTTTAAAGCTTGAAAGATTTCATTCCAGGCTCTCCTGGCTTGGAAGGTTTGCACTGAGAAATCTGCATTTATTCATGTGGGCTTGCTTTAATAGAATACTGTCGATTTTTCTCTAACTGCTTTTAATATTCTTAGTGTTAAATTTTTGAGGCTTTGATTGATGTGCCGTCATGAGGTTCTCTTCTGGTCAAGGTTACTTGGGGTTATATAAGCTTTTTGTACCTGGATATTAATTTCTTGTCCTAGATCTGGGAAGTTTTCTGTCCTGATTTCAGTGAAGAAGGTCTTAATACCTTTTATCCTGTCTCCTGCTCTTTCTCTCACAGCCGTAATTCTGAGGTGGGTTCTCAGTGAGTGTTGTATCCAGCTGCCTTGCCTTCTTGTTTTGGTGTCCTGCCTGATTATGGCATGTGATTCATCAACTTTGTCTTCAGAGTATGAAGTTCTGTTCTTGCAGTGTTCAGGCCAGCTTCTGCTTTCAAATGAATTTTTCATATCTTAAATTTCAGCTACATTTCTTTTCAGGTTTTCCACTTCTCTACTTAAATGTTCCGTCATATCTTGCATTGCCTTATTTCTCTCAGCCTGGCTTTTATTTGTGTTTTCTATAAAGTCAGTTAACTTTTTATTTGTTAGGATTATTATTTGTTTAATAAATTCCTTTGTAAGCTTGCTAATCATTACTTGCATTTGTTTAAGTATGCCTGGTTTGAACTGTTTACATAAACCACCTGGTCCACTTGATTTTTTACTTCCTTTCCTATAAATTCCACTATTTCAGGGCACTTGATAGTAGCTTCTGGGGAGTCAGGCAATTCTGCATGTGTCTTGTTGCCTTATTTTTCCATGATTCTGTTGCTGAGGGACTTTACTTTAATGACCTGGCTGAGAGGTTTCTCCAAAGTGTGTGATGGTGTGTGGGAATGGCCAAAGCTGACTAAGTTCTGTGCTAGGAGTAGGATAGTCCAGTGGCCTATAAGGCATCTTGTTTGCTCCCAGCCCCTCAGCAAAGCTGGCTTCCTTCTTCCCAGGGGCTCTCCATTCTCAGTGGCCTGTCCTCACTATGACTCTGAACCATTCTGGAGGTCCGTGGCCCTTCCCCACTCTCTGCAACTGACTCTTTTGCCAGTTCCTTCCTAGCCTTTGGCTAAGACTGTCCCCAAAATCCCTGGTGTATGGTCCATCTGTGGCTTCTCTTACCCTTAGCAGTTTGGACTCAGCCTCTTTTCAGAACAACTCCTGCCTGCATTGCTGCCTAGGCTGCTCAGCGCCGCCTCTCCTCTGTGATCCGCTGAGCTGCAGGGAGGCCTTTTCAGGGGAAGCCTGTGATGCATTTGCGGTGTGCACTACTCACAGGCTCCTCTCTGGAGGCCAGGGCTGCTGGCTGCAGTTAACTCCTACGGCTCCCAGCTTCAGGCTTCCCTCCGTCTGCAGCCGCCCACGGCTCACAGCCTCCCCAGGCAGCTGGGGCGGTTTCCTGGCTGGTGTGCTCTCCCGCCTCTGATGGGTCTTCAGGTTTCCACCCTTCCTGTGGGCTTCCCTTCAATTCCCGGAGCTCTCCCTCTCCAAGCTAGGTTGAGCAGGGGGTTTATAATGGTTTCCTAGCTTTTTGGAGGAGCCTGTGCTGAGCCGCTGAGCAGGACTCCTGCTCAGCCACCCTCTTGGATCTTTTCCAAAAGAATGAACGTTTTCTTCTGGCTCAGGTGCATTTTTGTGTGCTTTGTGTTTTCTCTCTTTTCTCCCTTTTCTTCTTCCCTTTTTTTTTTTTTTTTTTTTTTTTTGGTGGTACTTGGGTCCAACCTAGGGTCTTCACACTGAGCTACGCAGCCCATTTTTAATTTAATTTTTAGACAGGATCGTTCTGAGTCACCAAGTTGCCTAGCTTGCACATGAACTTGCAATCCCCCTTCCTCAGCCTCCCAGTGTGCTAGGATTACAGGCCCAGCCCTTCCCACCTGCCTATTTCTGGTTGTCTGAGGCCCCTTGGTTTCCAGGGGCCATTGCCCTGTGACATGATGTGGCCTTCCCAGGAAGGGCATTTCCTATGCAGGCAGCTGCCTCCAACCCCCGTTTCCTTTTCCCTAGACCTCAGCGTGCCTCCCCGTGTGCCCTACCTGGACCAGCCCCCCACTCCACTCTGCTTCTACCGGGACTGGGTGTGCCCCAACAGGCCCTGCATTGTCCGCAATGCCCTGCAGCACTGGCCGGCTCTCCACAAGTGGTCTCTCCCCTACCTAAGGTGGGAACTTTCCTGGGGGATGGGTGGGCTATGATGACTGGCCTCTGGGCCTGACCTGGGTGACCATTCCTCAGAGCCACAGTGGGTTCCACAGAGGTGAGTGTGGCTGTGACCCCAGATGGGTATGCTGATGCCGTGCGAGGAGACCGATTTGTGATGCCTGCTGAGCGCCGCCTGCCCCTGCACTATGTGCTGGACGTGCTGGAGGGCCAAGCCCAGCACCCGGGGGTCCTTTATGTGCAGAAGCAGTGTTCCAACCTGGCCACCGAGCTGCCCGAGCTGCTGTCTGACGTGGAACCCCACGTGCCCTGGGCCTCAGAAGCACTGGGTACGTAGAGACAGTGTGTGACTCCAGGTCGTGTGGCCTAGGATCCAGGTGGGGACAGTGGGGAAGAAGAAAGTTGTGTGCCTGGCCCTTTAGGGTCAGGGGCTGCCCATCTGCCTGCCCAGGCCTTTGCTTAACAATAGATGAGTTCCCGAAGCTTGTGGCTCTTCCTCTTCCAGGGCAGATGCCCCCTCTTCTTCCCTTTTCCCTGACTGCTCTGGCAGAGTTCTCACGGACACCCCCGCAGGGGGTTCCTGGCCAGCCTTCTGAGCTGCCCCTGCCCTGCAGGAAAGATGCCTGATGCTGTGAACTTCTGGCTTGGTGATGCAGCCGCAGTGACATCGCGTGAGTGTTGAGACTGCAGGTGGTAAAGGAGGTACAAGAGAGAGGAATGATGAGGCTGGGTGGGATGGAGGGTGGGCGGGCTGGCCTCTCAGGACACTATAGAGATCTCACCTGGCAGCTGAGGGGCTCACCTTGGCACTGGGAGTGGGCTGCACTGTTCTGGGTCTCCAGGTTTCTGAAGGCAGCAAGGTCAGGCCTTTGGTTCTACCCACCTTCTTGAGGAGTGACCTCAGGCCTGGCCAGTGCCCAGTCCCTGGTGGGCCGAGTTCTGCAGTGTCTGCTGGGGTGCCTGGCCTCTCTTTGAGCCAGCTGACCATTGTGGTCTTGGGGTGCTGGGCTGTGGGGAGCACCCGTACAACCACTCCTCTTCTTCCCGGTGTTGGCAGTGCACAAGGACCACTATGAGAACCTGTACTGCGTGGTGTCAGGGGAGAAACACTTCCTGTTACATCCGCCCAGCGACAGGCCCTTCATCCCATATGGTAGGGACATGGCCTAAAGGAGGGGCTGTGAGGACGGTGGCCTGCAGGGGCGGGGGGCAGTGAGAAGCCGGGCTGCTTGACACCCACTCCTGAGGTGTATCCACTGGTCTAAGCTGCACCAAGACCCTGGGCTGTGGGTCCTGCACTCGGGAGGCCAATTAGAGTTGGGGGAGCTGGCCAGCTGCTGGCCACTGAGGTCCTCCAGACGCTTCTCTCCTGCCTTTCAGAGCTGTATACACCAGCAACCTACCAGCTAACTGAAGAGGGAACCTTTAAAATGATGGATGAAGAAGCTATGGAGAAGGTGTGTGTCCTGTTCCTGGACCCCAGGGAGATGAAAAGGAAAGACCCTGGGCCCTGAGGAACAGCCAGGAAGGTCTGGGAGGTGGCATCTTGCTCTGAAAGGTTAAAAAATTGCAGTGCTGAACAGAGTGGGCAGGGTCCATGGCATTTGCCCCTGGAAGGTCTAGGCCATGGCATCTGCTCTCTCCCAGGTGCCCTGGATTCCAGTCGACCCCCTGGCTCCAGACCTGGCTCGATACCCCAGCTATGTCCATGCAAGGGCCCTTCACTGCACCGTGCGGGCTGGTGAGGTGCTCTACCTGCCAGCCCTCTGGTTTCACCATGTCAGGCAGTCCCATGGCTGCATTGCTGGTAAGGAGGCCAGGGGCAGGCCCTGCCAAGGCCAGCGGGGCATCTCAGGTACATGGGGGGGGGGGTGCTATAGTTAAAAGAGAAACCCTTGGGTGGGCCCCGTGGCACAGGTCTGTAATCTGGGAGGCTGAGCCAGGAAGACGGCAAGTTCAAAACCAACCTGGGCAACTTAGCAAGACCCTGTCTCAAACAATGGAAAGGTGCTGGGGATGTAGCTCAGAGGCCCCAGATTCAGTCTCTATTACTATCAAAATTAAGTAGATAGGTAGACAGACTGACATTCAGACAGACAGATAATAGATAAATAGGCTGACCGGCCCACCTACCCTCCCTCGTGTTCAGGTCCCTTTTCTCCCCACAGTGAATTTCTGGTATGATATGGAGTATGACCTCAAGTATAGTTACTTCCAGCTGCTCGACTCCTTGACAAAGGCTGCAGGCCTCGACTGATGGAACCCTGGTGGGCACTGCCAGGGACAGCTGGGAAAAAGTCAAGTCCTTCCTGGCTGGGCTGGTTCCAGGGACAACCTGCAATTTGGGTACTTGCTGGCTTCTGGCCCAGGGGCTGGCCTGGGTTGGCAGATCTTGGGCAGCATCGTTGGGTCAGGAAGTGCCAGGCAGGTCTGGATGAGGGACCCAGAAGTTGCCTTGCAGGTGAGGAGGAGTGGGGGTCTGTCACAGCAGTGCCTCTCATCTCTCCTCTCGCCTTAGGCAAGTCGCTGCCTGTTGGCATTGGTGTCCTGACCTTAAAACGAAGGTCGTAATGGTTCCACCATGCAGGGCTGCTGTGGGGATGGAGATGCTGCCCATGGGACCAGTGGGGCTGGCACAAAGGAAGTGTGCAATAAAAGTATCTGATTCAGTTGTCTGATGTTCCTGTCGCAGAGCTCTCTGCAGCCTGATAAAGGCTTGAAGGTTCGGGTAACCAACCCAACGAGGGTCATGAGGACCCTCACTGGAGTAGTGGGCCACTACTCCATGGTCCACTGCCTAAACCGCTGTCCGTGGCAGCCCTTGCAGCCCCCACCTGAGGCAGACAAGCTGGGTTCAGACTTGGTGTTGTCCAGCTGGGACGTGCCACCTTCCTGGTGTCACCTGGCCTCATTTCCTCTCCCCCCCCCCCCCCCCCCCCCCCCCCCCCCCCCCCCCCCCCCCCCCCCGCTCCTGGGCACAGTGAGGCCTGGTGCCCTAGAGGTGAAGCCTCCCCCACCCCACCCCCTGCAGCAGGCACAGCAGGAAGGGACAGATCCTGTTCTTCCTGAGGAAGGAGTCAGTCTTGTCGCCACCCAGGTGGAGAGCAGGATGAGGCCATCCCCTAGTGCCACCCCACAGACCTCATCCCTGGCCGCCCGCTCCTAGGCGGAGGCAGCCCAGACAAGGCTTTGAAGTTGTGTTTTATGTGACAGCCACACCCCTGCCAGGTAGTAGTAGGTCCTGGCGTGCTCCTCCGATTGGCCACAGGCTGCCGTCAGGCTGGGCATTCCTGTCGTACTGGCACAGGGAGGTTGCGAAAGACCCTGCTGGCGACTGGGCACTCAGCTCCTCACTTCCGACTGCTCTGGGCCCCAGCCTCTGCCTTCCTGCTGCTCAGCCCCAGGCCATGAGCTCCGCTGGGGCCCTCCTCCTCCTGAGTTGCGCCTGGCAGGCACCAGGGCATGTGGCTGCGGAAGGTGGGATGTCAGGGATGAGGTGTCAGTGGCTCTAGCGAAGACAAAGGTGCCTCATTTCCTGGACTGGTGGCTGGTTCAGCAGTGGGCGTGGACTTGGTTGGAGCGGAGGAGGTAGGTGGGTGGGACCAGGGCGGAGACCTGGGCCAGGTAGAATACCCTGGCTCTGGGTTAAAAGTCCTTGTTGGTGTGGCCACTGCCCCATCACTCCTGCTCCCAAGGACACGGCCTCATGGCTCTGGTAAGGCCTCACAGGGCGCTGGGCCCCTCTGAACCCACTTCCCATCCAGAGCCTGGCTACTGCTGTTTCCTCAAGGAGCCACGCTCTTTAGGAACAGAGGGTGCTTGCTGAGGACCCAGCCAGTGAGCAGAGACGGGGCCTGGGACAAAGTCTTTCTGCTCTGGGAATGGACCAGTGGACTTGAAGCCCCAGCTGCCATCCCAGGGCCCACAGGGACATGGCCGCTTACTGTTCCTTCCGACTGGGCTGCTCTGGTGGGGACGTCCCAGGGCTGCTGCAGTATGGGCTGCCCTGCCCCTGCCACAGGCGCGCCCTGAACTCATCTGTTGGTATCCTTTCCAAGGCAGGGCTGACAAGCAAGCGGAAGCAGCACTTGGCACAGCCTCCCTGCTCTAACACCCTGCCTGCATCTGCTTCCCCGGAGCCAGGGGCCGGGTTGGGAGCGCTTTAGAGATCTCCTAGGCCCCGGAGTGTGACTACCTGTGACTGTCTGCATTGGTAGTGCTGTTCTCTCCGGGCAGAGATCCAGTGTCTAGAATGGGGTGGGCGGTGAGGGCAGCAGGTCACATGCGCCCGCGCCCCGACATGCCCCGTCCCTTCCTTTGATAGTCATATTCCCCAGCCCACGGCCAGTAGCTGCATAGCTGGGGGTAGATGCAGACACCGAGGAACTCTGGCTGGAAAAGAGAGCTAGGCATGTGGGCTGCCCAGAGCTAGCCTGCGTTGTTGCAGCCCCCACTGGGCCTCAGGCACATGGCTGCTTCTCTATGCCTCCTTCTGGTGTCGTTCGTCGTCATAGAGCACAGAGCGCTTGGTGCAGCCTGGGCAGGACGTATGTGCAGGCAGGGGCTGGACGGAGATGCCTCCTGGTGACTCAGGGTTCTGCTGAGTTGGAGAGTGGGCCTGGGCCTGGGCCTGAGCATGCTGAATCTTTCAGTTCAGAATTAGGCCTTGAAGGACAGCCCCAACCTCTCACTGTGGCCCTTCGCCTTTCGAACTGTCTGCCTGCAGCAAACCTCCCTCTCCCTTCTCTGCAGGCGAAGGTCCCCGGGATCTGCCTTCTCACCGTGCGTGTCCTGCAAGCCCATGGCTTGCCTGCCAAGGACCTGAGTGAGTGTGCCCTGTGCCAGGCCCAGGGAGGAAGGCGTCACTGCAGCTGATTCAGCAGGGGCAGCACCCTGGAAAGAGATGGGGGGTGGTGCTGGGTGTCAGGGGCTCCAAAGGAGGTTCTGGGTAGGAGGCGGCCGGGAGCCCCAGGGGTGGGCTGAGGTAGGCTGGGTGGCAGGGCTGTGATGGGCTCCGTCCTTCCTTGCAGTGACTCTCTCTGACTACTATGTGACTCTGTGGCTGCCCACAGCCTCCAGCCGCAGGTTCCAGACACGCATTGTCAGGAACAGCAGCAGCCCTGTCTGGAACCAGACGTTTCACTTCCGAATCCACAGCCAGCTCAAGGTGGCCTGGGTGCCAGGCCGGCCCTGAGTTCTGTCCCTGGGTCCCCACTGCCACCTGCCCTGTCCCAGCCCTGTGGTCCCCGCCTAGCTCGCTGTTCCTTCCCACACCTTCCTGCAGCTTTCTCACTCAGTTCTCCTTCCAGAATATCATGGAACTGACAGTCTTTGACCAGGACGTGCTGACCAAGGATGATGTTGTGCTATCAGTGCTATTTGACACCGGGACCCTTCGAGCCGGGGAGTTCCGGCGCCAGCGCTTCTCCCTGAGTTCTCAGGCAAGGTGTCGCCTGGGTCTGGGAAAGGGGTATGCCTGGAGTGCAGCTGGCACAGACTCCCTTTCCCCAGGTGTCCCTGGCATCCTGGCCAGCTCTAGCTTTTCACCAAGGAGCAGTTCTGAGCCTGGAGCCTTGGTATTGAGCTATATATCCCCAGCCTTCTGCATTTTTCTGTTTTGAGATGGGTCTCACTAAGCTACCCAGGCTTGGTTTTTGTTTATTTATTTAAATGCGTCAAGGGCTGACTTTCAATAGATCACAGTGAAGGGGCTGCTGTGTTGATTCAAATTTGTAATCCTGCTGCCTCAGCTTCCCAGCGTGCTTGGATTACGACATGTGCCACCAGGGCCAGCCCCAATCTTCATGGCTTCTGAGGCCAAGGATCCTTTTTTTTGGTGGGGTGTTGGGGGAAAAGGGATGAAGTTTGAAACAGGGTCTTGCCATGTAGCCCAAACAGGCTTTAAACTCATATGTAGCCCAGGCTGCCCTTGAACTTGTGACACTCTGCCACAGAGTCCTGAGTGCTGGAACTACAGGTGTGCCCAAAGCCAGATTTCTTAGAGCAGCCTAAGGACCGTGGGCGCTGTGGGGTGATGGTCACATACATGCACGTATCATTCCCGTTTTAACGTGTTTCTCTCTCAGGGTGAGGCGCACCTGGAAGTTGAATTTCGGTTGCAGAGCCTGTGAGTAGGTCCTCAGGTGGGAGTGGGGCAGGACAGTCCCAGTGTAGCCAGACTGCCACCTCCCTGGTGGGGGAGAGGTGCTCCTGCCCCTGGAGGGCAGGGAGGACCTGGCAGGGAGGACCTGGGTACTTATAGGGCTCTTGGGGGCTCTTTCCAGCACAAAAGGTGTGGAGCAGCTGGGCAGCAATGGCATCTTGGTGGTAAGTCAGGAGCAGTGCCCTGGGGGTGGGCTGGGTTCCCCACAGCACCTCATGCCATACGCTGGCTCCTCCTCCCAGCCTGAAGCCTGGGCCCACAGCCGCCTGGGTCAGGGTCAGCCACATTCATGGGCCCCTGGATGTCTTCTCCTCAGGTAGTACTGGCTTAGGCAGATGGGTGGTGAGTGAGGGCCAGGGACGGGCAGCTGCCAGTGCAGCCGGCAGGGTGTCCGCCACCAGAGGTCTCTCCACAACTCAGGCCCGGGAGCTGTCCTGCCTGCATGTCCAGCTGGAAGAGACGGCTGCCTGGAAGGGTGAGTCCCCAGCCTCCTGCCTCGGCCCCCTGCCCGCCTTCCTCAGCTCCCTCCTTCCTGAAGGGGCCTGCAGTGCACAGGCAGGAGTATGGATAGGGTGCGGAGGTGCTGGGCTCTCCAGGACCAGAGCTTTCCCCAGTTTACCCAGGGCTGTGGTGCAGGCTCCATGTCCTGCCTGGTTCACGAGGGAGAGGGAGGGGCCTCTAGGCTCCACAGGGAGCGCTGGAGATCAAGGCACCTTTCCTGTCTGCTCCGGTTCCTGATTCCAGGGTCAGAGGGCAACATCGAGCTTGCGGTTCCTGGGGCCTGTGAAGGTCCACAGGTGGCCTCTGGAGGTACTAGCTCTTTCCGCTTCCATTCCCCGGCCTGCTGGGAGCAAGAGCTGAGTATTCACCTACAGGTAGCACGCCCCAGTCCTCTGAGCTCCACCTTAGAGCCTTCGGCCCTCTCCCCCACGCTCTCCCCCCTCCTTCCTCCTCCCTCTTCCCGTCCCCTCACCCTCTCGGCCCTCCCTGGCTGTCAGGCCATGGGTAGAGAGTTGGGGCTGCACTGGCCTCCTGCTTTCTTCCCTGCTACTCCTCTTTGGATGCTGGGGGTGTTGGGGGGTCTTTGCTAAAGAGGCAGGCTAAAGGTGCAGGTGCTCCCTCTGCTCCCCTGCAGAATAACCCCCAGGAACAGTTGAAGGTGCCACTGCGGGCCCTTCCCCCTGGCCAATTGGTCAGACTCGTCTTCCCCACATCCCAGGTACTGGGTGCCCTGAGGAGGAAACCTGGGTGTACAGACAGTGCCAGCATGGCCAGAACTGGCACCTTCCCTGGTGGGGGAGGATGCTCATGCCTCTGGAGGGCAGGGAAGTCCTGGCCTTTGAGGGGTGCCTTGGAGGGAGACCCCAAGCTCCTGTGGAGCTAGCGAGGGTCTGGGGGATGGGGCCATGTGGGGTCTGGAACCGAGGGGTGCAGAGGTGATGGAGGTGGCCACCCTTAGTGACACCAGCCTTCGCGGTTTCTAGGAGCCCCTGCTGAGGGTGGAATTGAAGAAAGAAGAAGGGTGAGAGGCCTGGCCAGGGAGTGGGGAGGGCGGGGAGCTAGCCTGGGGTGGCTGGGATATCAGGGTGTCGTCCTGGGGCTTTGCCCACGGGGAACATGAAGCCTCCGCCTGGAAGGGCCCGGTTCTTGTTGTTTTCTTGTGCAGTTTCTGCACTAGTCGGGGTGGCGGGCCCAGCCTGGCTTGGTACTTGGGAAGCCCTGGGTGAACGTATGGCTGGCAAAGCAGGTGGGGCTTGAATCACGGGGAAGGGAGCCGGGGCGAGGGGCATTCCCTTCCATTGGGAGCTGTGGGGGTGGGGGGGAAATCTTACCTGCCTGTCCTGAGAGGATCTGCCACCAGTCTGCCCTGTCATCAGGAGAGCAGCGTCTCCCCTTACAGAGGGAGGAGCTTCCAACAGCCTTTTCTGCATCTTCTGCCACTTTGGATTTGGATAAGGCAGAGATGAGGCTTGGAGGTGACATTCGCGGTCAGGTGCCTGCACCTGGCATGTGGGTAGCCTCTGCGGAGTCCACGCCCGGGCCTGCAGCCCCACTCTGTGGCACTGCCCCTTTGCGCATGTGGCATGGGAACTCACCTCTTCTTCTCAACCTAGGGATGTCAGGCTTCAGAGTCCCCTGGGAGTGAGGGGAGGAGAGGACAGAGGCAAGCCTTAGGCGGTCCCGGCTGCCTTCCCTGGGGGCTGAGGGTGCCCTTGTGGGTGCTTCTTTCTCCCCAGATCTAGGGACCTAGCTGTGCGGCTGGGCTGCGGGCCCTGCGCTGAGGAGCGGGCCTTCCTGAGCAGGAGGAAGCTGGTGGTGGCTGCAGCCCTGAAGCGGGCCCTGCAGCTGGACGAGGACCTGCAGGAAGACGAGGTCTGGGCTCATACTGGGCTTGCTGGGCCCTGCACTCAGCACAGAATGAAGGTTCTGTAAGCACGTCAGGGCTGGTGCCCACCTGGGCCTGCCACTGCCTCCCGTCTGCCACGTGACTCCAGTTCCTCTCCCTTGATGGTACCGAGGCCCTGCAGCTGCAGAGTACTGGATGGGGCACCTTGAGCTCACAGATGGGAATGTCCCAGTGGGCTGACTTTCCTTCCATTTGTTTCCTGACTGCGGGCCTGTCCCAGCTTTGGGCTGGGCCCAGTGTGACTGATGCGTGAGGCAGGCCTCCGGTATGAGGGTGGCAGCCTGTCTGGGGATGGGGGTGGGGGTCCTAGGGTATTCATGTCCAGCTGGCTCATCTGAGGGGAATGACTTATGGCCAACAGGAAGAGAGGGTGACTAGGGAGGCTTCCAGAGTGGTCCTGGGCTTCTAGAAATAGATCCCAGGTCCTCCTCGTGCTGGAGCTTGGCTTTTCTCACTCCAAGGATCTCGCCAAAGTGGGCTCCCTCTCTTCCAGGTCCCAGTGGTAGCCGTTATGGCCACTGGCGGTGGGGTCCGGGCCATGACATCCCTGTACGGGCAGCTGGCTGGCCTGAGGGAGCTGGGCCTCTTGGATTGCATTTCCTACATCACCGGGGCTTCGGGTTCTACCTGGTGAGCTGGCGACAAGTTGAATACCGAGCCTACAGGTGGCCGGTGGCGTTGAGGGTGGGTTGAGGGTGGGGGTATATCAGGAATTAGGCCCCAGGGCCCTGCAGGCCTCTGAGCAGACCAGAGGCTGGGGAAGTGCACATACCAAGGACCCTCAGGCCGTGGCCTGGTGGGGGGGGGGGCGGTCTTCCCCAAAGAGAAAGCCCAAGGCAAGTGAAGTCTTGGTGGACTCCATGGGTGACTGCAGCCCCTGGCCCTGCTTTGGCATTTCCTAGGGCCCTGGCCAGCCTCTACGAGGACCCAGAGTGGTCTCAGAAGGACCTGGCAGAGCCCACAGAGCTGCTGAGGACTCAGGTGACAAAGAGCAAGCTCGGTGTGCTGGCGCCCAGCCAGCTGCAGCGGTACCGGCAGGAACTGTCTGAGCGCTCCCGCCAGGGCCATCCAGCCTGCTTCACCAACCTGTGGGCCCTTGTCAACGAGGCACTGCTGCACGGTGGGGTGTGTGGAGTGGGCACCCTTGGGCCGAGACAGGGTGTAAGATGGGTCCGAGGCAACGCACAGGAAAGGCTCCCAGCTCCGGAAGCTGCGTCTTAGATTCTGTGCTCTCTCCCCAGCCCCGTGACCATAAGCTCTCGGACCAGCGCGAGGCCCTGAGTCGCGGCCAGAACCCTCTGCCCATCTACTGCGCCCTCAACACCAAGGAGCACAGCCTGACGACCTTTGGGTTTGGGGGTGAGCACACCTCTGCTCTCGGAGTACGCGGGCCTGCGTGGAGGAAGTGAATCTTTTTTGTGTGGCACTGGGGATCACGCTTAAGGCTCCACTCAGCCCCATTTCTAGCCCATTTATTTATTGGTTGGTTGGTTGGTTGAGACAGGGTCTTACTCTGTAATTCAGGTTTGTCCTGAGTTCACTGTGTAGCCCAGGCTGGCCTCGAACTCAAGGCAGTCCTTCTGCCTCAGCCTCCTGAGTGCTCTTGTTTTATTTTATATTTTCAGACTGGGACTCACTAAGTTGCTTAAGCTGGGCTCGAATGTGTGATCCTCCTGCCTCAGCCCCCGAGAGTGCTGGGATTACAAGCCTATTATGGGAAGCCTATTATTACAGGCCTGTTATTAGTACTTATGGGCTTAGGGGTGAATCTTATGCCACCTCTCTGGAACCTGCATAGCAACAAGGCCTGAGCCTCATCCCCAGGCTGCCTTACGTATGGTGGGTGTGTGGGCACTCTGGGGCCAAGGGTCTGGGCTGAGTTGTGTGGCCTCCTCAGAGTGGTGTGAGTTCTCCCCATATGAAGTCGGCTTCCCCAAGTACGGGGCCTTCATCCCCTCTGAGCTCTTCGGCTCCGAGTTCTTCATGGGGCGGCTGGTGAGGCAGCTCCCTGAGTCCCGTATCTGCTTCCTGGAAGGTGAGTGTGTCTGTAGTCTGTGGAGGTGGGCAGTGGGAGAGCGGGCCGGTGCGGGAGGCCACCCTCAGCTGCTGGCTCAGCCAGGGAAAGTGTCCTGTCCTGCCTGGGACAGGCCCTGAGCTTCTGGGCAGTGATGAGGTGAGGGCTCTCCTTCCCCCTTGTCCCTGTCTTAGGTATCTGGAGCAATCTGTATGCAGCCAGCCTCCAGGACAGCTTGTACTGGTCCTCAGACCCCAGCCAGTTTTGGGACCGCTGGGCCCAGGACCAGGTCAACCTGGGTAGGTGCTTGAGGTCCTTCATAGGGTGCGAAGGGGCAGCTGGCAGGGCCAGATGGCTCTCTGCCTTTGGGGACCTCAGCTTTTCCTTCTTTGGGTCACCACAGAGGTGGGGTAAAGGCCCAGGGTCCCCACTACCCTTCTTCTTTTGCCTATTCAGACAAGGAACAGGTGCCCCATCTGAAGATAGAAGAGCCGCCCACAGGGGCTGGCCGGATCGCCGAGTTTTTCAGTGACCTTCTGACGAGGCGCCCCCTTGCTCAAGCCTCTCATAATTTCCTGCGGGGCCTCCATTTCCACAAGGACTATTTCCAGCATCCTCACTTTGCCACCTGGAAAGGTACCATTTCCCCTCCCCAGCCCCAGCTCTTGGTCTCGTGTGGGAGCAGGGGCATGGGCTCCTGCGAAGACACACCTGCTGTCCACACCCTGGCCCCATGTCCTGGGGCCCCTTGCCCTAGGCTGGCGAGAGTAGGGCCCCTTGCTGTCCCTGTGCTGCTGCTGCAGGCCATGGGGTAGAGAGCAGGGGCTTGGGGCGGCATCTCCTGCCAGCACCCTGGAAGACTTAGTGACCCTAAGTGCCCAGGCAGCTGCTGCTTCTCCTGCACCATCCCCCAACCTTTCCAGCTACCAAACTGGATGGGCTCCCCAACGAGCTGACGCCCACAGAGCCCCACCTTTGCCTACTGGATGTGGGCTACCTCATCAACACCAGCTGCCCGCCTCTCCTGCGGCCCACTCGAGATGTGGACCTCATCCTGTCACTGGACTACAACCTCCATGGAGCCTTTCAGGTCAGCATGTGGGGCCTCCTGCAGGATACAGGGGACCCGGTGGCTGGGGTATGGGGTGGAAGGCGGTAGGTGACCGTGGCCTATCTTCTTGGCCCCTTGGCATCCAGCATCTCTTCAGCTTCCCTCAGGAGGTGTGATGGTGACACCATGTGGCATGGGTCACTGGATTCTGTTGACTTCCTTCAAGGGCACCTGACCCTGCTCCATGACATGGGGTGCCAGGGCAGCTGGTGAGGTTTCTGTTTGCATTCCTGCTGGGCCTTCTTTGCTGTACCTGGAGCCTCGTGGGGTTCTGCCTTCTGCTGCTCCCTGCTGTTTCCCCCGTGAGAGGCGGGAGCCGAGGACTGTCATTCTGTGACACTCCAGAGGTGTCACACCAGGAAGAAGCATGGTCATGTCAGAGCCTTTGTCACCCTGGAGTTGAGTGTGAGGCCCACTGAAGTCCTGATTTGGCCTCCAGCATGAGGCGCTCAGTACCTCTCTCCTGGCTGTGCCCCCTGGGCCTCCCTCTGACACACTTCTACTGACTCTGCAGCAGCTGCAGCTCCTGAGCCGGTTCTGCCAGGAGCAGGGGATCCCGTTCCCACCTGTGTCGCCCAGCCCAGAGGCACAAAGCCAGCCCCAGGAGTGCCACACTTTCTGCGACCTGGCCCAGCCTGAGGCCCCTGCTGTACTCCACTTCCCTCTGGTCAACAACTCCTTCCAGGAGTACTCCGCCCCTGGTGAGCCCTGCCATCCTCTCCGCCATCCTGGCCTCTCCATCAGAAGGCAGCCCCCTCCCCAGGCAGGTCCCTCACTGCCCAGGGTTCCCTCTCTCTGCAGGGGTACAGAGGACGCCAGAGGAGAAGGCAGCTGGGGAAGTGAATCTGTCCCCTTCAGATTCTCCATACCACTATACCAAGGTGACCTACAGCCTGGAGGACACGGACAAGCTGCTGCACCTGTCACATTACAACATCTGCAACAACCGGGACCAGCTGCTGGAGGCTCTGCGCCAGGCTGTGCAGCGGCGGAGGCAGCGGAAACGGCCCATGCCTGAATGACAGCAGGGAGGCACCCAGCTTGGGCCCTGCCTGGCCCTGGCCTCCTGGGCCCTCTGGCTCAATCCCCACCTCCTCTGAGGTGGGGTGGGGGCAAGATCAGCAAGCGTTCCAGGGCCTCTGGGGCCAGGACGGTCAGAGGTGGCACTGAATTCATGAGCGGCCCTGTCGCATAGTCCGGGCCGAAGACCTGAGGAGGCTGGGATTGAGGGGCATTTCTACAGCTGTAGCTGGGGACTGTGGGGTGGACTGAATGCCTTCCACAGAGCAGGGGGAGGGTGTGGGGCTCAGAGCTCCCAGCAGCTGCAGGGAGAAGTGGGGCTCAGTAGCCGCATGTGCAGGTGGACGGAGTGGGAGGGGACACCTGACACATGACTTGGGCTCTCAGAAACAGGAGCATGTCTGCAATTGTCATTCTGGCCCGTGGTTATACTTGCAAGGGAGGACTGTTTAAAAGCAGAGCAACATGTTTCCCCAGCACCTGACACAACAAGCTGATCGCTTGGACCCTCACAACAAGGTATCTACTCAGGCCACCCGTCCCAAGGGTCTGCCCAGGGCTACCCCTTCATCTAGGGGGCACCTCGGGACCAAGGCCCCAATCCAGTCAGAAGACCGGGTCCTGCCACGTGGAAGGTGCAGCCAGGGTGAAGCAGGGAGACCAGCAGCGTCACTGGCAGGCTATGAATTGGGGGGGCCCATCCGACACTGGCCATTTCAGAAGCTGGTCCAGAGTGTGCCTGTAGCTGTTCCGGTCCTTCAGAGCCTGTCTTCACTTGGAGCTCTAAAGGTTTCGTGTTGCCTTGGGGTTCACTTCAAGGCCCAGGCCTGTTGGGTGAACAGAGAGACAGGAAACGTAAGGCCTGGCCACCCTGGAATCTTCCCCAAGCACGGTGTCCCAGCCGCCTGCCCCTAGCAGAAGTTGGGATGAGTAGGAGATTGCTTCCTTGATCCTCATAACCCAGTTTGCTTCACCTGGCCCCCGTGAGCATGTGGCTCCAGCCACAGAACAAAAAAAAAAATGTCTGTCCTGGCACCCTCAGATGCCACTGGTCTAGGACAAGGCCAGGCCCTTCACAACACCGCTCAAATCCTAAGTTGGGACCTGTGGGCCCTGCAGGAACTAATGGGTGTTTATGTACAAGACCCAGCCGTGGCTGCTGAGAGCCAGGCACGTGGCTGTGGCATCCTAGGTCCAGGTCCCTGCATGGAGGGTTTGACCACACCCTGCCTGTCTCTGACCCATGCCCTGTTCCTGGGGAGCGGGAAGCCCTCTGCTTGGCAGCAGAGAAGGTGCGAGGAGGTCTGTGAATGCTCGAGTGCCATCAGAACACCCAGATGGGGACCCCAGGAGAGCCTGCCTGCCCACCAGCCTTAGCATTTCATTCCCCACTGCTCTGCTGTCCCATGGACAAGCTGTGGCCTGGGTCCTCTGTCCTTTGGGAACAGGGATGGGGAACACGGACACGAGCTAGGCCAGGGCCAAAGTGTCCCCTAACAAGACGGCAGAGAGACCAGAAAGTGTGGATTGTGTGAGCTCTGGAGAGAAAGCTTGCGAGCGTCCCAGCAGCAGGAGGGGAGCCCAAGGTGCCGCCTCCCTCAGGGTGGGCTGGTTCGGGAAAGGTCTTGTCTTAGCTGAGCCTGTTGCCTGCGGGGTCTGGTCTCCCCAGTGTGGCGGGCAGGGCCGAGGTGCAGTTGACCCCTGGGAAGGGATAGCCCCAAGTCTGTGGGGAAGGGAGCCTTGTGGCTGGGGCTTTGTACCTAGAGCAGTGGATGCCAGGGCATTCCATTTCCTGGGGTGGCTGAGGGAGTCAAAAGCTGGGGTCACCCCACAGCCCTGCAGAGCAGTGCTGAGTCCTGGGGCCACAGGTTGGCAAGAGCAGCCTGTGCTCCCACAGAAGTCCACCTCTGCCCTTGCCCTGCCCCGGTATCCTCCCTGCCTGGGGCTGTCATACTCAGCTGAGGTGCCGGCCTTGGGTCTGGGCTTGGGTTCTGGGCTTCAGAGCACAGGGAGAATGACAGTCCCCCTGCCCGCACCCAGGGTGTCCCTCAGAGTCCAGGTGCGTCCTGCCTTTCCCACATAAGCTTTGCTTGCTGGGCCCTCATAGGCAGGCTTTCCCAGTGCTCACTGCCCCCGCTGGGAGAGGCCTACGTATGCTAGAGACTCATGGTCTCTTCTGGATCCTAGAAAGATCTGGGTGGAGCCAGAGAAAAGAGGAATGGAGCCAGCCCCGAGGCTGGAAGACCTGGCACTCCCTGGACACTCATACCTCACACCATACAGACAGAAATGGTCTAAGGGACACTTTTTTACATTCCAAGGTGCTGCTGTCCATAAAACTACCTCAGGGGCCCAGTGGTGCTTGCTCATAATCTCAGCATTCCGGGACACTGAGGCAGGAGAATCAAAACTTTGAGCTCAGCCTAGGTAATGTAGGGAAACCCTGGCTCAAAATCAAAACCAGGGGCTGGAGGAATGGCTCAGTGGTTAAAGTGCTTGCCTAGCAAGCACTGTGTCAAGGGCTAAGTACCCAAGTTCGATTCCCCAGCACCATGTAAGCCAGGCATGGTGGCGCACGCCTGTAATATCAGCACTCAGGAGGCTGAGGCAGGAGGATTGCGGCCAGCCTGGGCTCCATAGTGACTTCAGGACCAGCCTGGGCTACAGAGTGAGACCTTGCCTCAAAAAATTAATAAAAATCGGAGCCAAAAAATGAGCTAGGAATGTAGCTCAGTGTGAAAGCCCTGGGTTCAATCTCCAGTACCAAAGGAAAAAAGTTATCTGAGGATTAGAAGATTAAAAAATACTCCAAGGTCAAATGAAGCAGGGCCTGGCATGTCTGAAGGAACAGAAGCCACAGGGATCCTGGCAGAGGGGTCTGGATCAGTGCCATCTCTTCTGCTGACACTTAGTCATGTGACCTTGGGCAAGTTGCTTAACTTCTCTGGGCCTTAAATTCTTTGGGGAAAGCAGTAAGTCTTCTGCTTCTCTGGCATCAGAAATACCACACCTTCTGGCTATGCATAAAACTCCAGGTCTGACACAGCCACACCTCTTACTTTAAGGACACAGTGCTGTCGTGGTCCTTCGGCCTCTGACACTGGGCTCCCCTGAGGTCTACGGGGACTCCAGAAGCCGCTTTCTGAGGAGAGATGAGGCACAGGGGCTACTCTGGCCATCAGCTTTTCCCTGGAAGGCTCGGGGCTCTGGCCCCTGGCTCCACCCGCTCCCTTCCTCTCAGCTGAGAACAGGCCCAGGGAGCTGCCCACTGGGGCCCGCCGGAGTGGAGTGGGGTGGTGCTGGCACTTGCCTGTGTGCCTCCAGACAGCTGCTGCTGAAGCTTCAGGGCTCCCTCTGTAGCACGGGTACCCGTTGCCTCCTGGAAGTATAAGACAGACCAGGGGATGTCCGGCTGGTAGACCAGCAGCCCCTTGCCCACATCTTTGCTGATGGCACTTGGCTTCTCTGCTAGGCGCTCCTGGCCCCCAGGGCCTCGGGCCGCTCCACAGTGGCCCTAGCCATGGCCCCGCCCCCAGCCTGCTGCTGCCTGGGTGTATGCTCCACAGACATGGGGGATGAGGGGTGTGTGCACAGTCTGCTGGGGACACCTGGCTGCAGGACTCTGGTCTCAGCCAGCTGGCTCCTGGCTTCCAGGGCCTGGAGGGCCTCCACGGAAAGGCTGTCCCCGGGAAGGTGACACTTGGAGCCACAGTAGCTTCTGTTCCAGCTTGGGTGGGGTGGGGAAGGGGAGGTGAGACTGGCAGGGGACAGGTGCCATGGGCCCGACCAGCCTCTCCATCCCGCTCCAGAAGCCTGCCTGCACCCCCTCAGGGTCTGCCATCCCTGCTTCAGCACGTGCCAGGCCACAGTGGTGCCCCGCCCCAGGACGGGGCGCTGGCAGGGAAGGGTGGGGCTTCCTGGAGGGGAAACCTGAGGGAGGCTCCCAGGGGCTTGCTGCCCTGTGAACACCTGATCATAGGCTGAGATGGGGACGCTTCTCACCCTGCTTTCAGGCCCCCCCTGCTGCGCCCGGCCTCCGCCCTGTCCCAGCCCTGCACCTCCATCTTCTGCAGCTGAGTGAACATCTCCTCTTGGACCTCCAGCAGCTTTTCTAGGTCCTCATGTCTGCGGAGCAGGCCCTCCACTTCTGACACTGAGTGCTGGGGATAAAAGTGGGGTGAAGCTCAGCTCTCGGGGGGTGAGAGCCTCACCTCGGCCTGTGCTGCCTCGCCGGGGAAGTGGGCAGCAGGGATCCACTCACCCCACAGCTAGGCTCCAGCAAGAGGCCTTCCTGGGAGGCCAGCCAGGCCTCGGCCTGCTCCAGCCTCCGCCCCAGCTCCCGCAGGCTCTGTCGGTCTGTGCGGTGTTGCTGGCGAAGGGCCCAGGCTGCCTGGAGCTCCTGGAGCTGCTCCTCTAGCTCCTGCAGACACTGTGCCACCTGGCAGGGAGGGGCTGATGCTGGGAGAGCCTGGGACAGCTCCCAGCAGGAGCAGGATGGGCACGGCAGGGGACCAGGCAGGAGGTGGCCAGGTCTCTTACCTGGACCTGCCCCTTCTGGCCACTCTCTCCCGATCCCTTTCCCTGGCCTGCTGCTCCCATGCCCACCAAGGCTCTGAGGCCTCGGCAAGTGGGCTGATCCACCTCTGTGCTCGTACCTCTGGGGACATGAAGTGGCCGCTGTCCACCAGCTGCTGTCCTTCCTGCTGTACAGCTTGGGCTTGAAGGCGGTACTCCAGGACTTCTTGCCCGAACTCCTCAAGCTGCCCAAGGAGCAACTCGGCCCCCCCCAGGTCCCGGGCCAGCTCCTCTGAGGACGCTAGGCGCTGCCTTTCCTGAGCCCACGTCCTGTGCGGCAGGGGAAGGGTAAGGCTGGCGAGCTGGCATCATAGCCTGGAGGGGATGGCAGAATCAGGCTAGGATGGCCGCATCCCCAGGGCAGGACACCACATACACCAGTCCCCGACAGCGCCTGAGGAAGCCGTGGCCCTGGGCAGCCCGTGCCAGCTGCTGAGTCCGCTCCCGGGCCCTCTCCTCCAGGGTGGCCCAGGCCTCCTGCACTGTGGACAGCCACCCAGCCAGGTCCTCCTGAGCTGCAGGGTGCTGCTGGTCCAGCCGGCAGGCCTCCATCTGCACCCGCGCCACCTCCTTTTCAATGGCCGCCAAGTCCCTCTGTCACCAAGCATAGAAGAAGACCTCAGTCCACACCCTCCTGGTCATTCCTCTTTGTGCCAGGCTTCTCTGAGGAGCCCAACACGCTTCCCTATGCTTAGGCCACATCTGGGCCCCAGCGGAAGTGTCTGGGATCCTGGGGAGGTGTGGGAAGCACTCATTGGCCGAAGGGTACTTGCTGGTCACCTGTGCCTCTGAGGGATGCAATGGGCGGGCCCAGGGGAGACCCTCACCTGTAGGTGCCAGTGCTCCTGCTGTGGGGACTGCACAGGTGACAGGCTGCAGCTGCGTACCTCTCCCTCCAGCTGGGCGGTCTTCTCCTGCACCCAGCCCTGGAGCTCTGTCGCTGCCTGCTCAAAGGCACGGAGCTCGCGGGCTGCAGCCAGGTTCTGGGGAGGACAGAGAGCCTGCTGGGCCACGCTCTGCATCCGGGCCTCCTTTCTCCCTGAGCCACAGCCTTCAGGACCGTCTCCTTTCTGAGGAAGACTTGGAGATGGGTGACTCAGTCATGATCCCCCAGGTACAGAAAATTCTGAGATGCTACAGCTACACCATAAGTATGTGTTGTTACTGGCAAAGTGGCCGGATCCAGGGACACACGGGAACAAGACGGCTGTGGTGATCAGAGGGTTAAAATTCTCATCGTCCACACTACTCAGAGGCAGGCTTGGTCAGTCTAGGCCCAGCTTGTCTCTCACCAGTGGCTCAACTTCACTAGCCTCTCAGTAAGGAAAGAGCTAAACCCCTCAGAATGGCTGGGTCTAGTGCCTGTGATCCCAGGAACCCTGGGAGGCTGAGGCAGGAGGATCACAGGTTCAAGCTCACCCTGGGCAATTCAACAACTTAGCAAAACCCTGTCTCAAAATTAAAAAGAAGTATAGGCTGGGGACATAGCTAAGTACGAAGGCCCATGGCTGATCTCCAGCACTCTGACACTACACACCAACCCACCAATCAATCTCTTGAACCGCAGTTAATAAAACTCTCAGGTTACAAGTCCAGGGCAGTCATAAAACACTGCTTCAGTGTTTACTAAGGCAACATGGATAAGCCTAAATACAAATGTCCCCTATTCTCTCTTCCTTCCTAAAAACATAAGGCACAGACATCCTTATCTTCATCCAAGGAGACTTGGGTGAGGCCACAGTAAATGGCCTCGTTGAGCTGTGACTCGGATGCAGAGCTCACAACTTTAGTCACAGTGCTGGTGTTTCTATGAGTACAAGACGCTGGTCCACATTTACCAACCCTGGGCCTTTTCCTGCTTCCAACCTGTGACACCTTGTCCTTCTTTAGAGCTGTCCTGCTGTCCCTGCTCACAATGTACTCTGTGAGTAAACTCATTGTCTTTGGTAAACTCCTTTACCACTGCGCCACCGGCCCTTCTGTGCCATCTGTCACTGCAAGGGCCGCATCTGTCTGGGAAGGGCAGGGAGGATGAGCAGGGGTCCCGGGAGCTAGGAGGCGCATTCTGACAGTGAGAGGGGAGGAGGGAGCCAGTCTGGAGGCGCCGTGCCCCTCTGAGATGGTGCTGTCCTGGTGGTGGGGTCTGAGCTGCCTCAGGGGGCTGGGCTGCTCTGACCGAGGAACCACTGGGGCTAAGACCAAAGGCTGGAAGGACGCTGAAGATTTATGTGGCAAACAACCACTGAGACAGAGGCTGGGGTGGGGGGGAGTGAGGAGGGCGATGAGGGGAGGGAAGAGAGGGCGCTGGGCATTGCAGGAGCAGAGATTCTGTGAAGTTCAGTGTGTGGCTGAGACGGGACTGAAATGGCGTCTGATTAGACTGAGGCCTGCTAAGATGGCTAGAAGGACCCAGAAGCTGGGGACAAGACACTGCTTCTCGGAGGTGCAGCCTGTCCTAGGAGGAAGCTGAACCACTCCAGGGAGCACGAGTGTGGAGGAGACTCAGGCTACCCTGTGCCTGTTCCCACCGAGGCCGCCAGCTCCTCCACCCAGCCCCTGCAGGCTCTTTCAGGCAAGTTGCTGGGCCTGCTTGTCTCTGACCCAGGCAGCAGGTGCGGCTATCCACACCGTCTCCGTGGCTGGCACCCACCTGTGTGCGGGCCTGGATTGCCTTATCCAGCCTCTCCCAGGTGGACTCGATGCGGCTTTTCTGGGCTAGAACCTGGGGGCAGTACCTGGGCGCCTCCCGTTCCAGGCGCCCTGCCAGCTCTCCCAGGGCCTGCATCTTGGCCCGCCCTAGGCTCTGGACTTCTCTGCTGAGCGCAGCAAGCTTCTCCTCCAGCACCTGCAAGGTGGGGCTCCCGGGAGTGTCATTCTGGCAGCGGCTTCTGGCACCCACGAAGCTCACGAAGGGCTTGGCAGGGGCTGCCCAGGTTCTAGAAGCCCAGGGACCTGCCCAGTGATGTCCCCTTCTTTAGCTTCTTGCTGCTGCCCTACCCCACCCCCGCCCCCCACCCCAACACCTCTCCTGTCTTCAGACCCAGACCCTTTGGCTTACCGCCCCCCCTCACCTTGACGTCCTCTAGGTCCTGCCCACAGTCCTGGGACTCTGCGGTGGCCACCCTGGTGGTCAGCCAGGCATCAAGTGTCAGGGTCTCCTGCTCCAGCTGGTGGAGCTGCAGCCGCTCCTGCAGGCACCACCTCCTGCACTCTGCTCGGCGCAGCAGCTGCCCATGGGCCTCTCTCACGGCCTGCAGCTGGGCCAGCACCCTGGGGCTGCGGTACACAGACAGCTGGGTTCTGAGCCCCGGCTGCCTCTGTTGGGGCACCCTTCTCCCTGCCCTCTGCGGGCATTGCCCCCACCCACCTGTCAGGGTTCTGCTTGCTCTCCAGGAGAGCCACTGTCTGTTGGAGCTGCTCTATGCGCCGACCGAACCCCTCCAGAGTTCTCCTGGTGGCCTCCAGACGCCGGAGAAGGGCTTGTGTGGCCTCAGCACTGCGGCCTGTGTCCTCGCTGCCCAGGACTCGGCCCTGTTCAGCCAGCCAGGACCCTGCCTCCAGGAGCTGGGGTGTCAGCATTAGTGAGTTTTTCCCTGGGCAAAGCCCTCTGAAGTTCAAGCCTACCTGGGGCCTGAGATATTTATGTAAAATTTATGCATTTATTTTTGCAGTACTGAGGACTGAACCCAGGGCCTCACCCTAATTACTATGTCCCCAGCCGTTTTTTTTTTTTTTTTTTTTTTTTGAGACAAGATCTTGCTACATTACCAGGGAGGGCTCAAACTTGCAGAACTCCTGCCTCAGCCTCCCAGAGTGAGTGCTTGGATTGCAGGCCTGGGTCATCATGCCTGGCCGAGCCTGAGGTCTTCAGAATTAAAGTCATGGTTCTCACCTGCCTGGGGTCACCTGGACAGCCACAGCAGCTCCTGGCAGCCCTGCCCCACACCCCCACCAGCACTCTCATGGGTCCAAGCAGAGCCTGAGCAGCGAGGTGAGATTCAGCATTCTTCCCAGGCTGCTCTGAATCCTGGCCCACGCGGGTGCTGGGACCCCAGGCCTGTGTCACTTGCCCAGCAATCAGTGCTTCTTAAAAGTTCCCGGTTATTCGTTCCACCCCACCCCGATATTGTTGGTTTTGTCACGGGAATAAAGCCGACTTTTGGTCAACACCCCTAGGCGCGTTCCTCTTCTTTCACTTTGCATTTTAGTTCTGTTGCAGTTTTTGAATCTGGGTCTCGCTGCGTAGTCCAGGCTGGTCCTGAACTCACTACGTAGCCTAGCCTGGCCTTAAACACCTGGCCATTTCCCTGCCTCAGCTTCCCGAGGGCTGGGTTGACAGATGTGGGCCACACGCCAGCCCTTATTTTAGTCCTTTTTATGTAAGCATATTCACCGCTACGAAGTAGTTTAGGGACAATCACCGGGAAGGTGCCTGGACACTCCAAGATGAAACTCGTGCTGAGGATTCCTGGTTTAGAAGAAGCAGTGAAACAAAGCAAACAGCCCCGGGGCGGGTCACAGGAAAGAAGCAGGTGACGTGGGGAGGAAGAGATGGGAGAGGAGACAGAAGAAGCACAGTACCCAGGTCCGGAAGCACGGCCTGTAATCTCAGCACTCTGGGAGGCAGAGGCAGGAGGATTATAAATTTGAGCCCAGCCTGGGCAACTTAGCAACTTGGGGAGACCCTGCCTCAAAACCAGAAATAAAAAATGGGCTGGGGCTATAGCTCAGTGTGAAGGCGTTGGGCTTGTTCTCCAGTACCTCTCCCACCCCCCACCCCCAAAAAGAAGCTGCACAGTGCCCGAACCTCTGCTCCGAAGTCACCTCCCCGCCCTGGGCACATCGAGGGCCCTCGGGCCCAGCCCCAGCCCTCATGTCCTGCGCCTGCCCTCTCACCTCTGCCAGGAGCTGCCGGGCCTCCTGGGCTTGCTGCAGCCTCAGCCTCCTCTGTGCTGCCTCTGTCCGCAGCTGGTCCAGGGCTGCCTCCAGCTGCTGCACCCGAGCGGCCACCTGGCGGGCAGCAGGGTGCCCGGCCTGCAGTAGCTTGTGTCCTGTGCCCAGCACCACCTGGGTCAGAGCCTCGTGGCTGCTCAGCTCTCTCTCCAAGTTCTGAGGAGGACCAGGGATGCGACTGGGACCCCCGAGTTGTGCCTAGAGTCTCATGGCCATCTCCTGACTCCCTGTTCCAGAACTCCCACGGAATCCAGGGGGGCCCCAAGCCACCACATCCTGGAGCCTCACACACAGCCAGGGCCACGCCGCACCCCGCGTGGGCCCCCACCTGGTGCTTCTCCTGCAGATGCCGCACGGCGCTCAGGCTCTGGCCATGGTCCCGGGCCATGGCCAGGGGCAGCTTCTCCTGCACCCAGGCTGCCTCCTCATCAGCATCCCTGAAGAACTGCAGGAGGAGGCTCTGGGCCTCCAGGGTTGCCCTGCGCTCCTGCAGGGCCTCCCGAAGGCTCTCCAACCTGCAGCCGCAGAGATACAGGTGAGACTGACCCAGCACACCTGTTATGGGCCCCTCACCACGGGCAGGGGATAGAGATGGGAAAGCGTAAGCGAGAGACGGGGAAGGGCACAGGCGACGGCTCTACCTCCGGAGCAGCTGCCGCGCCCGTTGTCCTACATCTTTGGCAAGGCAGTGGCCTTCTTGGTCCAGGGTCAGCGCCTGGTCCCACAGGGCCCGTGCCTGCCTGGCCTGCCCGTCCAGGGCTGCTTCCAGCTCCTCCTGCGCCCTCAGGAGCTTGCCCACCCCATGGAGGTCTAGGCCCTCGGGAGGGACGCTCAGTTCCTCCTCCATGGGCTCCAACCAGCTCTGCAGTTCCTCCATGCCAAGCTGCAGGTGCAGGACCTGGGGCGGAACACGAGTGCGTGTGAGGGGAGGCTGGAGCCCGGCCAGCTGCCCCATGGCCACAGGCCTCACCTTGCCGGACTCCTGCAGCTTGGCTTCCCTCCTCTGGCAGCTGGCCTGCAGCTCAGCCCAGAGCTCGCTCAGCTGCTTCAGCTGCTCCCGGACGGCCTCTGTGGTTGGGCGGCCCCTCCGCACCAGCCTCTGCCCCTCCTGCAACCACAACAGGGCGCGCACTCAGGGGCTCGCTTGCGTGGATTCCAGTAACCAGATCCACAGCGGCAGGCCTTGTGCGGGGGTGGGGGGGGGTGGGGGGGGTGGGGTGTGATCTTAAGTAAGTTGATTTACCCTTCCATCCATCTTCCTTCCTTCCTTCCTTCCTTCTTTCCTTTTCTCTCTCTTTCTTTCTCCTTCCTTTCTTCCTGGCACTGGCAATAGAGCCCAGGGCCTTTGCACTGAGCTATACAGCTACATCCCCAGTTCACTTTTCTTTCTTTCTTTCTTTCTTTCTTTCTTTCTTTCTTTCTTTCTTTTTTTTTTTTTGAGGCAGGGTCTCGCTCTGTAGTCCAGGCTGGTCCTGAACTCACTATGGAGCCCAGGCTGGCTTTGGACCCATGGCAATCCTCCTGTCTCGGTGCTGGGATTACAGGCTTGGCACCATCATGCCTGGCTTTATGTGGTGCTGTGGAATCAAACTCAGGACCTTGCACTTACAAGGCAAGTGCTTTAACCGCTGTGCCGTTCCCCCAGCACCCATTTTTCATTTTTGATTTAGAGACAAGGTTTTGCCAAGTCGCTAAATTGCCCAGGCTGGTCTCAAACTTATTATACAATCTCCTGCTTTAGCCTACCTCCTGCGTGTTGGGATTTCTCCCACCAGATCTGGCTATTAAACATATATATATATAATATTTTGAAATCTAGTTTTCCTCCCCACCCCCAGTATTCTTTTTCATCAGTGCACATCTGCAATAACTGTAATTACATCTGACTTGAGGGATTGGCGCTTACACACATGACAGGTTGTGCATTTTGGCTTCCCTTTCATCTCCCCCCTTCCGACTTCCCTCAGCTTCTTATGCTTATCCACGTAATGAAGAAAACGGCTATTTGTTTAAATGAGATGGAACACAGGAACACTTAGCAGGGCACTTTTTATCAGAGGGAGTCAGCGTGGAGCCGGAACCTGCCTTTGTAGGTGGAAAGGGGATGTTTACAAAGATGTTTTAAATAGACAAAATGCTTGAAGACATAGGCCTAGGCAAGGGCTTCCTCAGTAAACACCCAACGCACGAGGTCACACCAACAACCAGCAAACTGATGCTTTTACGCACAGGATTGCTGTCCATGCACTGATCAGGCCAAAACACGACATTTACAGTTACTGAAGAGGCACTGCTTTTGGACAGGGGGTCCTGGGAAGCAACTGCCTTTCCCCACCTAGTCAGTGCCTAAAGGAGAAGGCGCTCAGGGGACGTCCGCCCCAGGCTTCCCCTCCGGGAGCCCGGTAGCTCTGCTCGGCCCTGGGCCTCACCTCCTGCAGCTCCTGGTGACGGTGAGCGCTTGCACCCAGCTCGGCCTGGAAACTCCGCTGCTTCCGCAGCTCTGCTCGGAGAGTGGCTGGGTCCCGCCAGTCCTCCTCCAAGGCCACCAGGTTCTTCTCCCTCAACCACGTGGCCATCTGGGCACATAGAGAAGACCAGTTCTGCTGCCCAGGGCTCTCCCCCTCCCCTAACCCCGGGGGTGCCCTCCTCTTGGGGTGGTTTCTTGCCAGGCCCACCCACAGCACACCCGCCCGGCCACCGCACCTCACGAGAAGCCTGCAGGAAGGTCTGCAGCTGCTGCAGCTCCTCCAGCTGGTGACCCTGCGTCCTTGCCCGCTCCAGGAGTGCCTCCTTCCTGTGGGAGGGGGTCTCGTGGGCCCCAGGCTCACCTGCCAGGGCCTGGAGCTGCTACAGAGGTACGCATGCACGTGTGTGCGTGTGTGTGTGTGTGAGTGCGTGCGTGCTCTTTAGTCTAGCTCAGCCTTTTTATTTTTGTTTTTGAGACAAGGTCTCGCTCTATAGTTCAGGCTGGTCCTGACTTACTATGTAGCCCAGGTTGTCCTCAAACTCACAATATTCTCTTGTCTCAGCCTCCTGGGGGCTGGATTACAGGTGTGCACCACCACATCCAGCTGACTTTTATGTAGTGATAGGGGATTGGACCCCGGGTCTTGTACGTGCTAGACAAGTGCTGTAACCACAGAGCTATGTTCCCAGCCCAGCCCAGCCTTGCTTGGTACCAATGTCCCCAGAGTCTGAGGTGTCCTTTTAATAAAGGACATATTATGCTTCCCTTCCATATTAATATCATGTCTCCCAAATTCTTTTTTCTTTTTTCTTTTTGGGTAAAACCCAGGGCCTTCATACTGAGCTGCATCCCCGGCCCAATTTTTATTTTTATTTTGAGACAGAGTCTTGCCAATTTGGTAAGCTGCCATGGCTAGGCTCAAACTTGTGATCACCCCACTCAGCCTCAGCCTGCTGGGATCATAGGCTTGTGCCAACAGGCGCCACTTCCCACAAATTCTTACGCTGGGTCCTCACCCCTACTACCTCAGAATGTGACTGTATTTGAAGACAGTTACCTCCTTCAAAGGTCCTAAGTTTGTTTTGTTTTTGAGATAGGGTCTGACTCTGCGTCACTGTGCCATTTCTCCAGTCCCTGAAGTTTCTTCCTTTCTTTGTTTCTTTCTTTTTTCTTTTTGAGACAAGGTCTTGCTCTGTAGCCCAGGCTGGTCTTTAACTCACCATGGAGCTCAGGCTGGCCTTGAACACACAGCAATCCTCCTGCTCGGCCTCCCGAGTGCTGGGATTACAGGTGTGTACCACCACTCCTGGCCTATGTGGTGCTGGGGAATTGAACTCAGGGCCTTATGCTTGATAAGTGAGCGCTCTAACCGGTGAACTATTCCTCCAGCTCAACTGGCATCCTTATAAGGTGGGGGAGCTGAGGGCACAGACACACAGAGCGATAACCATCCGCAGGTCAAGAGAGAAAAGAAAACCAAGCTTGAGAATAACTTGATCTTGGTTTTCTAATCTCCAGAAACTGTGAGAAAACCAGTTTCTGTTGTTTATGCTACTCAGTCTGGAACATTCTGTTACAGTATGCTATGACAACCCACACAGCCTAATGCAGCATCTAAGCCACAGTTGTTTGATCACGAACGTTACTACTAGTAAGAATATTTGAAGCAACAACCCCCATGTATATTATTTAACATAAATCACTATACTTAAAATACAACATTTGATATATTATGTATGCCAGAACTCATATATCCAACCTATGGACCTCTATATCAGTATCTTCAGTACCCACTATATACACAGGCGGGGGCCAGCCAAGTGGTTACAGCCCTTGCCCAGTGTGCACAACTCCAAGTTCAATGCCCCAGCACCAGACAACAATTTGCCAGGTGTGGTAGTGCACACCTACAATCCCAGCACTCATGAGGCTGAGGCAGGAGGATTGCCATTAGTTTGAGGCAAGCCTGGGCTACATAGTGAGCTCAGGACCAACCTGGTTACGGAGTGAGATCCTACCTCAAAAAGGGGGGGAGGGGCAGGGACTGGAGGAACGGCACAGCAGCACAAGGTCCTGAGTTCGATTCCCCAGCACCACATAGAGCTGGGCATGGTGGGACACACCTGTAACCCCAGCATTCAAGAGGCTGAGCAGGCGGATTGTCCTGAGTCCAGGGCCAGCCTGGAATATAACAGTGAATTCAAGACAAGCCTGGGCTACGGAAAAAAAGATTATAAAGTCTTTAAGAGAAATAGAGAAAGAAGTAACACCCTTCCACTGTGGCCCATGTGTGTCACTAGTGTGCAGACCATGCCACCAGGGTGTCCCCCATACTGGTCTGATGTGACCATCACCCTTGCCAAGGGGTATGGCGGATGGCTGAGATGTCACAGATATCAAAAGGGATGTGCCCTCTTGAGGGTGGCAGAGCCCAGGAGGGGCACAGGTTACAATGGTACTGTGCCTGGGCCTGCCTGGAGCCATTAAGGTGATGGACCAGCAAACCCAATATTGGCCATTGGTCAACTCAAAGACCTTCATGGATGTGTAAGTGAGGGTGACCTACAAGAATGGAGAGGGGAGGGCCCAGCTCCTGCCATGACACCAGCACTAGGAGCCACAGAATGTGTAGGTGCTGGCAGGCTCTCTGGAAAGGACGTCCCCTACCAGCCTGGGATCTGACTCTTGTCCATATCTGCCTTGATGTAGAAGTCTAGGAGCCGACCCAGATGAATACCCACGAGACATTCCCAAAGATGGGAGCTGGCGTTGCATCTGTGGCTGAGTTGTGTGAGCGCAAGCTCTCTGCAGCTGCAGGTTTCCGCTGCAGTGCGACTAGCCTGTCTTTGTAGATCAGAGCCTTAGTGCAACCAGAAAGGAGCTGGCCTCGAGTCCCACCATGAGGGCGCAGTGGAGGAACACAGGGTGGTTTGGCCCCAGAAGGGCAGCACTAACTCGTGTCCCACTGCCTTAGCTTTTTGGTGTGCACACACCAAGCAGACTCCTCTTTACTCAGTGAGAAAGAAGGAAGTGAGTTTCCAGGGGTTTCTTAATGCCAAACAGGCCAGGGCCCGGCAGGGGCCTGGTGTCTGAACTCAGCCCACCGTCCTTGGGCTACAGATACCTCAGGAGCACGGCCTGGCACCGGGTCAGGGCACACTGGGCCCCGGGATGTCCACCCTGGTGCAGGCTGCGGGCTGTGGCCTCCAATGTTCTGATCTTTTCCCCCTGGACCTCCAGGTCCCGCTTGAGCATCCTGTGTTTCCATAGGAGCACCTCCACATTGGCCGAGGGGTCCTGGCACAAGAGGAACCCACTCACTTGATGGACAGGTTGTATCATCAGGGCTGCCCTGCCACAAGCCGGCTGTTCCCCACTCCCAGGGCCACCCCCTAAGCCTCCTCTGCAAAGCCACTGCTCTGCCCAAAGCCACCCCTCTAACCTCTCAAGCCTGTTTTGGGGTTTTGGACAGTGATTCCCAGCCAGGTTGTGGGGTTGGGGGCTAGTGTCAACTTCCAGGGCAGGAAAGGGTCTTTGCTCTCTGCACACCCAGGGGAGGGAGGGACAAAGTCAGCCTTAAGCATTCTCTCAGGTCTCAGTGAGCCACACTTGGCTCTCATGAAGGTGGTGTGTGGTGGCAAAGAGAACCCCTGGGTGCCCAGCAAGTGGAGGGAGTTGGTGAGGGCAAGGCTGGGTCAGGACCACAGCACCCTCCCTCGGTTCCTGCGGTGATCCTGGGCTCTCCCCTGGCCCAAGCACTCAGGGCTGATGATAACTGCTTGCGGACTTCTGAGCTGGAGATGGGGCAACCCCTGGCCTGGGACTCTGACAGCCCTGGACAGTTCTGGTGTGGCCCCTCAGGCCACTCTATCCACCTCCCCTACTCCTGCTGGGCACCTACCCCAATCCCCTCACTGGCCAGGGAGGTGTCCTTGCTGCAGAGCCAGTACTCCACCTTCTCCACGGAGCTTAGACACAGCTGGTGGGAAAAGAAAAAGCAAGAGGAAGTCGGCCGAGGGTCCAGTCACCATAGGTGGGCAAGGCTTTTGGTGGCCTGGGTGGGGTCCCAGGTCCTGAGGCTGGCACAAGTCCTCACAGGACAGACTTGTGGGCCAGCAGAGGGGACATGGAGTCCTGGCGAAGCCGCAGCATGGCTTCCCTCTGGCTCTGAGTACACAGCAGGGCCAGTACACATCCTGAAGGTGGGGCAGGCTGGGGGCTGGGGCTCGCACCCACCTGCAGCTCCAGGCCCCCCTGCAGCTGCACCTGACGCTCCTGCCAGGCCCCCTGCAGGCTGCTCAGCTCCTGCTCCAAGGCATCCAGGGCCTGGCGAATGGCGGGGGCTGACGAGTGCCCCACTGCGAGCAGCTGTTGCCCTGTGCTTCGGGCCAAGTTGATACTGTCTCTCAGGATGTCCAGCTCAGCCTGTAACAGAGCTGGGCTCAGACCCCTGCCAGGACTGCAGGAGGAGAGGTGGGAAAAAGCAGTGTGGTGAGAGGAAGTAGGCAGAGGAGAGCAGGACATAGCAAGACAAGAGGGGGCCAGAGGAAGGGGTGGCAGTGAGGAGATGAGGTTCCCAAGGGCCCAGGGCCCCTGCTGTTCACCTTGCATGCCTGGTGCTCCTCCAGCATGTGCCGGGCCCCTGAGGGGCTGCAAGGGGTACCCTGTGCGTCCACCGCAGCCCGCAGCTTCCTGGCCCAGACCAGCAATTCCTGCAGCAGGGCTTGGAGCTTCTGAGCTTGAAGTCTGTCTTCCAGTGACCTCCTCCTGCCCACAGGCTCGTCAGCTAGTCCTGGACCCCTGAGCCCCTTTCTTTCCCTGTGCCTACTGTGCCATTCCCTGTTCCTTGGTCCCCTCAGCCAAGAAGGGCCCCAGAGCTGGGAATGAATGGGCACAGGGCTGCTCTGGCAGGCCCCGGGTGGGACTGACCAGATCACAGGGGAAATAGCAACCAAGGGGGTGTAGGGGTGCAGGGATAGAGGGGATGGCCAGCAAGGGAGCAGGGCCCGAGGGACTCATACCGACTCTGGGCGCTGCTTTGGAGCTGCCACCAGCTGTCCATCAAGAGGCGCTGCTTTTGACTGAGGCTCTGGTCTGTCACAGGGCACCTCTGGCTGAGGCGGCCCAGCTTATGCCTGAGGGACTGCAGGGGAAGCTGGCATCAGAGGCTGTCAGCGGAGGCTTGGCTGGAAGAGGTCTGTGGTGTAAGGCTCTCAGGACCCTAAAGCCCCTCTCGTCTTGTGTCTGCTGTGGTCCCCGGGGGAAGAGCCCAGACCCACCTCCACTGCCAGTGCCCACCTCCACATGCTCCTGGATGAGGCCTAGTTCCTGCTCCAGCACCCCGTGTCTCCACAGCAGCCTCTGAAGGCTCTCCAGATCATTACTCTCCTCCGGGGTCTGGATCAGGGCGCTCTGAAGAATGGATGGGGAGCAGGTCACTACAGGGTGACCTCAGCAGCACCCTCCCGACAGGGCACAGCGGCCCCAGGACAGCAATGCGGACAGCAAGCCCCCTGCATGAGTTCTTGAGGCTGTAGCAAGGCTGGGGGCCTGACTCGAGAGACTCTAGGTGCCAGTGTGGGAGTCCAAGGAGGCACCTGGGGTTCCGGATCCCCCTGAGGTCAGAATCTTGTATGTGATACAGCCTTGCATTTTCCTTTCCCTCTCCTTCCCTTTGCAGAGAGAATGTAGAGGGCCAGCATGAGGCAGGCACAAGGAGGCAGAGCAGGAACTGAGAAAGAGGCTCGACAGGCCCAGAAGAGGGCGCCCTCGGGCTGTGTATGAACTCATACCGTGTAGCCTCGAACTCACCCTCCCGTCCTGAGTGCTGAGATTACAGGCATGAGTCCCTGCGCCCAGCTGATTTGTATGTGGAGCTAGGGAATCAAACCCAGGGCCTTGCGCATGGCAAGCAATTGAGCTCTACCCCTAAGCCCTCCGCAGCCAGCTTTGGTCTACATCTCTGAGGTAGCTGACACCATCCTGTGACAAGCGGAATTTAGTCTTGCTCATGGCTCAGCAAAAGCAGAGGTTGGCCTCTGCAATCAGACCCCATAGCACACCTGAACAAAAGGAACAGGTGGGTGGGCCTCTATACTCAGGCCCCACAGCGCACCTGGGCAAAGGGACAGGTGGGCTGATCTCTGCACTCAGGCCACACAGCATATCTGGAGCAAAAGGAACAAGGGGCTAGCCTCTGAGCCCAGGTGGTTTTTCTTTTCTTTTCTTTTCTTGTCTTTTCTTTTCTTTTCTTTTCTTTTCTTTTCTTTTCTTTTCTTTTCTTTTCTTTCTTTTGGTATTAGGGGTTGAATACAGGGCCTTCTCATTAAGCTATATCCTAGCTTATTTTTTGTTTTTATTTTGAGGCAAGGTCTCCTTAAGTTGCCCAAGTTAGGCTCAGAAATTAAAATCCTCCAGCCTCAGCCTCCCATATTGCTGGAATGCCAGGCTTGTACCACCAGGCCCAGCTAAGAGGGGTGTCTACGGTGTGTTAAACTTCCATGGGATGTGCCTGGTAGATCCTCTGATGGGACTGACCTCCAGACACCTCTCTGAGAAGCGGCAGTGAAAAGTGAGGATTAACTGAAGACTCTAGGCCGTGCTTGCCCCCAGGCTCTGCACAAGGTAACCCTTCTCACCACTCACCTTGTCCCTAATCCGCTTGGTGATGTTGTCCAGTTCTCTGGACAACGCATGGACCTCCAGGGCCCCTTCTAGCTGCTGCTCATATTGAAGCAGGTTGCCTTGGAAACTCTTCCACCTGGCAGAGGGGAGGGGGTGAAATGTGGAGCCAGGAGGGGTCCTCTGCCCATCTCCTGTCCCTGCCCCCTCCCAGCCTGGGACTGGCCTGTTGGTGAGTTGGCTTTGCCACTGGCAGATGATCTTGGCTTCCTCGGGGCCCTGGTTCTGTAGCTGCTGTGACAAGTCACTAATGCTCCTGATGTAGGCATCATCCGATGTGTCCTGTGAGACAGGTTAAAGTGGGGGGCCCTGTCCCCACCCTCTCAAGACCTTGGCACTGAGGGTACGGAGCAGCCTGCACTTAGGGAAGGGCCGGCTACTTCCTCTCCTGTGGCAGGTGCTGTAGGTCGCCCCTCCTGAGGGCAGCAAGGTGAGCTTGGAGCCCACAGCCTCAGCCTCTCCGGCTCAGGCCAGAAAATGTGCTCCTCAGGATGGGGACTGGGTAGGCGGGAAAGGGGCACACGTGCTCATTAACAGAAGTTTGTTTGTTTTTTTAAGAGGGGTTAAATAGACTGGGGTTTGAGCACAAGACTTGCACTGAGCTACATCCCCAATCTCTCTCTCTCTCTTTTTTTTTTTTTAGCAGAGAGGGTCTTAATAAGTGGCTAAGTTGCCCAGGATAGACTTAAACTAGCAGTCCTCCTGCCTCAGTCTACCAGAGTATCAAAAGTTTTCCAGGCTAAAATGCAGCTTGTTTGGATAAGCGAAGCAAAGGAAGGGTGGGAGGACAGGTAGAGCTGTAGCCTGTGCGGGCTCGGGCGTCCCATCTCTAAAGATAGACTGAGGCCGCCAGTGCCTGGACACCGAGTGGAGTTGTTGGTACGTGGGGAGGAGAGTCCCAGCTGGGCAGGACTGCAGGCTTCTGGCCCCTTTGCATTTGTCCAGTGAGACCTTCCAAATCACATCCTCACAAGTGCCTCATCCGAGAGAGAGGCAGGGACAGGCACTCCTCTCCTGTCATAGGGCCCAGGGCAGAGCTAGGAGGCCGGAGGCCAAGGCGGCCTGTCTAGCTGAGCCAAGCCCCATCCCCTCCCTGAGGGCAAGTTCTCTTCCCAGTGTAGAGTCACACAGTATCAGTGCAATTCCACCACTAGCAAAGGATGTGCTGGGTATAAGCACTGCAGCCTCTTAACCATTTATCCTGCCATGCAGGGGATGCGTCGACACGTCTGAGCTCTCGCATCAGACTGTGAACACATTTTCCAAAGTTCTTTTCTCTAAACCACAGAAGAGAAACAGGTCTCTGGAATGTGTGTTTGGGAGCATGGGACAAGCAGGAGAGGCTGGGGACCTACAGTGGTCACATGAAAGGGACACTGGTGACTGCTACACCCAGGCATACGTACTATCTTCACATTTTTTGAGATAATTATAGATTGGGTAGAAAACTGCAAATGTTGTACAGAGAAGCCCCCTGCATGCTTCTCACATGGCAACGCCTTTTGTGGCGGCAGGGGGTGGGTACCGGGGATGAAGCCCAGGGCCTTCACACTGAGCTCTATTCCCAGCCCATGTTCTGCTTTTGATTTTGAGCCAGGGTCTCACTAAGTTATCAAGCTGCCCAGGCTGGACTTCCTTTTATAATCCTCCTGTCTCAGCCTCTTAAGTGCAGGGATTACAGGTCTGTGCCACTGGGCCTGGCTTCATAAGGTAACATCTTACACGGTTCTAGCACAATATCAAAACCAGCAAATTGCCATTGGTGCTGTATGATTAACCAGCCAGGCCTCATCCTGCTCTCACCAATGGTCACATACAGGTGTGTGCGAGTGCTGGGGATGGAGGCACACATCTGTCACAGGAGCAGATTCTTGTGCCATAACCCCCCCACCCCCCACTCAGAGGCAGGCCTGGCCCATTTTAGCACTGGGAAACCAAGGCTGGTCCCTGAGGGAGTGTCTAAGTGTGTGCAAGCTGCCCTAGCCCTCACCCTTCCACCACTCAGCCGAGTTTCCCGAGGAGGCACTGTGCCAGCTACCCCAGGCAGCGCCCTTACCCTAGTCGCAGTGTCTCGGAACTTGCGGAGCTGCCTACAGAGCTGTAGACAGTGCTCAAGGTCCTGGCCCAGCTCGCCCACGTTCATCATCACCTCCTGCACAGGCCAAGGGAGGGAGGGCAGCAGCGTGAGCCCGGGGCCCCAGGTGCCCAGCCCCGCGCATCTATGGCTGGGGCAGTGTTGGGAAAGGTGGAGGCTTTGGAACTTCTGGACAGGACTCTCTCCTAACAGGGTGTCAGAGAACCCCAGGCCTGGGCTCCTCCATGCCCGACCCTCAGTCCAGCCCACCGGGTCCAGCTGCGCCTGCACCTTCTGCTGGATCCACGCCTCTGCGAGGTCCACTCTCTGCAGGAACTCTAGGAAGTTCCGCTTGTCCTCCAGCTCCTGGCCCCGGAAGGCCACTGCCTGCCTCAGTTTCTCCCAGTGCTCCTGCAGCACCTGCAGCCGCTGGGATACCTCTGCCACTCGTGGGTGGCTCTGTGCCAAGAGAGCCTCACCCTGCTGGGGGGGTGGAACGCGAGGAGCTTGCTTGTACCTGCCTTCCTCTCGCAGCCTTGTCTCTTGGCTTCCTGGAACCCACACCTTGGGGCAGGCTGGGGCTGAAGCCTGGTGTTACCTTGGCAATGGAGATCATGGCCTGCTCACAGCCCTGCACCTCAGCCTCCAGGAGCTTGTGTTTCTGCAGGTGCCTCCTGTGATCCTGCAGGTTCTTGGGAGGGGTCAACACCCTTAGCTGCTGGATGCGCTCCTGGATCCAGTCCTCTGCCTGATGAGAGTGAGGGCAGGGAGCCATGATGTCTCCCACACAGGCCTCCACCTCAGCCAAGCCCAGGGGCTGGGGCTGGCAGCGCTGGGTACGGGAGACCCAACGGTTCCAGCCCAGGATGGCTCGACCCAGGCCCCTCTGGTCTCCAGTCCATTGGACCTGACCAGGCAGGGACCTCTTGTTGGGGGTGTGGCCACTGCTCCAGGCAATCAGGCCTGCCCAGCTCCCGGGTCTATAAAGAATCACATTCTGATCTCCAGCACAGCGCCTGGAGCCATTTTCCAAACCTCAGTTTCCCTCACAAAGTTGTGGCATACAGATCACCTGGGACTTAAAAAAAAAAGTGTAGTCCCGAGGGAAGGCACATGGAGTAGGGGAGGCACCCCTGACCTGGGCGGCAGCCCTGGTGAAGCTGGCTGTCAGCAGGGAGGTGTGCAGCGCGCGATCCCGGCTCTTCGCCAGCTCCTTCACTCGAGCCCGCCACTCCAGCACGTCCCGAAGTAGGTCTTGTGTCTGGGAGCCTAGGAGCGTGTCCAGCTGCTCACGCAGAGCCGCCTCCTGTGGAGTGGCGGCAGGGCCTGCTGGTTTCCCACCCTGTGGCAGGACGGGCCCTGAGGCTAAAAGCCCTTCCTTCCTTCCTTCTGGGGCCCCCGGAGACTCTTCCTTTCCCGGGACCCCTGGTCACGCCCAGGATGCCCCAAGCCCATCACCCACCTTCTTGTCCTGGGCAGTCAGCACCTTCTGGAAGATCACGTGCTTGCGTATCAACTGTTCCACTTCTTCCACGGAGCTCCCCAGGGCACCGGATCTCAGGGTTGCCTGGAGCAGCCCATGGCAGTCAGCCACTGAGCCACTGACTCTGAGTCAGCCCCACTTAGCCTGTCTCTGCACTGAGGCAGCGCCTGTCTCTGGGAAGCAGGGTCCGTGGTGGGCTCCCAGGAGCATGTAGAGTAGCTGAGAAGCCCAGGCCAAGATCAGCAATGCTTCAGCCTCAGCATGGACAACCTGCAGCCCACTCCCTGCGAGCTTGGGCTGCAGAGGAGAGGCCTGGCCCTGGCCTAGGGGTGGTAGTGGAGGCCCAGGTGCACCTGTGCTACACCCTGGCCACCTGGGAGCCCAGCCTCTGTGCCCCAGGCCCAAGGAAGTACCAGAACCCCAGGAAGAAAGGGGGTTGGAAAGGGGAGAACCAGGGTGAGAAGAGAGGATGCGGTGGTGGTGGGGGGGATGTCAGGGACCTGCCTCTTGGGTTGTGAGCGTCCTCTGCAGGTGGCCGCACTGTCTCAGGAGAAGCTGTTCCTCTTGCAGGGCCTGCAGCCTTTTCTGCATCTGTACCCAGGCCTGGAACACCTGGTCGCGCTCCCCCTGCAGGACTAGCAGCTGGTCCTGGACCTAGGGGTGGGCGTGTAAAGGTGGGCCTGAGTGGTCAAGACGGGGCTGAGTGGGGTCGGGCAGGGAGCACATCAAGGCAGAAGTGGACCCAAAGGAAACCAGGGGGCCAGGCAGGCTGAGGTGGGTCAGGAGAAGCTGGGACCGAAGAAAGGGGACTACCTCTTTGGTGGGTGTCCCTGCAACCAGAAGTGCCTGTTGGCCCAGCTGGGCTGCTCGCTGCTGCCACTGCTCCCGGGCCTGCAGCTCCGCCAGGAGTTGTTGGTGGGTGCTGAGCATCAGTGAGCTGCTGCAGGGCTTCTGGAGGGTCCCCTCGGCCAGCAGCCCCTGCCGCACGCGGGCTGCCCAGGAGGCGTAGTCCTGCACCTGGTGCCAGGGAAGAAGGGGCTCAGGATGAGGGGCGGGGGGCATAGAGGCAGGTGCAGAGGCGCAGCTCTACCACTGAGCCTACCTGCTCATGGAAGCCACCCAGCTGTTTGTGTCACCTTTTTGTTTGTTACTAAGGCAGGATCTCACTCTGTAGCCCAGGCTGGTCCTGAACTCACAACAATCTCCCTGCCTTAGCCTCCTGGGGGTTGGAATTCAGGCGTAGGCCACCACGCCCAGTTTATATGATCCCAGGCATTGAACTCCAGGGCCTTGTGCTTAGGCAAGTGCTTTAACTACTGAGCTATTCCTCCAGCCCTGTCACTTGGTTTCTGTTTTCATTTTTTTTTTTTTATGATACTGGGGATCAAGCCCAGGGACTTCACTATGAGCTACAACCTCAGCCCCCCCCCCCCCTTTTTTTGAGACAGGATCTCGCTCTGTAGTCCAGGCTGGTCCTGAACTCACTATGTAGCCCAGGCTGGCCTTGGACTCAGGGCAATCCTCCTGCCACAGCCTTGTGAGTGCTGGGATTACAGATGTGTGCCACCACGCCTGGCCTATGTGGTACTGGGGAATCAAACTCAGGTACTTAGCACTTGCTAGGCAAGTGCTTTCACTGCTGAGCCGTTCCTCCAGCCCAACCCTAGCCTTTGTAAAATTTATTTTGAGACAGGGTCTTGCTAAATCACTAAGGTGCATAGGCTGGCTTGCACTTGCCATCCTCCTGCCTCAGCCTCCCAGAGTGCAAGGGTTACATGCCTATGCCACCAGGCCTGGCTTGGTTTCTGTTTTCTTCCATTCCAAGCCTCTGATGTCCATAACCTCATCGTGACTCGCCTCCACCTCAGCCCTCCTTCCTCCCCGTTACACAGAGCTCGCCTGCTGCGCCGGGGAGAGGAGGCAGTGTCGAGGGCATCGAATGCATGGGTGGGTGATGGGGAAAAGAACCACCACCTCTCCAGGGCCGCAGCTGCCTCTGCTGGTGGCCTTCTCTGTGCCTCATGGCATCTTCCCTTTTCCCATGCCTGTGTTATCTAATGCTGGCCACTTAGCACTAGAGCTGGAGGGACCTGGGACCCAGCCCAAACGCTGTACAGGGAACAGAGGGTAAATCGCACCAGGTACATGACCGAGTTTATAAACTGCAGGTGCCTGACAAGCAGAGGTGATGACCTCTATGCCTTGCTAATGCCACAGAGGAGCAGAGATGGGTCCCTAAACTCAGGTCTTCTCAGTGTCATGGTTGAGTCTCCTGGTCTATCCAGCATTGAAATGGGGACTCCTCTAGCCCACAGCAAGGCCCACGGTCCCAATCTGACTCTGGGCATTAGGCTCATGTTCCCAGGTAGGTGCGATTCCATCTTCCACAGTTTCCATTTCACCCTCTTGTCCCAGCCGGCAGCTCCTAGCAGGGACATGAACAGCACATGCCATGGCTGGCCATCTGGGCCTCCAGCTGTAGATTTGCTTTCCTAAGTAGTTGTCACTCCCCAGCACCAGCTAGGACCTGCACAAGGGCCTGAAATTGCATGGGCTGGCACTGACCCAAACGCAGGAGTCCTGGTCTAGTCCAGTGGGCAAACTGACACCTAGGTAGGTTCATAGTCTCCCCGTGGGAGGACCTCAGCACCTGAGCACACGCGCATGCTTGCACACACGCACACACACACACACACACACACACACACACACACACACACAGAAAGAAAGAAAGAGAGAGAGCCCTCACCGCGGAGTGGAAGTGGGCCAGGAGGCACGACCGCTCCAGCTGGGCCCTGTGCTGCTTCACGCGCACCTGCAGGGCCTCCCAGGCCTTCGTCACGGCTTGTTGTACCCGCCGCACAGCCTGGGCCAGAGGCCCGGCACACAGCTTCTGCACTCTGCTACCAGCCTCCAGCAGCTCCTGCAGCTGGCATCAGGTAGGGACAGGGAGGAAGGCTCATGTCCTCATGAAGGATGAGGCTCAACCACCGGAGATGTCACTATCCTGTGGAAACTCAGGCCCTCCTTAGGGCACACCCTGCCACACCCAAGCAGGCCCACCCGGAGGCTGAGGAAGGGTGGGGGATCTAGAGGGGTAAGGGGGCCAGCAGGGGCCCTATGGGGGCAGCCCACCTCTCACCTGGTGCTCAGTTCCCACCAGCTCACATTCAAGCCCCTCATGTGTCCTCAGCTGAGCCTCTGCCCCATGTAGATCCTGGGCCACATCATCGGTGAGGTGTGTGGCCTTCTCCTGTGGACAGCAGAGGCCCTGGGGTCAGGCATGGTGCCTGAGGCTCCCCTAGAAGGAAGCCCTTTCCTCACCTCGGGTTCCCACCTGGATCTGGGAGAGGGCTTCCAGCAGGTCGCTGTGAACTCTGAGGGTGGTCTCGGCATCGAGAAGCAGGTGGCCTCGGGCCTGGGTCAGTTCCCACAGCTCTGCCCAGGAGGCCCTGCCCCAGCACAAGGGAGACCAGAGGGGCCTCAAACTCTGCTCCCTTGCCAGAGCTAGGCAGCCCTCCTCCTCCCTGGCCTGTGCCCTTGGGCTGCCAAGGGCTCCTCAAAAGGCCCTTCTGTTCTCAAGGCCTCTCCTGTCTTGGCCCTGCCTACAAAACTCCCCCTTTCCTGATCTTGTCTTGCCTTGTGGTGAGTCTGGTCTTTGCTGCTAACAGCTGCGCTGAACTGACTGCTCAGCTTTGGGATTACCTTGTTTGTTTGATTCTTGATATTTCGATCTAATTACAAGTTTCTTCAGGGCAGAGGCTGCATCTTTTATTTATTTATTTACTTAATTACTTTTTAACTCATTTACTTACTGAGGCAGGGTCTTGCTAGGCTGACCCTGAACTTACTACGAAGCCCAGGCTAGCCTCAAACACACAGCAGTCCTCCTGTCTCAGCCTCCCAAGTGGTGGAATTACAGACACGTGCCACTATACCCACGTCTGTGGTGCTGGGGAATTGAACCAAGGGCCTTGCTGCGCTATGCCCCAGCCCCCTGGATCTCTCCTTTATTTCACTTAGCAACTTCTCCCTGAACTGGGCTAGGCCAGGACGGGCACCACTGGGCCAGGACCTACGCTAGGTGACAAGGGTCAGGAGCTACACCAGCCTGGAAGCCACACTAAGAACATGATCAGAAGGGGCGGCCGTGGAAGGGGTGCGAGAGCCAAGGGGGTCTGTGGGAATCCCCCTTCCTGGCCCAGTGGTCCCTTCCCACAGCTGCTCCAATGAGTCCTGGGACCCAGTAGCTGGAAGAAGTCCCCCAGGGCCCTGGGTAGGGCTCTCAGCTTAGATTCTGGCTCACCTGTCATGGCAAACCATGGCCTGTAGCAGCTCAGCTACCCCAGAACCAGTGCCTTCTCCGGTGCGTGGGCAGTGCTGAGGAGCCCTCGGAGCTACCGCTCTTCCTAATCCACCAGGCCCCTGCCTAGCATCCTCCCCCAGACGTGGTCCCCTTGCACTCACTGCAGGTCCTGCTGCCTCTGGCGGGCTTTGGGGATAGCGCTGTGCCCGCACGCAAGCAGACTGTCAAGCAGCTGCTGGCAGGTGGCCACCCGCTGGCCACCCATCTCCACCTGGTGCTGGAACTTTGCAAACTTGGTGCAGAGGTGCTGAGGAGAGAGGGGAGTGGGTGACACATAGGTCTTGTGGTGGGGCAGGAGTCAGGAGGCTCTGTGACCCACTGGCCACCCCCACGTGCAGGCCTGTCCTTAGGCAGGGCTGGTGGCTGTCATACTCCCCCCACCCACCCCACGAGGGACAGCTGCCCCCCAGCATCTACCCAACTCCCTTACCCGCACATGCTCAGGGTCCTGTCCGAGGCCCTCCCATCCTCTGGCCACCTGTTTCTGAATGGCTAGCCAGTTCTGCAGATCCTCAGCCTCCCTCATGAACTCATGGAATCTCAGGGTCCCCTCCAGCTGCTGGCCCCTGTGGTGATAGCCAGAAGTCAGTCCCTTGCTCACTGGGGACAGAAGGGTCAGCCTGAAAGATGGGGATATTTGTGGCCTTTGATCAATCCTGCAGCTCAAGGTTCAGGGGGACAGAGATGCAGGAAGGCCAGGGCAGGGGACCTGGCAGGCTGTGGCTGTGGTGAAGACATGGATGGCAGGGGAGGGGCCCAAGTTCCTAACCAGGGGCCTCAGAGAAGACTTCATGGACAGAGGGGACTGACACCCAGCAGAGACATCCTTCTCCTGACACACGTGTATGAGCCTGGGGTCATGGGCTCTTCCCGACTGAGAGCCACGGCACCAGACAGCCAACTGTGGCTAGGGCCCCCGCCCACACCGAGGAGAGAGTCACTGTGGCCCTCACCGTGTGGCTGCCAGCTCCTGTAGTGCCTGCAGCTGCCCCCAAAGCCTCTTCTGCACCACAGCCAGCTGCTCAGGGGCCCGAGGGCCAGAGAGGGCTTGGGCCCTGTGGTCCAGCTCTTCCATGGAGTGCCAATAAAGAGCCAGTTCCTGCTGCAGCATCTGCCAACAAAGGTTCCACGGCAGGCTCAGAAGATGCCTGTCTTCCTCCTGCCCCCTGCCTGTCCAGACAGCCTTCATCTGTTCATCAGCCCCCTCATTCACTCACTCACCAACTCACACCCCCCACCTTCAACTCATTGTGCTGTCTATATGCTCAGCCACAGTCCGCCCTCCCTCCCACTTGCTGGCCTCCTGCTTGGTACTGATGGTGTACTTAATGGATCTATAACTGAAGGTGTTTGTGCACTTAGCACAGAAGGGTGGATGCTGGGTAGCTGGCACCACGGAAGGGAGGGATAAGAGACATTCGAATGGATCCCAGCATCAACGTGTAAGAGGAGGGCAGCTAACTCAGTCGCCCCGTAGGACAGGACACAGAAGGTCTGTGGGCCAAGGCTGTGGGCCTGCCCTGAAGGAATGGTGTCCAAAGGCCCTCGGCCACAGGCACGTGGAAACAGTAGCCAAGGAAAAACGCCCACATGACAGGACGCTTCTGTGATGAAGGAGAGTCCAGGGTTTGGGGCTGTGTAATTCCAGGAATGTGAAGGGGATTCTGGGCCTTTAATCAGGGCAAGCTTGTGGGAGGAACCAGGTTCCAGAAGACTGCTTACCTGAAAGGGAGGACACTTGGGTGGCATGGGGCTGGCTGGAGTGGGTGACCCCAAGGAAAAAAAGTGTCAGGAGGACAGGAAGGAAGAAGAGGTACAGACAGACATGGTGGCAGTCAGGCCCAGTGGCACAGGCCTATAATCCCAGCACTCTAGGAAGCTGAGGCAGGAGGATCATAATTTCAAGCCCAGCCTGGGCAACTTGGTGACTTAGCAAGAACTTGTTTTAAAATAAAGAAAAAAAAATTTTTTTTAAAGTGCTGAGAATGTAGCTCAGTGTGAAGGCCCTGGGTTCAATCACCAGTATGAACAACAACAGCAGCAATACCCATGGAAGCTGAAGTGTCGGAGAGGTAAGACCAGCAGAAAGAAGGTTAAGTGCTCCTGGCCCCCAGTGCTGGGGCTGCCCAGGAGAAGGGCTCACTGGGGGTGGGAGGGGGGCGAGGAACATGCCCTCTGAGGGTGTGGCCAGCCTTCTCCTCATGGCCCATGACCACCCATGTCCACACCACCCAGGGGAGGCCAGGGACGAGGCACCTGGTGCTTCCTAAGCAGCCCGGAAGTGGAGGCCTCATTGGTGCCATAGTCCTGACTGCTCGCCAGCGGCCTCTTCTCCTCTACCCAGTCCTCCAGCGCCGACATGTGCAGAAAGTACTGCCAAGAACGGGCCGGCTCACCACGGAGATCTCTGGTGGGGTTCTCTGTAGCCCCGCAGGGATATCCTGCTCACCAGCAGGCTGGTTGCACAGAGTGCTTCTGGGCATGGAACTGGCCAGCCCCTGGTGCAGGGCTCTTACACTTTCCTGCCCCCCTGGGGAGCCCCAACCTGACCTGGGCCTGCCGCCCCACCCTGTGCCCTGCACCCTACCTGCTGGAAAGCAGCTGCCTGCTGCAGGTCGTGGGCACGCGCCTCCCATGCTTCCTCTAGCTCTGCCCAGCAGCCTTCCAGCTCTCGGCACTGCCTCATGATGTGCTGAGCCTGTGGGTGCCCAGAGGCTGCCAGGCTCTGGCCAGAGCCCAGCACCTGTTGTACCTGCCTGCGGTGTGCCCTCACCTGGGCCTGCAGCTCCTGCCAAGGAACAGTGTCCACATGTGTTCAGAGCAGAAGAAAAGAGGTGATTTCAGGCCCCAGTTATAGAAACATCCCAGGCCAGGGGTTTCTGGAGCAGAGATCTGTGAATCAGGACACCCAGGGAGGGGGACTTGGAGAAGGGGCAGAGGGCTTGTGAAGTCTGGGAATAGAATGTGAGGGGCCCTGGGAGAAAACAGGGCCACTACCTTGTGCTTGTGTTGAGGGCTCTGTGCCCTCTCCCAGTCCTGAGCACCACCAGGGAGGCTGGTAGTGGGCATGTGCTCAGCTACCCAGGTGAGCTCCAGGCGGCTCAGCTGATCGAACTGGTACCACTCAACTGAGGACTGCAGATGTAGGCGCCGGGTGGCCAGGTGGCCCTGAAGGGACTCAAAACTGAGGGGAGGGAGAAGAGAGGTGAGAACAAGGCAAAGATAAAGCCCCTGCACAACCAGAGACCCACGAAAAATGAGGCCAGGGAATAGGGACCACCTGTTCTCATGCTGGGGGGCAGTTGGAGGCACAAGGCCCTACCTTACTGCCGTGGGGACCTGTTTGACTCCAAGTGGTGGGTGCCTTACTTAGGATATCTAATGGGGTCTCTCATCCTCTTACACCAGAAGGACTCTACCCAGAAAGGAAGGAGATGTGGATATCCTCAGGTTCCGCAGGTGCCACCCTGCAGGCCCTTGGTTGACACGGGGCAGTGGCCACAGCAGGGTGAAGGTGGACAGGCAGTGACAAGGTGGACACGGACCCACCTCTGGCGGCACTTCTGGGTCTCCTTGAGGATGGCGTGGGAGGTGACACTGTGGGCCTGGGAGAGGAGGGCAGCCACCCTGCTGGCCAGCGCCTCGTTCTCACTCTCCAGCTTGTGGTGCTGCCTCTGTAGCTCCCGGCTGGAGTGCAGGTCCCACCCCACTTCCACGCTCTGAAGGGCCCCCGTCAGTTGTTCCATCTTCTCCTTGGCACCCTAGGGTGGCCACAGTGGGTTGGGTGAGGCACAGCAGGCAGTGCAGGGCTTTCCTGAGGCTCTGGGATGGCAGTACTTGCAGCACCAGATCTACCAGGGATCTCTCATTGTCAACCCCACCAACGGCCATGATTGTCCCCTCTTCTCTCATGCTACTTACTCCTCCCAGGGGATGCAAACTGTCCCAGCCACATGCTACACACAGAGGTACTGGGCTCTGATGAGTAAAGCCACACTGGCCACACAGCTGCAGGACTTCATGGGGCTGCCCCAAAGGCAGCAGGACATCAATGTTCTTTTCTTTACCTCTCCTCTTTTAAAGAATTTTATTTATTTGTTTATATTTTGAGACAGGCCTTGCTCTGTTGTCCAGGTTTGTCCTCAGCTCCCTACGTTGCCCAAGCTGGCCTTGAACACAAGGCAATCCTCCCTGCATAACCTCCTGTGTTCTGGGATTACGGGTGTGTGCGATCACACCCAGGCTCACAGGCACCTTTAAAGTTTTTATTTTTATTTTGAGACAGGGTCTGGCTAAGTTTCTAGGTTGTCTAGGTTGGGATTGAACTTGTGACCTTCCTGGTTCAGTGTCCTAGAGTGCTGGGATTACAACCCAGTTCTTTCCAAGCTGCCTGAGCCCACCCTGTCCCAGCCCCTCCTGCGCCCTGGCCCTCTCCCCAGTGGACCTGCAGCAGCCCCAGGAGCTGCTCCTGCTGTCCCAACTGCTGAAGCTTGTCCCCATGCTCTGCCATCTTGTGGTTCAACTCTTCCCACTGGTGACTCAGGCGCTGAAGCTGGGTCTGAATGTCCTCCCGGGCATGTGGCCTGCTGCACAGCAGCTCTCTCCCAGCCTGAAGTGGAGACAAAGGCCCAGGGCCTCTGGGTCACCAGCCACCACAGCAAGCTGGGCCAGGTGGCAGGGTATGGGCCTCAAACGCTTTCCATGGGTTGCCTGGGCTCCAGCAGTTCCTGGGCCCCATCTGTGAGCAGAGCAGGATGCTCTAGTGAGGGTGGGCATCCATGGGCAGTGGAGGACAGGCTCGCAGCAGCATCCTGGGCTAGTTAGGGTGCCAAGAACACTCAGCTGAGTAAAGAGGGTGACTTGGGGAGTCTGCCTGCAGGGGTTACTAACAGGAAGTGACTGTTCCTGCTCTATTGAGAAATGTGAGTAGCATGTGCTGAGTCTGAAGGGAGCAGGCCCGGTCCCATGCCCGCTGGTCCCACCTGCTTCAGGCTCTCCATGTGCCCACGGGTGGCAAGGAGCTCGCTCTCTGCTATTTTGTGTTGCCTCAGTTTCCGCAAAATGTTGCCGGGTGCTTGGGTGGGTGCCTCTGCCTCCACCGGCCACTTCTCTTCCATCCACAGCATCAGCTCCAACACGTCCTGTCTCCACTCCTGACCAACGACCGGGACAGAAGGGGTGTCACAACCCAGGGATGAGGATTGGGGCTGGACCTGCCTCTAGGGAGAGGAGTTTCAGCAGGACCCATGGCCAGGTGTAGAGTGCAGGCAATGCAGAGCTTGGGTCACTACTCTCCAAATGGATACCGGGGTAGGGACCAGAGAAGAGGCATGCCTTCCACGGCCCTACTCTTCAACTTCTCAATAGGTCACGTAAGGCCATCTTGGAGAGGTGGCAAGCCTGGGAGGCCTGTGGGCTGTATTGGGCCAGCTGGGAGTCGCCCTGGGGCTGCGCATGTATGGACAGAGCCAAGGTCTGTATCTGGTGCCTCGACCCATGAGATCTGAAAGCAGGGTGAAATCATTTGGTCCTGCCCAGCCAAGGCAATTATAGGCAAGACTTAAAATCGTATAAATCCAGAAGCTGGCTGATTTTTAAGTTGGCCATTTCATGGCCTATGAATAATAGTATCATGACATTCAAGCATTCTCAGTGAAGTTTCCCCACAGTTGCCTGAAAACATGCCAGGAACGTGGAGAGGGAGACAGCCAGAGGGAGGGGGAAGGATTAGTCCAGGGCCCTGTACATTCAGCTGGGTGTGCTTCTGAGAGTTGCATGGCCACACCTTGTTCCCCTCGTTTAGAAACACTTCAGTGCTGGGCCTGGTGGTGTAAGCCTTGTAATCTCAGCACTCCAGGAGGCTGAGGCAGGACAATTGCAAGTTCAAGTCCAGCTTTGGCAACTTAGAGAGACCTTGTTTCAAAATCAAAAATAAAAATAGGGCAGGGATGAAGATCAGTGTGAAGACCCTGAGTTCGAATCCCAGGACCACAAAAACAAACACCACCCACGTGACCCCTGATGGTAGCCACTGTGCTGCGTGGGAAGTACTCTGTAAACTGCAAATGACTCCATATTGCAACACTGTATTAGTGCAGCTCAGGCTCTGGCATGGCCCGTGGGGAGGCCTCCCGCACCCAGGAGCCCCTCACCTGGAGCTGCAGGGAAGCCAGTAGCTGCAGTCGCCTCTGCTCGTTCCTCTCCTGGATGGTGGTCCACTGAAGCTGGATTCTCTGCAGCTGCTCTCTGACCCTGGAGGGCAGGTGTCAGGGAAAGGTCCAGTGTGCACCCCCCAGCATCCCCCAGCCTCAGGCCAGCAGTGGGAGCAGGTGGGGAAAGGGCTAGGCTCACTTGAGCGCAGCAGGGTGTCGACTCTTGACCAGCCTCTCGCCACACACCTGCAGAGCCTCTGCCCGAAGGCCCAGGGCGCCCAGAAGCCACTCAAAGACTCGGTGCTGCTGCAGCAGCCTCTGGGCTTCCCTCATGTCCTCCTGGCACACAGAGACCTGACGTTAGGCCTGTGAGGGTGGCTTAGCACCCGCTCACCCATCACAGCTCCAGAGGCCTCTGGCCCAGCCTGCCTTCCAGATCCAAGGAGAAACGTTCCCTCCAGCAACGGGAAGGTGACGCTAATTCCACCGCCCTGGCACCATACCCCGAGACTGTCCAGGTGCAGGAAGGCCTCGTGCTCCGCACACGTGTTGGTGAAGCCATCTACTTCTTGGCCAAACCTTTGTAGCTGCAGCCCCTCCTGCAGCCGCTGCCGTCTCTGCTCCCACACAGCTGTAAGCTCCTGGCTGTGCTGCCCCAGGAGTTTCAGGACACTGGCTACCTCTTGGGAAGTGGGGGAGTCCGAGGTAGTCAGGAGCTGGCCCTGAACCTCCAGCTGCTGCAACCTGTCCGGGACAAAAGGCCAAGGCTCAGACCCCATCTGGCTCCTCTCACCCCACTAATCGCTGTGAAGCCCGGTGCGAGGGCTGCTGGCAGGACAGTCTGCGGCTGCATAGCCCGCTGGGTCCTGCCCCATGGGAACAGGAGAGTGTTAACAGGTCCGGTGCTCGGGACCCATGAGCCCCACACTTCCTTCCACACCACACCTTCCTCAATCCCACAGGCCATCCTGTAAGTACGAATAGCAGCTAACAGCTGTGTCCAGGCAAGAGGGCATGCCAGGGCACACGACTCCACAGCCATGGGTATTTGCATCTATTCACCCATATCAGCAGCTAATTAACATAAGAATTTAATTCCTATAATAAACAGTGGAATAAATTGTTGGCAGTATGTAGAATTAGTATTCTGGCTTTTTTTTTTTTTTTTTCTTGTGGTACTGTTGATCAAGCCCAGGGCCTTCACCCTGAGCTACATTCCCAGCCTATTTTTATTTTCGATTTTGAGATAGAGTATCACTAATCACCAAGTTGTGTAGGCTGAACTTGAGCTTGCGATCCTCCTGCCCTGGCCTCTCAGAATGCTGCGATTACAGGGCAGCACCACTGGACCTGGCTTCTTAGTTGTTAGGAGTAGGGTTAAACGTGTAAGCATGCCCATCCGTGTAAGGACACCCACAGGTCCTGGTGAGTGAAAGGAGCAGATACTGGGCCACTTACACACAGCTCGCCCCACCCTCCAGAGCCCACCCCCACAGGACACAGCTGGGGAAACTCCACCAACGAGAGAAAGTACGCCTAAGCCATGTGACAATCTGAGGGTTGGTAAGTCTCGTGCCAGCCACCATGGTCATTTGATAAACACAAATAAATACATACATAAAGAGTACTTTAGAAAAATCACTAGTAAGATTATATTTTAAGTAAGTTGTGAAAAGAACTGCAGGTAAAATACAAATATTTGAACACACAACAGCCTTTGAGCAAGCAGGCAAAGCAGAAGCTACACCTCAGGAGCAGGTGACACTGGCGAGAAGGAAGGAAGAACCTCGACTTCTGCTGAGCTGCTACATCCCTGAACCAGCTCAGGGTGTGGCTCGCCGAGGGCAGGGGCTTCTGGGGGACCCTGACCCTTGCCAGGCTCCCTCTGACACCCACTGCACCCACTGTATCATCTCTTCAGGCAGTCACCATGCTGAGGAGGGACAGCCAACAGTCCCACTGGAGAGCCCCGAGCCACTTGGCTCCAGGGCCACCGGGGGTCTGTATCCCCCAGAATGCAGAGGCATGAGACTGGAGGGCACTATCAGCTCAGCTGGCCTGAACAGCTTCTCACAGGTGGCCTAATGTCCTGGGCCTGAGCCGACAAGCTGCCCGACCTGGACCCAGGTCACCGCTCTAACCTGCGTCATGTTCCCACTGGACAGTAGCCCACCCTTCTGGCCCTCCCTGCCAGTGCATCAGGCCCCTCAGGCCTGGCCCTGCTGCCCTCCCATCCTGACCTGTCCTGTCGCACGTGGATCTCCTCCTGCAGCTCTCTGTGCTCCCTCAGCAGCCGCTGGGCTGAGGCCACATCCGCCAGCTCCTCCTCGCTGTGCAGCCGAGACAGGGTGCTCTCGGCCCATCGCAGCAGCGGCCAGCTCTCCTGCAGGAAGCGCTGCCGGGCCTGAGCCTCAGCCTGGCCCTGCACCTGCTGGGCCAGCTGGCCTCGTGCTTGCTCAAGCAGCCCCTGTAGGGTCTTTATCCGTTCCTGCAGGGGCTGGCTTTCTGTGGGGCCAGATTCTGCCACCCTAGGAGACAAGGTCACTGCGTGGTGGGGCCAGCACTGAGCCTGTAGGCACATGTCCTCTGCCTAATTCTGTGTCCCCCAGGGAAGTGGGGGCAATTCTGAACACACTCTGCCTGAACAGTTTTGTGTGTGTGTGTGTGTGTGTGTGTGTGTGTGTGTGTGTGTGTGTGGTGATGATGATATAGGTTCTAGCTTAGTCACTAAGTTGCTCAGGCTGGGCTCAAACTTGGGAGCCTCCTGCCTCTGCCTCCCAGAGTAGGTATTACAGGCCTAAGCCAGAGGGCCTAGCTGCTTACCTGGGCCCTTCTAACAGTGCCTCCTAGCTACTTTTTCCCCCATCCCAATTCTTGTCCCCTTCCCTACTAGGTCACCCTGCTCAGGCCTCCCTCTGCCTGCACGGCCTCCCAGGGCATCGTCACCATGTGAAGCTGGCCGTACTTCATGGCCATGCTTTGGAGGTCATGGATCCTGCCCTCCAGCATTAGGACCTTCTGCTGGCTCAGCTGCAGGACACGGTGGCCGTCCTCGGGGCTCTCTGGCTCCAGGGCGTCTATCTGGAGTAGCACATCTTGCAGCCGGGCCTGTGTGCATCCACACTCCTGCAGGAAACTGCACACTTCTATGCTGCAGGCTAGCTGCAGGCCCTTCTCCTTCTTTAGCACCTGCAACTGGTCCCACCTGGCAGAGGGCACAGGGACATCGCCATCACAGGACGGCCTCCCTATCCATCCTGGCACCATGGCCAGAGCCATGCACGATGGAAGTAGCAGGACTGGTTGGCCCCTCCTCCCTGTCTCCGCCACTGCCAGCCTCTCTACCTGGCATCACAGGAAGCACTGGGCCTGGAACCCTTCCCTGTCTCCTGTTTTCACCACCCTGTGCCCCCTCCTCCTCACCTCTGGCTCAGGTCCACCTGCTGTTGTTGGATTTTGGGGGAGTCCCCAGGACACCTCTGCTTCAGTTGCTCAGCAGAGCTGTTGATCTCAGCCCAGAGGCTCTCTCCCATGGCCAGGGAAGTGAGGAGGTCCTGGGGAGAAGGCAGGCTCAGGCTTCTGAGGGGCTTTCTCTCTCATCACCCCTCAGGACAACAAAAGAGCCTTGTTCAAGCTTTGCTACAGAAATACTGACGCTACCCTTCTGGAAGAACTGGCCCCCATGGCTTCCACCCTCAGAATGAGGCCAGATCCTTCCCCAGACTGGAGCAAACACGGGGACCTGAGGAACTCAGAGAATGACAGGGTGGCTGGAGCAAAGCCAGAAAGGGTGACTGCCCTGACCAGGGGGCTGTACCTTGTATTTGAGCTGAGTGGACTCCAAGTTGATGGCCTGGGGCTGCAGCATCTGGAACAGCATGGTCTGCTCCTGGAGCCAGGCCCGGAGCCCCCCACAGGAGCTATAGAAGCCAAACAGGACCACGGCCTCCTCTAACTGGGCCCTGCGGAGCTGAAGAAGGATGGCTAGGGACTAGAGACAGCGTCTATGACCCTAGCTCCAGGGACACTGCTCTTGACTTAGAGTCCAGCCTAAATGCCCTTTTCCTGAAGGTGTCTCCTCTGACCCTCAAGCCCTGCCCTGTGTACCCCTTACACTAAATCCATCCAAAGATTTTTTTTTTTTTTTTTTTGAGACAGGGTCTCCCTCTGTGGTCCAGGCTGGTCCTGAATTCACTTCAGAGCCCAGGCTGGCCTTGGACTCAACGGCAATCCTCCTGTCTCAGCCTCCCGAGTGCTGGGATTACAGGTGTGTGCCACCATGCCCAGCTTATGTGGTGCTGGGGAATCGAACTCGGGTACATAGCGCTTGGTTTAGCGCTTGCTCAAGCACCTTAACTGCTGAGCCATTCCTCCAGCCACCCCATCCAAAGATTTGTTGACACCTACTCAGCTCTGATGTAAGACCCTTGAGGGCCAGGAACGTGCCAGTCACTGCTTCGTCTTTTGGGATGGAGGCACAAGGAATAGCCTAAGGAAGGGGCTCGATGCATACTTTCTTTGCTCTGAAGACTGAATCCAGAGCTTTTGCTCTGAGCTATGTCCCTAGCCCACTTTTATTGCTTATGTGGGACAGGATCTCACTAAATTGCTCAGCCTTAAAGTTGGGAATCTCCTGCCTCAGCCTCCCAGAGCCTCAGTAGGCACGTGCCACCATGCCCAACGGGCGAACATTTCTTAAACAAGGATTGTTACCTCTGTCAGGGCTCGCAAGCTCTTGTAGTCCTGGCTCAAGCGGTCCTGAGTCTGGAGTATTGTTTTGGGGTCAAAATCAAGGTCAGACTCAGCAGGGAGAGTCACCCTCCAGCCTTCATTGGGAGGGCTCAAGGCTGACACCACCTGTGCACAGGGAGGCTGGTGTGACCAGATGGCCTCCATGTAGCCGCAGAAGTCCTGGTGGGAAGGGCTGGTGGTTGTACCTGGGGCTCCTGCTCTATGCTGTGGCTGATGTGCACCTGGGCCTGGCGGTTCCCGGAATCCTTCAGCTCCCATGGATCCAGAGCCTCTCCTGGGAATGAGGCAAAAACACAGTGCCGTGGGGGAACAGGCTGTGAGGGCTGCTCAGGGTCCACTCTTCTGCTGGGATACCTCCCTGAGCAGCCCACCGCTGTCTCTGGGTGGTTCCAGTCTGTCTTTCCATTGAGTGCAAGTTGCCTCCTCTGAGTTTCTTCCCTCTAGTTCCCGGATGCCCAGACACACAGGATGTTACAGGATGTTTAACTCTTGCATTTATTAGTCTGTTGAGGTTTCCATGTGGGATTTTTTTTTTTTTTTTTTTTTTTTTTTGTGGTACTGGGAATTGGAATTGATCACACCCAGGATTTCACACTGAGCTACATCCCCACCCCACCCGACCCCCCTTTCTGAGACAGGGTCATGCTAAGTTACTAAGTTGCCTAGGCTAGGCTCAAACTTGCAATTCTCCTGACTCTGCCTCCCAGAGTGCTGGGATTACAGGCCTGCATCACTGGGCCTGGCCCCATGTGAGAGCTTAAACTTGTACCTTCAGAAGCAAAGTGCATCTGAACCTGTGGGCAGGAGACCTGGTGACCCAGTGCCGATAAGATCTGGGTCCCATCCTGGGGTCTTCCAGCTGTACCTTCATCGGTTCTGCTCCACCCTTCTGAGGGCGCCTCCTGTGTAGAGGGACAGAGGTTCTGCTTAGGTGACAGAAGGCTGCCCCCTCAGTAGAAGAACAATTCTGCACCCCCAACTGGCACTGGGCAAAGGTCTGAAAATGCCGAGCGTGAGGCCTGAGCCCTCTAGCACTGACAGCACCGGCTGGGCAGAAGAGGACACAGAAAAGGACAGGGCAGCCGCCCCCCACCCCGGAGTCATTTAAATAATTAGTAAACTGGAAAGTCAGGACACAGAGAACAGCAAGAAGCCCTTGGTATCTCCCTATACCAAAAGCACTGTGTCAGTGTTATGTAAGTGCTGGAGGGAGACACCACAATGCAGTGTGGTGCGGGTGGAAACAGCCCTGGGAGTGTGCAGGCCTGTAATCCCAGCACTCTGGAAGGCTGAGGCAGGAGGACTCCAAGTTTGAGTCTAGCCTGGGCAACACAATGACCTAGTAAAACCTTATCTCAAAATCAAAAACAAAAATGGGCTGGGGATGCGGTTTAGTGAGAAGTCGGGGCTTGATCCCTAGTACCACACATATACACAGCCCTAGATAGTGAGTCAGAAGTCCTTTCTCAAGCAAATCCTTAGGCAGTAATGTGACCCCTCAGTCTTGGTTACTTCACCTAGAGTGAGGTGTTTGGACCAGATAACTGCTAACACAAATTTTTTTCTTTCTTTCTTTTCTTTTTCTTTTTTTTTCTTTCTTTTTAAAAATTTTTTTGGAGATAAGGTCCCACTCTATTGTCCAGGTTGGCCCTGAACTTTTTTTTTCTTTCAATGAGGGAATTTTTATTTATGCATGTGGATCAAGGGAGCTGATGCTGAAAGAACTGGGCCCTGGTCCTGAACTCTCTCTATATCCCTGCCTGGGCTTGAACACTTGGCAAGCCTCCTGCCTCAGCCTCCAGAGTATTAGGATTACAGGTGTGTGCTGGGAAATCCTACCCAGGACCTTGCATTTGCTAGGCAAGTATTTTAACTACTGACCTACGTCCTTGGCCCCATACAGAACTATTTTTAAAAATCATTAATTATGGGGTCCTGAGGATAAACACCAAAGGCCAAGAAGAGATGGATCTTTCAAACCTGAGTGTGAAGTGGTCAGCTGGCCAGTGTGGACTACAGCACATGGTCCTGTCCTTAGACAGCTACCACTACAGGGCCAAGCTACCTCCACAAATCTGGAGGACCCAAGCTGCATCTCAAGGGCTCCACAGGCCAGGGCTAGGTGGCGAGGGCCTCTGGGAGATGGAACTTGCTCAGAGAAGAAGGCAGAAGGGCCAATTACGGGCACAGGCTTGGGAACTTCAGTGGCTACATCTTGCGGGACACTCCCAGCTTCTTAACACCAGGCAGCACCCAGATGCCCACCACAGTGCTTTTGGGGAGAGTTCGTAACAGTCTAGGGCTGTGATTAGGCCACCCAAACCCCACAAGGTCTGCCAGGTGAGAAAAGCAAAAAGGGCTTAAGGATGAAGGGTCTTTAGGCCTGAAAGTAAAGGGACATTCCTGGAAGAACTTGTTTAATGCTCTGAAACTGTGGTGGGCAAACTAAGCCACGACTTGCACGGCCCCCACCACTCCAGGACCGAGTCATCTGGTGAGATGCTGCTAACGGTGAAAGAGGAAGGCCAGGATTCCTCGGCAGGGCCTCAAAGGCCCTCCCATTCGCCCCGTTCCCCGTGGGGCTCAGAGGTGGTGCAGCACGGGGCAGGGACGCCCAGCGGAGACCACCACACCGTAGATGACCGAGGCGCGTGCTTCTTGGCCCCTTCCCGGTGTTCACACGCACCGCAAGCGCCGCCCGGGCCGCAGCCGCCCGGGCCTCCTCGTCCAGCTGCCGCAGCTCGACCGCGAAGGCGCGCAGGGCGCGCTCCAGCCTCAGGTGCCGCCGCAGCAGGGCCTCGGCGGCCGCCTGGCTCTCTCCACAGGCCGCGCTCTCGGCCTGGGGCCGCCGCTCGCGCAGCCAGGAGGCGGCCTCCGCCGCGTCCGCGAAGTACTGCGAAGAGGGGGCGGGGCTGGGCGGCGCAGGTGCTCGCCTGCCCCGCCCATTGCTCAGCCTGCCCCGCCCGCCAGGAGCCCGCCCTCGAGGTTCCGCCTCGAGGCCCCTCCCCCGCAGCCATGACTCCCCACGCCCGTACCTCGGCCCCACCCCGGCCCACCCCCGGGGCCTGTAGCCGCGCCCCTCCGGCGCTCCGGCAGGGCTGGCTGCCCTAGCCCGCTACCTGCTGCACCAGCAGGGCTGTCTGCAGCCGGGCTCGCTGTCGTGCCGCCCAAGTCCAGAGCCCCCGCCACGCTCCTCGTACAGCTTCCGCTCGTTCCCGGAGATCGGGCTCCGTCTGGGGCGTCCGGGCGCTGAGGTCGCTCCCTCTCTGCAAGAGTTCTGCGCACACAGCCTGGTGCCTGCGGAGCTCCGCTTCCAGAGCCTAGCGAAGGGCGGGGCGGGGGGATCGGTGAGGAAGGGCGGGAGGAGGGCAGGGCTGCTGAGTCCGAGGCACGGAGAGGTGAGAGTCCGCAGAGGTTGCGTCACCTTGTGTTTCTGCAGGGCGCGAGCGACGCGGCTGAGGTCTCGGCCCAGGGGCTCCTCCTCCGCCAGCTGCCTGCGCTCCTTTAACCAGGCCGCTGCCTCCTCACAGTCGTGCAGAAACTGTGCTCGCTGCAGGGTCTGCTCCAGCAGGGCCCGCCTAAGAACAGCAAGGGCCACCGAGGAGCTTGGGGGGTCGGGGCCTGGGGAGGGGTCTGACCCTGCCCTTAGATGGGACCTTTCTTTCCTCTGGGTGACCCCACAGGTGAGATAGAGGCCTTGCAGCTGAGCTCAGCGTGGAGGAAGCTGGCAGGCCAGCAGTGTTTTAGCCTGCTCAGGAGACAGTTTGGGTTAGAGAGGACTTCTGGAGAAGGTTGAGGAACTGAGAGGAGCGGAAGGGGCTTACCGGGCTCTGACCAGAGACACTACTCTCTGGTGGAGCTGGGCCAGCTCCCCGACCTTGGCCTGCAGCGTCTCCACAGTGGAGCCAAGGGAGGGGTCCAGCTCGGCAGCCTGGTGGGCGAGATGGCTCACGTGGGCCTCCTGGGCTGAGACCTGGGCCTCCAGTAGGTCGTGCCTCTGCAGCAGCTCCACTGCTTCGGCCAGCTGCTGTCCACGTGTGGTGGAGCTTGCTGTCTCCTGGCCAGGGGTGAGTGGTCATTGCAGTCTGCAGGTGCTGAGTCCCTGCGAGCACCAGTGCTGGGGAGGGTCGCCCAGAAATGGGCTGGTCTGGTACCCACCTGCAGCTCCTGGAGTTGGCGGGAAGCAGCTTCCACCTCCCGGAGCAGGCTCAGTGCAGCCTGCACACCTGCCATCTGCGTCCTCTGCTCCTGTAGATGTTGGAGGAGCCTCTGCCAGCGTTGGGTGATGTCTTCCTGCCTGGAGGATGTGGGAGGAGTGGTTCCAGCAGGAGCAGCTACCTCTGGTTCCCAGCAAGTGCCTGGGCTTGGCGGCCCTGGAAGCCAGACCTCTGGGGATGTGGGTCAGGGTCTGGATGTGAGCATCCTGGTATGGGTGCCTGGGTTGGGCAGTACGTCCTGCCCCGGTCACAGGTAGAGGAACCAGGGGAGGGCTTGGAAGGTTCAGACCTTCAGGCCTGCCACCTCCTTTCTACCTCCCTTATTGGTTAATGACAATTCCATCCTTCCCAATATCCAGACTAAAAAAAAAAAATTTTTTTTTTTGAAGCTGGAGATTGAATCCAGGGCTGTCACACTAAACCAGTCTTTTTAATTTTTTTTGTAGTTTTAATTTCTAATTAATTGAGGCTAGAGGAATAGCACAGCAGTTAGTTCTTGCCTAGCAAGTGCAAGGGCTTGAGTTTGATTTTCTGGTACGGGGGTTGTTGTTGTTGGTGTGTGTGTGTCTGTGTGTGTGTGTGTGTGTGTGTGTGTGTGTGTGTGTGTGTACATACTTGTAATTCCAGCACTCAGGAGGCTAAGGCAGCAGGATTGCTGTGAGTTTGAGGCCAGCCTGGGCTACAGAGTGAGTTCAGGACTGGCTTGAACACAGAGACTGCAAAAAAACCTTTGCAGTACTGGGAATTGGGCTTAGGGCCTTCACATTGAACTATATCCTAACTCTCTCCCTCTTTTAGTTTTTTTTTTTTTTTTTTAAATTTTGAGGCAGGGTCAGCCTACCAGAATGCTGTGATTACAGGTGTGCACTACTGTGCCACACTCTGTTTTCTCCTAGAGAGAGAGAGAAAGAGAGAGATTCGGGGAATAGAATTCTAGGGCTTTCACACTGAGCTAAGTCCCCAGCCCTTTTCGTACTTTTATTTTGAGACACAACCTTGCTAAGATGCCCAGGTGGGACTCAGTCTTGCAATCCTCATGCCTCAGCCTCCCAAAGGGCTGGAGCCGCAGGTGTTCACCACAGCCTAGCTTAGATTTTTCTTATTTGTCTGTCATCCTTAGTCATGTGTAAATGTCCTAAGGGCAAGGACACTTCTTGTCCTCTTCTCTGATGAATTTCTGGCCCCTGGACGGTGCGTGGGACACCGTAGCCACCCGATGAACCCCTAGTTTATGAATGAGTTATCGCGGCTGCCTAGGAAGGGTGGCCTATATCAAAGGGACGGTGTTTCCAACACCGGGGGGTGACTGGTCTGTTCAGAGGGAGTCATGGATCCCTAATCCACCTACGTCCTCCTGTGCAAGGGTGGGCGTGACAAGCAGGCCTTACCTTCTGAGGATGGTTTATGTGCTCTGGGCTCACCTGTGGACCACATCTGCCCAGCTGTGGTACCGCTCCCGCCAGAGGATGTCTGCGATCTCAGCCAGGGCCTGGAAACGCGCCTCCTGGGGCAGGATGGCAGCCTCCAGCATGCCCAGCCTCTGACTGGCTGCCTCCGCTCTGGCTGGGTCGGCTGGCGGGGCTCTGGCCTGGTCCAGCACCTGCTGTGCATCCTTTAGGAAGCTCTCACGGAGGGCTGCCTTGTGCTGGAAGCGCCGGGCCAGGGTTTCCAGTCGCTCCAGCTGCAGCAGCTGATGCTGCAGGGCTTGGCTCCTCTCAGCCTCTGCCTGCTCCAGCCTTGCCCAGCGCTGGGACAGTTCCGCAGGACCCAGGCCCTCAAGAGGCAGGTAGGGCCTGCGGTTCTGGGCTCGGAGCATCGTCTGCAGTCGGAAGAGCAGGGCCTCCGTAGCCCCTCGCTGCTGCAGCCGGGGAGGCTTCTCCTGGGCACGGAATGAGGCAAAGGCTGCCAGGAGCTGGCGCATGGCGGGCAGCGAGTCTGGGAAATCCCGAGCCTCCAGCTGCACCTGCTTCTCTGCAATCCAGTGGAGCAGGTCGACCACCAGCTGCTCATACTGGGTCTGGAGGGCCTTGGTCTCCTGGAGCTGAAGCAGGATCTGGTGGAGGCAAAGAGGGGTCAGGCTGGCTCCTGAGTGGAGCCTTTCCCTGTTGGATGCTGGGTGCCGGCCAGAGCTGCCCAGGTGGGCTGTGGCTCCTCCTTCAGCTGAGGATGCACCAGAGTGGGGGTCTGCAGCCCCAAGGCATGTTGGGACACTGCACTTCAGCCTCAGGAGTATGTGGGGCTCTCTGACTAGGCAAGGGGTGAGATGCATCCTGCTCTTCTCCCCTTGGCCCCACCTCTGGGGGTTGAGCCCTTTGGCAGTTCCTTTTTCTGGGCCTTCTTGCCCATCCCCATGGTTGTCACCCCTAAGAAAGCTCAGAGCCCTCGGCCCGCTTCACCCTTCCTACCCACCAACCCCCTCCACCAACCCTGAGGACAGCCCAACCGGGCCGTAGCCTCTGCCATCGCCTCCAGAGTGTCAGAGAGCCACCCAAAAACATGGACTCTGTACAACCCTCGCCCGGGAGAGCCTCTTATTGCCTGTCCTTGCAGACTCCTCACTGTCTGAGCCTTTTAATCCTGTCAGGAGCTTAGCCCACAAGCGGAGGGGAGGGGACAGAAGGGGTCACTGCTCCCCTGGCTTCCTGAGTGTGCCCAGCATCATGCTGTACACTTCATCATTCACAACGGCCTTCTGTTATCTAGCCATGATCATTTCCATGTTACAAGTGGAACACAGAGAAGTTAGGCAATTTGGCCAAGGCCACACAGCTAGTTAAGGGGTAGGGGGAGTTTTCAAAGCTAGGTCAGCCTGACCCTGGAGCCCATGCTCATGCATCCGTCCTCCGGGCCATGGCTGACACGGCTGGCTGCCTTGTGTCCCTTTGCCACTAACCTTTGCGAGTCTCCTCTGGACCATCTGCTCCTGGTGCAGGCGGGAGAAGTGGTGGTAGTATAGGGAGACATAGGTCATGATGGAGCACTCGTCTGGCTGCAGGGCCAGCATGTCCTCAGGGTCCAGCAGCTGAGCGATGCCCAGCGCCTGCTCAGCCACGTGGAAGGCCAAGGCAAGATTGTGCAGCGGGCGGTCGGGACGCAGGGAGCTGTAGTCCAGCAGGTCTGGTCTGGGCAGGGAGTGGGAGGACTCTTCAGCACAATGTCCTGCCTTGGTGTAGTGGACTTTTAAATATTCCCACTTTCCTCCTGGCCATTCTCAGCTCCTGTGAATTCCTCTTCCTGGGTTGGTTACCTGAGACCCTGGTTAAAGTGTGTAGCACTCTGGTGGGAGAGGGGGTTATCTCAACCCAGGGGCTGGGGGAGAAGTCCAGAGGGAGAAGCTCGCCCAGCCTGGACATCTTAGTGACTTAGCCTGGGCAACTTAGTGAGACCCTGCCTCAAAATTAAAAATAAAAAGGGGTGGGGACATAGCTCCATGTGAAAGCCTTGGGTTCTATCTCCAGTGCTAGGAAATAGGAGGCAGGTATGACTTGGGGACAGGACATTAGGGAGAATCAAAGGACAGAGGACATGCTGAAGCTGGGTCGGAGGCAAACCTGACCAATTCCATGCTGTGTTCTAGCGAAGGAAGGGGGATGACCCGGGCCTGGCCATCACACTCTAGCCTCCCTACTGGGCAACTCCCCGCCCTTCTCATGCCTAGCTCCCCAGGGGACGTGGAGAGTGGGCAGAACCCAGGGAGGTTGGCTCGGGGGCAGAGGCTCCTGTGGCCTCACCTATGTGCGTGGATGAGTGCGTTAAATCCCAGCCCATTGCTCCAGCTGAGTGAGAAGTCAGTGATGTCCACATTGGCATAGCTGGCCGTCTTCCGCTGGCACCAGACCAGCAGAGCTTCCTTGGCAGACAGGTGGGCAGCACTGGCCCCAAACTCCTCCTGGTGGGATGGTGAGGCAGGGTCATCATGTGGGGCCCAGTGAGAGTGGCAGAGCCTTCAGGCTGTGGATAAGCAGGCTGATCCTACCCAGTTTTGTCCACAGAGAGCAGGCATTGTGGGCAGAGACAACATGATTGGCCTAAAGACGTTGAGCAAGTCAGGCCTGGTGGCATATAGGTCTGTCCAGCACTCTGGGAGGCTGAAGCAGGAGGACTATCAAAATGGAGCCCAGCCTGAGCAATTTAGTGACTAGATGAGACTGTTGTGGTTTGGGTCTGGAGTGTCCCCCAAAAGCCTCATGTACCTGTGGATACTTTGTAGTGTTGGGAGGTGGGTCCTGGCTGGAAGGACCAGATGCTTGGGGCTTGACCTTGAGAGGTGTGTGTTGGTTCTGCCCTTTTTTCTAGACTGGTCTCTACCCCACCATGCTCTGAGGATCTCTGTTTGCTTCTGTCTCTGGCCCCAGTCCCACTATATAATTCTAAAACTTTCCAGCCGCCCATGCAGGAGCGGACTGTGACCTTCTGAAACAGCTACCTAAGTATATCTTTCCTCTCTTAAGTTGTGAGTGTTGGATATTCTGTCCCGGCAATGAAAAGTAACTATGACAGAGACCCTGTCTCAAGATCAAGATGAAAAGTAGGCTAGGGATGTAAAGGGCCTGGCTTGATCCTTAGTACCAAAATAAACAAATAAATAATAAATAATAAAGATGTTGAGTAACTGAAAGCTATCACCTGTCACCACAGAGCAGCTGGCTTTACATCCCATCTGTGACCACAGTAGCAATAGTGTGAGTCCACATCAGCTAACGGTCACCATGGCCCACCCCTTCGTACCCTGGTTGCAAGGATGAACGTTACCTACTGGAGCAAAGCCTAGAACACAATCACTCAGGAGAAAGGGGTTCTATTAGTCTATTGTAAAGCAGTTTGTTTAATGTGCTTTTGTAACACTGGAAACAGCTTGTAAAAATGTGACTGCTTACATATGCATCTCTGACAACCCCCTCCCCTCCACCTGCGAGGCCAGAGAAACTGTGGGTCTCTATCTTGTGTAACTGGTAGATTATCTTGTGATTGCTTGCCTGTAATTGCTCGCTGACAGCTGGGTCCACTTTTGTCAGTTACGCTACCTGCTAGCTCTATGCTGTTGGGTTACAATCCTGTGACTGTTCACCAAAGCAGCGGGATGTGGTTTTGTCCTTAAAAGCCTGACACTGTAAGTGGGAGGGGCTTCTCTCCTAAGCTCCCCAGGTGAGTGAGAGGGCTGCTGGCCAGCTGACACGATGTTTGCTTCAATCTGGACAAACTGAGTCGGTGGTCTCACTGGAACTAACATTCTCAGAGGCCCCAGCGGGATAAAGAGACCACCCCTCACAGGACCCTTCCTCTGGGTGTTCCTGACCCAGAAGCACTGGCTGCTGTGGCACCCCAGGCATGCACGCTCTGAGGTGTTCCAGAGCCCTGTTTCACTCAGCCACCCAGGAGGGAGCACCCAGGGAACGGCGATTGGAACCTAATGCAAGCATCTGAAAAGCCCCTGGAGGTAAGCGGAACTTTAACAGCTCCTCTGTTCTGGCGGGATCCCAGAATCCGTTCTGGTGACTGCAGAAGAGATCTGACCAGACTGTATAGATCCCCTGTCCTGGGCACATGCGAGAGACATCACTGTGTCTGTTGGTTTCTAGTTTTGTCTTTGTTATCTGGCTTTTTGATCTGTAATTGACTGTAAAGGACAGGATGGACATGGGTTCAAACTCAAGTATAACCGTCTCATGGCTATTAACTACCAGCTTGCTGTGCTACTGTGTAACAGAATTCCACAGGAATACAACTGTCGCCTGTGCCTTTAAGCTCTCCAGACCCCCAACTCTCTGTCTGCCATAGCGCTGCCCACAATAAATTTGGCTCTTAATTCTAAATCACATTTGGTGGTCTTTTCCTGATGGTTTCGTCCACCAAGATCCTGGGGGGACCCCAGACCAAGGATCGTAGACCCAGGATATACACCCAATATGGGGGAGAGCCCAGTAGGAGACTCGAAGGCCCTTGGGAACCTGGGATCTGATTAAAGACTAAAGTAAGAAAAAAGAAAAAAACCTATCTGCTGGTATACTACATGTGAAACAGGACTGATTGGTGAGTTTTCCGGGTCCAGACATCTGGGGAGGCCCTAAGGGTGATAGTGGGATGCAGTCGATACCCCAGCCTCCAGCAACAGAGAAGACATTCTCTCATCCCCCTGAAATTCTGGTCTGTGAGTGAATGGTGGCCACTAAGTGTGTTTGTTCTCTTCTCTCAGTTTACTAGAGTTCTGTCTCTTTGTGTCTGTTTTTGTTTTTATTTTGTGTTTTCGGGTGTGCGAGTGAATATTGTTACAGGTATGGAAACAAGACCACACACAGTAGGTTCAGGACCTGACTGTGTCTGGGGGACCTTTCGCTCCACTAACGTCTACCTCAGCTGGGCCAAATGCTCCACCGGCCCTCCCTCCCCCAGCACCTGCCCCAGTGACCCGAGATTCTTCCTGGATCACACCGGGAGTGGCTCCACAGACTTCTCTGGGAGCGACCTGTGGTTGATTCCTCTCTAGGAGATATGCCCCCTGAAACTTTCCAGGGCTCCAGAATAAGACTGGACTGTTGATTGGTCCCAGAGAGTCCCCTAAGGCTCCCCAGGATTTGGCCTAAGGAGATCTGGCCCTCAGGGCTCTATTGTTCTACCTTATCTGTGGAGAGGTTCCTTGGTGATATCAAATGCTTTGTAAATTTCAGCCTGAGTTGTGAGGATATTTGTCAGTAAATAACTGGTCTCACCTTCCAAGGTACCCTTGGCTTCCTTGACTAGGTGGGAGTCTCTAAATGTAGTCACTAGGGGGGCCGTCTGGGTTGAATGCTTTAAAAAATTTACCTTGGGTCTTCTTCACTTTGGTGCCTACTGTCTCTGTCTTATTAAAATTGGGCACCATCGACCAGTTAAGAGCCACAAGGGCGGTCGCCAATCTGAAGTCTTGGGTGACTGGTTTCTGAGGGGCGACGCGCTCCAATCCCCTATCCAATTGTGACTGGGAATGTTGGTTCACGGAGTCACTCGTTTGCTATCCTGTCCAGGGTGCAAATGCTTCTGATGTCAGTAGGTGAGCCTCCAGATTACCCCCTCTTCTGTCTAAACTTAAAAACACCTGTAGACAAGGCTGAGTTCAAGAGACATAATAGGTTTCTACTATATCTACAAGCCTTTTGATAGGGGACAGACAAGAATAATTGGACCAAACCGAAGTGGAGGGGTGAGCCAACTGCCTTCCATGCTCCTCAGAGATCCAGAACCAGTATTTTTTGGCCCTTAAGTGTGTAAGAGGAAAGGTGATACATCCAGGCCCTCTTCTGTGTACACTTGCTTGCACTCATGCACACAGAGTGAATGTTTTAAGTTACACAAAGGTAAAACCTTAAGACACAAGGGACCAGCATATTCGAGAGAGGTGATGAGCAAAGGAATGGAAACTGTGTCACAGGTGCTGTCTAGTGTCTGACTCTGAGATTCTTTGCATTGTTGACACAAAAAAGTGGGGGATCCGTGTCATGTCCTTCTTGGCTGATCACCAACTTTCAGGCATTCTTGTAAATTCCTGACTCAGTCAGCACTTGATATTAGGAAAAAACTTCAAAAGCTGGCCTTAAACCCAAAACAGTCTCTATATGGTTTCATTACTACCTCAGTCTTTTATAATAGAGATCAAGAAAAACAAAAGGAAAAGAAAAAAAAAGACAAAAGACTTGGTCATGGTCCTACAAAAATGGGATAAGCTTAAATCAACTCCTGAAGCAAGAACCCAGAAGGGCATGAGATGCTTTAGGTGCAAAAAGGAGGGACATTTCAAGGAAAACTTCACTGAGGCAAGCAAGCTGCACCACACTTCTGCCCTGAATGCCAAGGTCTCCATGGGAGCCACGACTGTCCCCTTAGATAATGCTGAGGATGGTATGGGACCAGGGGTGGCCGGCTCCCCTTCGAAACCAGCCCTGGGGTAAGCTGCCCTGTAGGGAGCCTTTACGACCGGCGCTCAGTTCTCTATCCTAATTTCTTGTCCAGGGCCAAGATCAACCCAGTCAACCCTGGAATGATCTATTTGCATAAATTTCTTATAGTGCCTAAATGCCTAACCAGTTTGTCAGGAAGAGATCTTATGGCCTCTTTCAGACTGTTACCTCAATTGGACCTAAGTTAGATTCCTGTCTATCAGCTTTTTATTGGCCTGAAAGGACCCGTCTGAACAAGAACGAATCCCAGAGCAGTCTACAGAGGGTCTCCCAATGGGCAGGGCTGCAGGGGTCCTGGGGCTCAGGGGCCCAGAGGCCAGCGCAGCTTCCTGGAGGGCTGGATGTCAGTTATCACTAGAAGGTCATCTTTCCATTCACGCCTCCAAGCAGGGCCAGCAGGGGACGGGACACAGACAAGGCTCTGCTGCCCTGCAGCTCAGGGCTGCGCCTCAGCTGGAGGGTCCCCTGGATTGGCACTGAATTTATGGCTTCTTTTCATTAAAGTTTTGTTCTCCAGTTTGGCTTTCCTAACCTACTGGAATAAAAGTTTAGGTGGCATTTTGGAAATTATAAAACTGTGGAAATTGACAAATAGAAGGGTGGTATTATGCTGTGGGAAAAAGAGGTGCAATGGGAAAGGATGAGGGGACCATGAAGAAAATACTTCCCTTGGCTGCCAGTACATGGGGGACTTTGTAACCTTCCTGATCTGGACTCTATCCATGTGTTTGTATGTTTAATTCCTTTCTCCTCAGTGTGTGTCCCTGCCACACATTGAGCTCCATCCCCACCCAATTGTTATGTTTCCCAGGCTGGCCTTGAACTTCTGATCCTCCTGCCTCAGTCTCCCGGAGTGCTGGGATGACAGGCCTGTGCCACTGGCCCTCTCTGACATTGCTGCATAGTGAAAGCTGCAGGGTTTCAGGGCCAACCAGGGAGGAATGATCGTAGGGCGGACAGAGGTGGCCATTGCAGGCCTGGTATAAAGCCCCGGCTGTGGTTGCTCATGGCAACATCTTCAACAGTGTGGATTTGTTACCAGTGGCTGATAAGTGACTGTGAACCTCACAGGTGCCAGGCATCTGTTGCGGGGCTCCCACGGGTTGGGTGGGACAGTACTGTGAGGCCAGCAGGGCTGGGTCATGGGGCACTTGGAGCTGGGACGTACCCTGTCCAGAGAGATGTTGGAAATCTGGAAGCGCAGGATGATGGTCCACAGGAGGCCCAGGATGAGCCGCTGGTCTCCGTCCACAATGTTCTCCGGCCCAATGAGGGGCACTGGCACCTGTGGGCACAGTTGCCTGGCTAAGCCATGAAGTTCGCGTTTCCTGGAGCAGGGAGTCCCATCCCTGCTGATTGGCCTGGCCCCTGGCCTTGGAAGGACTGCGTGTAGTGAGCAGGAGGCGAGTAGCAAGCAAAGCTCCATCTCCCGTTAGTGTGTTCTTGTTAGGTTCTTTTTAAAAATTATTTTAATTGAGACAGGGTCTCGCTCTGTAGCCCTGGCTGGTCCTGAACTCACTACGGAGCCCAGGCTGGCCTTGAACGCACAGCAGTCCTCCAGCCTCCAGAATGCTGGGATTACAGGTGTGCATGACCACACCCAGCTAATATTTTATATGGACTGGGGAGTTGAACTCAGGGACTTCCACATGCTAGGCAAGCGCCCTAGCCACTGGGCGATGCCCAGCCGCTCCTATCAGGTTCTACTGCCGCTGATGATTGACAGGAGGCGGAGCTTGGCTCCCTCCCGCTGCCTGCCTCCCTGGGGTGGCCCCTTCTCCATTTCCCAGGCCCTCAAGCCCCCCACGGCCATAGGCCATATCCGGACTCTGCTGACTGCTGACCACTGCTTTTTGTCTGGTAAATGGTCGACATTTAGGAGGTGAGAAGGTTAAGAGAACACTGAGTCCTTCTGCACAGAATCCTTTTAATTGCAGTGACATTTTCAGGCCCCCAAGGGACGTAGACAATTCCTGCTGCGGCCAGCTGGGTGCTGTCTACGTCAGGAGCGCTGCACAAGGAGACTGTCACTGCCTGTGCCTCTGTGTCCCTGCCGTTCCTCCTGTATCCAGGCCCCGGCCCCGGCCCCGCCCCGTGGCCCATCGGGGCCATCTTCCCTGCCCCGTTGCACACCTTGGTCCTGAGGAAGGCCAGCGCCTGGCTGTTGTTCTCCAGGACGTGCACACGCAGACGGCCGCGGCTGGGCGCGGGCAGGGCCTCCCCGGAGATCAGCTCCAGCAGCTTTAGGAGGTGGGTGCCATCCGCCAGCTCTGCGCACAGATTCTGGATCCTAATTCCCACCTGGGGAGGGCAGAGCCGGCGCACAGTCAGCCTGGGGCTTGGCTGTGGAGAGCGGCACTCGGACCTTCAGGCCAGCTCAGGTAGATGCCCCCATCCCAGCCTGTCCCCAGGCCCAGTGGCCAGGCGGGGGTGTCCCTGCCACACTCACCCGGCCGAGCCGGAAGATGTTATTGACCCACTTGGTGAAGGTCTTCTCCTGCATGTGCGTGTGCTGAGCCTGCAGCCTGCGGACGCAGCCCGTCTCGTATTCAGACGCCATGGCAGGACCGGGACTGGGCAGGACAGAGTTTGGGGCTGGCCTCCTGCTGCGGGTGTCCTGTGGCAGAGTTGCTTCTGGGGGAAGGGGACCAGCCGGCCAGCACCCCGGGCTGGGACGTTGCTCAGTGGGTACAGCACTTGCCTCGCATGTGCAAAGACCTGGGTTTGATTCTGTAGCACCACATAAAGTTTATCTGGGTGTGGTGGTGTATACCTTTCTAATCCCAGCACTCGGGAGGCTGAGGCAGGCGGATTGTCCCAAGCCCAAAAAAAAAAAAAAAAAAAAAAAAAAAAAAAAAAAAAAAAAGCCTGCTGCAGCCTTTGGAGGACTCACTCTCCTGGGCCCGGGAGGGTGGGGCCTGGGTACTGATGACCTCACTAGCAGGGGGCTGGGGTCCCCCTTAGCACACTGTCCCTGTGGCTGGTGAGGGCTGTAGCGAAGATTCCAGCCAGGTAAGATCTTGTGCGATCTGTATTCTGCATTTGAAGGACCGCAGGCCCCTTTGCCCGACCAGCTTTCCTTCCAGACCCTTCTACCCATGATGACGGGCTCCGCGCCCTGCTCACCTTGGAGATGGATGAGTTGCTGAGTCCGGGAGGAGGCTCTGCCAGATGGAGGGAGATGGCAGATGGCAGGGGCTGTGCCAAGGGAAAGAGGTGTGGTGACCTGGGAGCCGAGGCCAGAGATGGGTCTGAGCCTGGCTGTCAGGTTATGGCACACAGGCAGCCCTGTCCTCCCGCCCGCCATGGGCGGGGCCCAGACAGGAGGGGGTGGCTCAAGAATGCTCCAGGCTCTTGGCTGGGGTCCCCCCCACCCCCCCGCCCAGCTTGATCCTCCACCCCTGTCCCGGACCACTTCCCCTGCGGTCAGGTGGGTGTCTCAGGACACAGAGGCCCCTGGAGCAGAGCCACTGGCTCTGGTGGGAAAAATCATGTGGGTGCGGCAGCCTGGGGGACAGGCCCCAGGGCTGAGGACGAGCTTTCCAATCCCGGCTGCCCTCTGGCGCCCTCTGGGGCCCGGCGAGCAGGGCTGGGCAGGATCATGCTGGGGGAGGGGTGGGATTTCCTCAAATGCAGAAGGTGACTTTTTTGTTTCCTTTTTGGTGCCTTTGGCACTGAGCCACATCCCTAGCCCATTCTTCAATTTTTAATTTTGAGACAAGGTCTTGATAAGTTGCTTAATTGCCCAGGCTGGGCTTGACTTTGCAGTTCTGCTTCAGCCTCCCAGAGGGCTGGGGTTGCAGCCTGTGCCCCTGGGCCTGCAGCAGGCTACCTTCTGAAGGGGGTTGCCCCTGGAGACGGGGAGAGGGAGGAGAGGGAGGCCTGCAGCTTCAGAGACTGTGGAAACAGTTGCCTCCAAAACCAGTTAGCCCCAACTTGCTGGGGCTCCGAGGCGCCTGCTGCAGCTGCGGTGTGGAGGCAAGGCACGTGGAGGGTGCCCGTGGGTGACTGCTCTCCCTCAGGCACCTGTGGACCCCGTGCTGGAGGAAAGCAGCTTCTATTCTGCTGGTTTCATACAATTGTCGGGCTAAAGTTGGGGCCACTGTGACTGGGCAGGGGCCCCCAGCACCCTGGGAGGGACACAGCACTCTTGGGGGAGGGGTTTCTGCAGCTGAGCCTCAAGGCCCTGGCAGGCAGCTATGGGGTGGGTGCAGCTCCCTGTGCTGAAGGAGGGCATCTCCCACATCTTCTCCCTTCTGGCACTTCCTGCTGCCCCTGGCTGCTTCCAGATCCAGCCTGATCCCAGGTGCTGCTGCTGCTCCCACTGCTGGCTTCCTGTGCTCTGCCCCTCCCGTGTGGTCTCTCTCTCTCTCTCTCTCTCTCTCTCTCTCTCTCTCTCTCTCTCTCTCTCTCTCTCTCTCACAGGGTTTGAACCCAGGGCCTTCACACTAAGCTACATCCCCAGCCCTTTTTTATTTTGAGACAGTCACCCTAGGTGGCTAAATTGTCCAGGCTGGGCTTGCACAGTAAGATCCTCTTGCTTCAGCCTCCCAAAGTGCTGGGATTGGTGTGCACCGTGCCCAGTGTCCCTTCAGCATGCCAAGGAGCTGGCTGCAGCTGCCCTGCAAGTCCTCCTGCCGCTTCTCTGGCTCCCCAGGCCTACAAGCTATGCCCACTCTATCTTTTCAGAGCTCAACTCCACCCCCACCTGTGAAGACTCCCCACCCCTCATAGAGAGAAACCAGACTGGTCAGATGGGCTTCACATGTTCTCTGATGCCCTGTCCTTTCTTTTCCCGTAAAACCCTTGGCTCGGGTGTCCTGTGATGTGAGCACTGAGGACAGTCTGAACTGTCCGAGGCTCTGCCCCCAGATCTCAACAGAAGGATCTGTGACGTTGTTGGACAGGGCTGGGCACTGCTTTGCTTCCTCCCTAGCTCACGCACAGCTAAAGCCACCGCGTGCTCCCCAAGGGCCGTTCCCTCTTCCCCAGTAAATGAGAACCTTACTCGTCAATACCGAGTTTGGATTATTTGGGTTGCAAATAGCTGACGTTTCAGGTTGAACTGGATGAAAACAGTATGAAAGTCACCGACAAATGGAAAAAAAAATCTTGGAAGACAATTTCATGTGAGGTCTGATCCAGCAGCGTAAATGATGTCACAAGCCTGGATTTCCTCTGCCTTCCTCAATGTCCCCTTAATCTTCCTGCTCTGTAGCACAGGTCCTGAAGCCTGACCTTTCTCCCCTGCCCCTGGTAGCTGTGGATGTGCCTTCCAGTGTCTTTAATATGATGGCACCAGTAGGCCACTTCTTTATGTTATTAGGGTTGAGAAGAGACATTGCTCCCAAGAATAGGGTGGAAGTGTGTGTGTCGGGGTGGGAGGGTGCGTGTCAGACTGGTTTCCACAGGCTTGAAATGGGCAACGTACTCATTTCTGAGTCAGCATTTGTGCAGGTTGTGGTGGAAGAGGATGCAGTGCTCTAGTTGCTGGAGGCTGAGCTCAGCATTTAGAGCACTAGCCTAGCAAGCACAAGGACAAGTTCAGCTCCCCAGCATCACATAAGCCAGGCATGGTGGCGCAAGCCTGTAACCCCAGCACTCGGAAAGCTGAGGTAGGAGGATTGCTGAGTTCAAGGGCAGCCTGGATTACAGAGTGAGACCCTATTTCAAAAACAAAAACAAAAACAAATCCAACAAAAATCTTTAGTTGGCTGAAGTCCAACAGGACCCATCCTGGAAAGAGGGGCGAGGGTCTGTTACCCCCAAACCTCATCACTAGGGGGGATAGCTCTGAGGGGTTCTAGGCCACATCAATGAAAGGGTGGGTGATGCAGGGTGGGGTGATGTCCAGATGCCTGCAATGGGGTGCATGCCTATGGACCATATGGGGCACCCCTCCATGTTGCTGCAAGCTCTGCCTGTTCATTGAGGCAGGCCTGGATCTGGGCAGATTTGCCCCCACCCCAGGGGCCCTCTAGTCTTGGCTTTCAGCCTATTTTGGGTGGGGCTCATCTCTTCCCCAGAGTCAAAGGTCCCAGGGTTCTCCCTCTTCCTTTAAAAACAGGCCCAAGTTCGCTCTTTTCTTTCTTTCTTTGAGACAGTCTCGCTCTGTAGTCCAGGCTGGTCCTGACCTCACTATGGAGCCCAGGCTGACCTCGAACTGATGGCAGTCCTCTTTCCTCAGCCTCCCAAGTGCTGGGATTACAGGTGTGTGCCACCACACCCAGTTTATGTGGTGCTGGGAATTGAACCCAGGGTCTAGAGCTTACTAGGCCAGCGCTCTAACTACGGAGGATTCCTCCAGCCCCCCACCCTTTCCTCCCTGAGGGCAGGCACACAGCCCCGGGGCATCAATGGGAGTGATAGAAAGGTCGGCATCTTTTCGGAACTTTATCAGTAGACTGTGTCTTTTCGACTTGACAAAACAAGGTAACAGAAGAAATGAGAAAACAGAAGGCATCAGTGTCCGAGTGTGCGGGTAAGCATGTCCTGATACACCTTCACCTGGGTTGGTGTTTACCTGACTATACTCAGAGATTATCTGCCCCAAGAACGCGATTCTGCTGCATTCCACAGAGGAAATCAGCACAAAGGCTTTCCTTATCTTAGTGGTGGTATCTTATTCTGGTATAGCCTGGGCCTGATGAAGGTACCAGAGCAAAGGGGAGGCGCTGCAGCTGGGGCCGAGGGCGGGAACCCTTCCCAGGATTGGGGAGGCCAGGGCTTGCAGGGAGAGGGAGTCTGGTTCCCTGGTACAGGCTCCTACTCGCCTGGACACTTGGCTCCAAGATAGTGAGAACGCAGCTCCTCCAGGTACAGCTCCAGTGGGGTCCACAAACACAGCAGCTGTGTGAGACAAGTGTTTTAGGAGAAGCAAGGCCAGCCCTGCAGAGATGAGGGGGGAGCCATCTTGCCTACACCAACAAGTGGCAGGAGCTGAGAAGATTCCATCGCACGTGAGGCTGGAGCAGGAAGGACATCTGTGAGCCTGGTGGGGCCAGGGCGCAGCAGGTCTGAGCGTGTGAGTACAGACGTAAGCCTGGCTGGCAGGTCAGCAGCGGGAAAGGGGAGGCACAGGGCTTACTTTCTCAGGGCTACCGATGGCTGTCTGTGATACCATATTCTGTATAGAAAACAGAGCTTCAAGAAGCTGGGCCTGGTGGCGTAGACCTGTAATCCTAGTACTCTGGGAGGCTGAGGCAGGAGCATCACAAATTTGAGCCCAGCCTGGATTACTTAAGGAGACCCTGTCTCAAAATAATCATAATAATAATAAAGAGTAAGACAGAGCTTCAAGATTTTCTTTGGAGCCAGGAAGGTCATGCTGATAGTTTTAAAGCTCTAGACTCCCCCCACCCCTGCCCCTCCACGGCTCTAGACTGCCCCCACAACATGTCTATACACACTCTGGGGAAGGCTATTCTGACAACTGGTAGGCTGGCTGCACCAGGTGTGGAGGGACAGCTTGTTTTGGACATGGGTGCATCTCCACTGGTCCTGGAAAGACACAAGGCCACCACACCTGGTGGTTTTCTTCCCAGTGAGCTCTGCACAATTAGCCTCATGTTGCAGGAGATGCTCTAAGTAGGCGCTTCCTTCCTTTCTCCCCAGCACATCACCAGGACCCAGCAGCAAAGGGATTTGGCTCTCCCACCTTAGGGGAGATTGGTTCCTCCCATGGACCAACTAGACCCGCATCCTCCTGTCCTTGGACAGATTCCACAGCTTCTGCAGGGGCACGGCCTGGCGTGGCTACATAGGCTCACACTGACAAGTATTAGAAACATACTCATGTGATAGATACAGGCATATATATTTATGTTTAGGCATGACAGCTGTGCACCACAGTCAAAGCAGCGGGATGACCGTGAGGGGTTGTTGGCGCTGACCACGCCCCTCCCTCTGGGACGCCAACCCTCGCACATCTGGGGGTCTCACCTTCGAGGAGCGACCCCTCACTATCGGGATCCTAATCCCCCTCCTGTGTCTAACTGATTTAAAAGCACTCACTCAGCTGTAAAGCCACCGTATGCCCTCACTTCTCTCAAAGCTCAACCGTTCAGGAGGGAAGCTGGAAGTACGAGGGCTGGCCGCTGGGTACCCCCATGCTCCTGAAACCATGTTTTTATAAGTTGGCAGTTTTGCCTCTCCTATCACCTGACGTAGGTGACAGAAAACAGTGGTTCTTGGAAGGCTCGGTGAGACTCCTGATTTCCCTCATTTCTGTTGCTGGCCGCAATGGCCACTGATGTTTTGTCTCGTACTGTATTAACAGTGGGGAAAGCCGCCTGGCTACCTCACCGGTGCCCCCAGAGCGGGAGGTGGCAGTGGGAAATGACCTCCCACCTGATACAGGCCTTGTGCTGGAGCAAGGGGCCTTCCAGAGGACCCGGGGAGAGACTCCCAGAGCCAGCGGGAAGGCAGTGGCCAGGTGCTGCCCGTACACAAGCATTCATGATGCGAACCACAAGGCCTATCGAGAAAAGGCTGCACATGAAAGATTTCTGCAAAAGCCTCTAATCCCATAAGAAAAATACTTGTAGACATAATAAAATCACTCATTTTTCTACAAATACAGCGTCTAACTCCAAGAGACTGATTTCTCCTACCCAACAGGCAACTGGTCTCCCACCTGTGACCGCAGGGGTTGGGACACTGCACATGCCAACTGGCTCTGCTCGGTTCCGGTCCTGCATCCCCAGGACCCCAGGGGCTGATGGCCAAGGGCCACGGGGAACGACAGAGGAGAAGCCCTCTTTACTGTGGGTTAAGCCTGATAAGGAGACTATACTGTGACTGGTAAGAAAAGTCAATTCTCGGGTTTGAATATGACCTGAAATGCCAACTGGAGGTCTTGCTGGGGCCAAGGGAGGGTGTGAGCTCCAGATTCCTACCCTAACACTTTCCGGGGGTCCAGGGGTGGGGAGGACATGCCGGAGTACAGGGGTGCACAGACATGGCACACCCTCCTCGAACCTGGGCAGCAGTCTTCTCCTTGTTGGCCAACCATTGGCTTTACCTTCTCCTCCCCTCCAAATACAGCAGGCAGCATGGCAAACACAGTTAAATAAGGTCTCCCTGCTGCTTCCTAATGCCCGGCGGGGGACAGGCCGGGGCAGAGAGGCTGTTCCTGGTGACAGGCCGCTCACGGCAGCCCCAGCCCTCACCTGCTCCAGGCTAGGCTGTGAGTCACTCCCCAAGGCTCCCAGAAGTCCCCTATCAAGTGTATTTTTCTGGTTTCTGGGTATTCTTTGGATAACTTTTCTCAATTTTTCAATCTCCTTAGCCCTTCATTCCCTCTCCCCAACATTTTAATAGAAACTCAGGACATTTTTAGAAGTGAAAGACCTCATCTTATGTCCAGAGTCAGGCCTCCTCATCCTGTAGATGGGGAAACTGAGGCACAGAGAGGGCAGTGCCTTGCCCAGGGTCATTCAGCAGGTTGGTGGCAGAGCAGGCTTCAGGCCCAGGTCCCCTGATTCCCTCCCGTTCACCCGGCCCAGCCCCTCCGTCAGCCCTCAGTCCGCCTTGGGCAGGGACTTCCTGTGAGATGGGGGCACCAGGTGCAGCGGCAGGCTGGCAGGCAGCTCGTAGCCATCCAGTTTGATCTTGATGAGGTGCTTGGCCAGCGCGAACTCCTCCTCGTCCAGCATGCCGTCGCAGTCACAGTCGGCCAGCTTCCAGATCTTGCCTAGGACGCTGTTGGGCAGCTTGGAGGTCACCATCTCCTTCTTGGCGTTGACGCCGGTGATCTTGCCGTTGATGGGGGACAGGGTGTAGAAGAGCTCGTCGTAGGCAGGCTTGTCTTTGGCCACCACCCACTCCTCCTCGTCCGCGCCCTCCTTAGCACCCTCCCCGTAGCCCTGGTTGAAGGGGCCCTCCGAGGTGCCGTCGAAGGCGCCACCCTGCACCAGCTGCGTGGGCGTGCTCATCTCCTCCTGGCTGATGAGGCTCATCAGGGATGAGATCTTGTTGCTCAGCATGTTGTCCACGGCCTCGATCAGCTTGGGCTTCAGCGAGTGGAACTTGGTGAAGTCATAGTTCTCAAGCTGTTCCTGCAGAAGGAGAAACACAGGCTTGGGACACAGTCTCTCTCGAGGAAAAGAACGGGCAGGAGTCAGCTGGTGGATGTCAGATCCCTCTTCTCTCTCCCTTCCCCCTTCTTTCTTTCCCTTTCCTCTTTTCTTTCTTTCTGTGGTTCTGGGGACTGAACCCAGGGACCTCTCACCGAGCTACAACCCCAGCCATTTTTACTTTTGATTTTGAGATAGGGTCTCACTAAGTCACTGAATTGCCCCGGCTGGGCTCAAACCTGTGGCCCTCCTGCCTCAGCCTCCCAGAATGCTGGGGTTACAGGCCAATGCCACCAGGCCCAGCCAGTCCCCCTCAGAGCCGACTGTCTAGAGCTCTGCTTTCCGGAGCTCTCTTTGGAGTCCTCAGGCACAGGAGGGTTTTGGAACAAGATGCACATGCACGGAAGCGGTGTGGCTCTTTGTACTACAGCTAGTCTCTGCGGGTGACCACCCCCAGGACTGAGAAAACCCAACGCCACGCAGCTTTTAATACTCTAAAAAATGAGTATTTTTCTCACTCAGAGATATCACTATCCACTTCAGCTGATTGCTGCACCAGTCCTGGGCAAGGAAGAGCAACACTACACTGGTGACCTTGTTTTACAGAGAGCCAGGCGTGATGTCCTGAGAGAGTAGACTTGGGCCCCACCCCTGGCTCCTCGCTAATGCCGTACGAGTTGTGACAGAGGGACTATATTTAAAGAAAAACAGTGACTTAAGAATTTTGGTTTTGATTGGCTAAAAACAAAGAAGAACAGCAACAACCAAACCCAACATAGTCAGGTGCCTCCTCACCGGCTCTAACCTCTTGACGACTGAGCCCAGCGGATATCGTGTAGAGCAGCCCTGCTGAAGCCCAGCCTGGCCAGGACCACTGAAGGTCCTCAAAAAGATGTGTCAGCAGAGTCACGGAATCCAACAGACATGGAATAACCATCACTAGCTAGCCCAGGGGCACAGCCTGTCATCCCAGCACCCTGGGAGGCTTAAGCAGAAGGGTTACAAGCTGGAGCCAGCCTGGGCAACACAGTGACTTAATGAGACCCTGTCTCAAAATCACAAATAAAAATGGGATAGGGAGGTAGCTCAGTGTGAAGATCCTGGGCTCCATCCCTAGTTTCTCCCCAACTTCAAAAAAAAAAAAAAAAAAAAAAAAAAAAAAAAAAAAAAAAAAAAAAAAAAAAAAAAAAAAAAAAAAAAAAAAAAAAAAAAAAAAAAAAAAAAAAAAAAAAAAAAAAAAAAAAAAAAGAAAGAAAGAAAGAAAGAAAGAAAGAAAGAAAAGAAAAGAAAAAGAGTGATCACCACTAATCAATTGTCAGTTCAAAAGCATGGACAAGTGAGCTCAGGATCAGCCTAGACTACAGGGTGAGACGCTGTCTCAAAAAAAAAAAAAAAAAGGTACAGAGACATGAGGATACAGAGACATGAACAAGTGAGTGAAAGCTAGTTCTGTTAAGTGGGAGGACAGTGTCACCAAATACATGTGGAAATATCCAGGGATGGCAGATTTCATTCATTCATTCATAGGCAAGTTATTGCTCTGTAGTCCAGACTGTTCTTGAACTCACTATAGAGCCCAGGCTGGCCTTGACCTCATAGCAATCTTCCTGCTTCAGCCTCCCAAGTGCTGGGATCACAGGCATGTGCCACCACACCTGGTTTATGTGATGCTGAGGAATTGAACCCAGGGCCTGAGCTAGCTAGGCAAGCGCTCTACCCACTAAGCTATGACCCCAGCCCTATGGCAGTTTTTATAGGCACTCTGTGAAATAATTCTCTGTGACAATTCTAGAAGGGACCAGGGAGAGGTCACTTGATGGTGCATGGTTTTCCGGAGAAGTGGTGAGAAATTCCCAGGAAAAGTGTGACCTGGTTGTTTTGGGCCGAGCAATGTGATAGACTATTAGCAAAAAACCAAAGATCTTGGTGTTATTACAAACATGTTTGTACTGTGAAACAAAACAGAAAACTCAAGAAAAAATGATGAGCAAAAATAAAAATTAAAAATTCACAATCCCATCTCCCAGCAATAACATCTAATATATCTGATTGCACATTTGTTGCCGTATACACACACACAGATGATACAAACAGATACACACACACACACATCTTATCAAAATACCACACCACTGCATAATTTGCATTTTAAAGAAATAACGTGTCAGACCAGACGGTATTGTGGTTTGGACCTGGAGTGTCCCCCAAAGGCCTCACACATTTGAATGCTGTGGAACACGCTGGGATTTCAGGAGCTGAAGAGAGGTGAGGCGGCTGCGCGGGGTGGATCGCTGGGACTGACCTGCAGGATACCCGCCAGCTCCACCTTCCTCACTCACGCCGCTTCCTGTCCACCCTGCCCCACCAGCTTCTCCCCAGCTTTGTGCTTCCACCACTCCCCACTCGTGAATGGACTGAGACCTTCTGAAACTGTGGGCTAAAATAAACCTTTCCTCCCTTAAGTGGTGAGTGTCTGGTATTGTTCCGGCAATGAATTAAGTTGCTAAGACAGACACACCTGGTGGCACTGGGAGGCTAAGGCAGGAGGGTCACAAATTCAAGGCCAGTAAAAAAGTTAAAAGGTGGGCTGGAGGAAAGGCACAGTGGTTAAAGCGCTTGCAAACACAGGCCATGAGTTCGGCTCCCCAACACCATATCAAGCCAGGCATTGTGACATGCACCTGCGATCCCACTACTCGGGAGGCTGAGGCAAGAGGACTGCTGTGAGTTCAAGGCCAGCCTGGGCTACAAAGTGGGACCCTGTCTCCAATGCCCCTCCCGCCCCCCCCCCCCCCCCCCCAAAAAAAAAAAAAAAACAACGGACCTGGGGATGTAGCTCAGTGTGAAGGCTATGGGGTCAATCTCCAGTATTAGTGTCCTATTTTTCTAAGATACTAATTTTTCTATAGCTTTATTCCTAGTAGCTCCACAGAAATGACCTGTGCCACAGGGTCACCCCCTATTTACCCTGTTCTCCTGGCATTGGGTGTGGAGGCTGTTTCCAGTGGAGAATTAAATCATGGCCCAGGATATGCAGTAGGGCAGGAATTCGGCGGTGACATCAGGAAAGATGCCTTGACCTTTAGATGGTGGGGGCACAGCTGAGATCCACCCCCCTTGACAAGGGTTTCTCACACTGCTTCCTCCCACACTATGGGGCAGCAAACGCTGTACCAGAGCCCCTGGTGCTGGGAAAACCAGGTGTGGCCTGCATCTGGCTCGAAGGGGCAGGACTGCTTCCAAAAGTGAATGCAGGTTCCTCTGCCCTGCATCCAGCCAGCCGGCACGGTAATCTTGGCACCGAGCAACACTGCCAGCACTCTGGGCACCGCAGTCAGCATCTCAGCCAGGCAGTGGGCGAGGAGGAGAGGACCAGGAGTCACCATCCTACACAAAAATCCCAGTGCTGCCAATAATTTCCCAGCTCAGAGGCACCACCACCTCCAGTGGCTCAGGGGCAGCCCAAGGGCTCAGCACACAGAGCCTTTGTGTCTGACCAAGCGGTGGGTGTGGAGCGCTGTCCCTGGTCACCCTCAGGGAATGGAGTCTAATGGCATATGTTTGGGAACCCCGGAGGGAATCAGCCATGTATTTGCAGGGGTGGCCACGCAGCAGCATTCCTACCCTGGAGGGCACACAGGCCATGAACTCTAAACTCTGGTCCCTGAGGTCCTCCTAGGCTTGGTGAGGGAGTATGGGGTACAAGTTAAACCATCACTGTCTCCATCACGGTGGGTCCAAAACCAGAAGCCTTTTTATCAGGATGAATACACGCTGTGGGAGTTTAGGGCTCAGCCCAGTCTCCCAGGAGTCCAGCACGTGTGTGTGGGGGGGTCGGCTCTGCTGCCCCCTGCTGTCGACATGATGCCACCTCAGAGCCAAGGGCTCCCGCTGTGCTCCTTCTAGGGTTTATTTTGTGGTCATTTCGTTTTGTTTTGTGGTACTGGGGAGGGAGCCAGGGCTGTGCTCACACAGCTACATCTCCATCCCATTTTTTTAGCTTTGATTTTGAGACTTCACTAAGTCACTAAGATGCCCAGGCTGGGCTACTCCTCAGCCTTCCCAAGTGCTAGGACGGCAGGCCACGCCAGCCACAGGGCCTGACTTCATCCCACAGTATCGACACACCTGTGCCAAAGTCAGCTTCCTTCAAGAGAGGGCGCAAGGCAGAGAAGGACGCCTCCTGAGCCTGTCCGAGTACCAACAGGAAGCCTTCGAAGTACACGATTGATTTACTGAGTCACCCTGACCTGACTGGTTCTCGAGAGGCAGGGAGACCACAGACCTAAAGCTGGCAGGTACAAAGATCACAGCACAGTTGCTCCTAAGCTTCTGCCCCCACCCACCTCTGCGCTCATGCAGGGGTAAGGGGTGCTGCCTGCGTGTTAGAGGCTATGGACTCCCACTGCCTCGGCTGAGAGGCCCTCACCCACACCCACTTCACTGCTCTCTGGTGGCAGCGAGCACTCCCAGTGGGCCTGCCTCATGCCCTGGAACTCTCTGGCAGCATGGGGGTGTGACCAAGACCTAGCCAGCTTCCTTTGGCTTCTAAGCGCTTGACCTGGAAACCCCTGGTCTACTGCCCTGAGGAACCCCACCCTGTGACACAAACACACCGTGACATGTTACTACATACAGTGAGCAATGACTGAGCACCTACAGTGCCCCACACAGAGGACAGAAGAGTCACTGACTGGCCCACTGAACTCAGAGTCACAGCCTTCGGAGGAACAGGCACTAAATGACATCACGTCACCATCACACTGACGCCCGAGGACTGTGTCCCAGCAATGCGCTTGGTGCCAACACCCTCCCGCCAGCCATCAGCCGCAAGGGGACAGCCACCCTCACTTAGCTCCTCACTGCTCACTGGCTGGGCCCGGGGTCGAGCATAGTGCTTGGCTGCAGTGGCCTAACTGCCGTCTCCTGGAGGATGAATGAACACACACACATATGGCCAGGACACCAACGGGCAGGAGTCCATTGCCCTTGGCTCTAGGACACCGGGACACAACCCAAGGCACTAAGGGACATGACCCACCGGAACGGTCAACACACCCTGACCCGTCCTGTGTCCACCTGCTGAATGGGCCATGGCTGCTCCTGAGACCATACTTTCCTTGTTTCTTCCACCAAGGAACGTCCTTCTGTCCCCTCAGAGACACCCTCTCATCCTGCCGGGCCCAGACTAGCTATATACCTCGACTAGCTCTGGCCTCTGATATGGGCTGTGCCTGGAGACTGCAGACGCCCGGAGGGGCCCAGAGGAGATCCAGGGTCCCAGTGGCAGCCTCTTCCTGTAGCATGCCGTGACAACTCACTAAACTGAGGCGTCGATAAGAACACCAGGAGGCCATGGCACACGCTGGATGTTTTTTTCATAACTTTTACTATTTAAGTACAAGTTCTTTTCTGACCTGGAGTTCCTGCTGAAGGATGCAAGGAAACAGCTGCCCTGCAGTGTGGCCCTGGAGTACAGGGCACAGTCTGAGGGTAAAAGGGGAACTTGGAGCCTGCTCCCAGTGCTGCCAGCCCTAAAGTAGCCATCTTGTGACCAGAAGAAAGCCAGGTCAGCCTCTGAGGACAGGCAGCCTCGTTTACTGTTAGACAGAAAAGACATTTGTCTATCTGCATTCGACCCAAGCATTTACCTGGGTACGAGGAGCTGGGCCCAGAGCACCCAGCCCACCCTGGTTCCTACTGACTCAGAAGAGCTCACATCACCCAATGCACCCCTCAGGATCATAGCTCCCACCGCAGCTGCAGGCTGGCCCTTCCCAGCCCCCTCTTCCCTCCACAGCCCAGTGGGGAAATTGAAGCTCAGGCTTCAGGCATACTTCTGAGCTGCCACTGAGGCTGGGCCAGGTGCACAGTGCACGGCCCCTGTGTAGGTGCCCTCTGGCCCAGGTAACATTTTCTGAAAGATTGAGTCAAAATTTTAAAAACAGGTGATTTTACATACAGATCCAGATTCTTAAAGATAGTCTTACTCTGTACTCCAGGCTGGTCCTGAACTCACTATGTAGCCCCTACTGGCCTCACATTCACACAACCTTCCTGTCTCAGCTTCTTGAATGCTCGGATTATAGGAATGCACTACCACAACCGGCTGGAATTGAACTCAGGGCTTTGTGCTTGTTACGCAATGTTCTACCCACTGTGCTATCCTCCAGTCCCACAAATCTGGACTCTTAACTGGGCCTGGTGGGGTGAACCTGCCATCCTACCCTCTGGAAAGCTGAGGCAGGGGATTACCAAGTCAAGCCCATTCTGGCAACTGAGGGACTTAGACCCTACCTCAATATCAAAAAAATAATAAATGGTCTGGGGATGTAGATCACAGCGGGGGACAGCTTCATGACACTCTCGTTGGTCCTACACCACGAGGCCCTCAGGTACTCCCAGCAGCCAGCCGGACTGTGCAGCACTACACACCCCTCCCTCCCTCTGCACCGTAACGGGCTCTCAGTACCTGCATTGCCTTGACTTCAGGGAAGTCCCCAGCAGAAATCTGGTATTCTCGCTGCAGCTGGATGTAGATTTCTGGCAGCCTCATGATAAGTTCTTGCTTCTTGCTCTCCTTGCCGAAGACACTGGGCATCTCCTTCTTCAGGTGGCTGATGATGTAGGCATGGACCTGCAAGGGGACAGGTCAGGTGAGGACAGGACATTCAGAACCACTCCAGAGAAAGCAGAGCAGGATGCCTGACGTGTGTGTCAACAACGAATCACTGGACCCCCTGCAGGACATGGTTCCTATGCACAGCAGGGGTGTTGGCACGTCTATCCAGAGCTGTGCAGAGCTGGCTGGGACCTGGGTCTGAGAGCTGGAGAGGAGGTGGGGTCAGAGGCACCAGAACAGATAAGACCACCAGGCACAGGGACAGTGAGTAGAGAGAATGCCACTGTCAAAGGCCAGCAGGAGGTCCCAGAAAGATACTGGGAGGCAGAATGTGACAAGAGCCACTGGAGTGACACAGCAAGGGAAGAGGTGACATCCAAATTGGCCTGGAGAAGGGCTAGGATGTGTGGCTGAGGATGTGTCAATCCAGGTGGCGGGGAGGTGGATGGAGGTGTGGAAGTGACAAGCTGTGGTGTTGGGCCTCCTGGCACAGGCCTGGAACCCCAGTACTCTGGGAAACTGAGGCAGAAGGATTGCAAGCATGCGCCCAGCTTGGGCAACTTAGTGAGACCCTGTCTCAAAATTAAAACTAAAAAATGACTTGGGAGTACAGCTCAGAGCCAGGGCTCCACTTCCCAAACCAAGCTGAGGCACAGCGTGTTTGGGACAGTGTCATGGACATGGCTTGGAAGGAAGGCTCGGTAAAGGCTCCGTCTGCTCAGTAGGCTTGAGGAGTCAACGGAGGGCATAGCAGAGGCGCCATTAACCTAATGCCTGCACCAGTGATGGCTGTGGGGGACCAGGAGTCCAGAAGGGTGGTATGAGCAACCTGTCTTCCCAGCAGGCCATTGACAACGTGGGCAAAGTGGTGCTGCAGACCCTTGGGCTTGTCCTAGATATACCCCCAGAAAGGGTGACTGATTTGGGGAGATCTCGGTTGAGTCACACCTTCAGGTGACAAGAGAGGGCAGGAATATGGGGAACTCAGACATATCTTTTTTTTTTTTTTTTGCAGTACTGGGGATAGAGCTCAAGGCTTTTACACTGAACGACATCTTCAGCTTATTCAAAAAATTCTTTTATTAGTGTTTGTGATACCTAATAACAATCAGCTTGAGAAATTAGTGTATTTACATATCACATCTTGATCATTTTGCTTCCCTTCCTGTCCCCTTACCCCCATTTCCCTCCCACAAAGTCTATCTTCCTACTTTCCTCCATCTTCCTTTTACTTTCTTTCAGTTCTCTCTCTCTCTCTGCCCAGGCTAGTCCTGAACTCACTATGTAGCCATGTAGCCCAGGTTGATCTCAAACACATAGCATCCTCCTGCCTCAGACTTCCAAGTGCTGGGATGATAAGCATGTGCCACGATACCCAGCTTCTGTGGTACTGTGAAATAGAGCCCAGGGCCTAGTAACTGTGGCGGGACACTCCCAGCCTGGGTTTTCTCATATTAGAGGAAGCATTCACTATTTAACCTTCTGTGTCTGATTTATTACACTAAGTATGATGGTCTCAAGGTGCTCCATTTTCCTACTAATGATTCAAATATAACTTTCTTTGTAGAAGAGTAGAACTCCAATTGTGTGAATGCCCTATAGCTTTGTTGATTCATCTATTGATAGGCATATCAGCTGCTTCCAAGATTTAGCTACTGCAAGTTGTGCTCAGTCCATTTTTGTTTTTGATTTTGAGATAGGATCTCATTGAGACGTTAAATTGCTCAGGCTAGATTCGACTGCAATCCTCCTACCTCAGCCTCCCATGGTGCCGGGATTACAGGACTGCACTACCAGAACCAACGAGACCTGGGCTCTGATGACTAACCAGAAGACCTAAGAGAAAGTTTCACTCTGTACCCAGAGCACCAGGAAATGAAACTGGACTCTGACATGTTGGGCTGATGTGCATGAACACTGCCCAGTGAGCAAGGGGACAAGGTGCCCACAATCCCCCAGGACAGCACAGGTGCCATCTGCACAGGTAGCACTAAAGTCATTTCTGTGCAGCATCAGCTGCCTGGAACCAAGCTGGATGGCAGAAGCTCCCTCCGGTCCACTGGGGGTACCAGCCGTCACTGAGGGGCAGCATCCTGTTGGAAGAGCTCTACATGACCTATGCCACCCCCTTCCTCAGCATTTCTGCCATCACAGACCCCCTTGTCAGGACAGCAGGACACGATCATTCCAAAAGCTTTCTTTGTGGAGCCTGAATCCCACAGAGGGATTTGGAAGTCAAGTAAGTAAAAGGAAGGATGCAAAACAGAGCAGTGGTTACAAAGAGGAACTGCAGCGATAGAAAATCCCATTAAGGAAAACAGACTGCATGATGATCTTGTGGAAGACAGGAAATTTAATCAAGGGGTAAGCGGATAGATTCCATTGTCTTGCCGAGGGCCTCTGGAAATGGGCGCATCGTGACAGGGCCAACCCTGGGCGTTCTGCTAAGATCCACACCCACGCAAGTGCATGATGCCAACGTGGGCATGCACAGAGCGGGACAGGGCAGACGTGGCCAACTTTGGCCACACGTGGGCCATCTTAATAGGAGATGATTCTAAACCTTTTTGTCATTAGCAATAGTTTTTATTTTTCAATAAAAACGAAGTGTTTATAAGACTTTCTTAATCTTATTTTATTTTTGAGACAGAGTTTTGCTCTGTTAGGCTGGTCTTATACTCACTATGTAGTCCAGACAGGACTTGAACTCAAAGCAATCCTATTTAGCCTCAACCCCCCGAATATTGGGATTACAGGTGTGCCCCACCATGCCTGGTTAATGTTTACTGGTACTAGGGAATTGAACTCAGGGTCTTTCACATGTTAGGCAAGTGCTCTAATCACTGAGTTATGCCCCCAGCCCAAAGATTTTTTTAGAGATAACAGGAGAAACCCTAGTTTGGGAGCCCTTTATTTGGAATGCTGGGCTATGACAAACAAGTGGTAAGAGCAGAAGCCACCTTGCCTGGGATGGCAACTACCTAGCTCGGGTGGGGCGCACTGCGTGAGCCCCAAAGGAGGTGCAGGGGCTGCCATACTCAACTGTGGAGATCCAGCTCCTCCCCAGCTGCCCCTGCATCAGGCCCTTCCTCGGCTACCGCCTTCTGGTGCCCGTGGACTGGGCCTGTGGGTACGCTGCTGGTCATGCCCAGCCCCCCTGCTCTGGAGGCCAGAGGCCCTGAGGCTGCTAGGTTTCCACACTCGGGCTCCATCCTGACTCCCCTCCATACACCTCTCCCAGGGACAGGGCCTGGGGTGGTTGTGGGAGCATGGCTCTCTACATATTTTTGCTGCCTACCCTGAGGCCTCTCTGAGCTGCTCCCGGCTCTCCCCTACCCAATCCCCATGCCCTACCTGATCCTGAATGCAGGCCCTGGGCAAGGACTGAGGGGATGCTCACCTGCCACATTGTCCACTACTGACAGGTGCCTGCCTCCTCATCTAAGACCTTGTGGTGTTTACTAACTGATGAGGTAGGCTGCCCGGGACCCTGGGCCTCCAGTGGCCTCACACATGGGGAACAGGTCTTAACCTCCTCCTCCTACCTGCCTGGTGCCACCTGAGTCATAGCCTTCGGGTGACCAGGAAGTTCTGGGCTTGTGCTGTGGACGTCTCCTGCTGCGTTGCCCTGGCATGTCTGCCCACCACCTGCCCTTCCAGGGGCTTCTCATACAGCTCAGGGTCAGCTTCTGTGAGGGGGTCCTGGCTTTAAAAAGCTGATCAGTCACTTTCCCCAAGCCCTGCTGAGGTGGCCTGGGAAACACAGGACTCAGTCTGTAAGGTGCAGTCCCTGTCCACAGTGCAGCTGGGCTTTGTACCTGCACCTGCCTGCATATTCCTGACTTCTCAGTCTTTTAAACAGGGACTGAGGAGATATGCCACACAGAAAGAAAATAGTGGTGTTTCCCTCCCCCAAATAAATAAAATAAAAAGCTGATCGAGCTCTGTGGTAAACTCTAATTCTTAGAATCAAAGAGTACCAAATATGGAAGGGACACTCTATGTCTAATGCAACTCATGTTCCAGGAACTCATATGGCTTCCTTCCTTGTGGTCATGTGGCCAGCTGGAAAGTAGAGCCAACCATTTCCTTCCTGCCTTATTATTTTCTCTGAGTATGAGTTTAAAGCCTTCCCGAAGTTGGGGTTAATGGTGCAGCTCAGGGCTGGAGCGCTTGCCTGGCATGAGCACGGGTTGGGCTGGATCCCTAGCACAAAGAACAAGGGCAAAATCAAAAACCTTACTGAAGTGGCTAAACTCCAGAATTCAGAGGGAACCCTGCCCCATCGAACCACAGCTCAGAAAATGATTTGGGGTTTGACTGCTGATAATTCCTAATTTTTGGAAGCCATGGAGAAGCCGTTTCCTGCCCCTTTGCTCACACATCCCACGGCACATGGGCACAGGGAGGAGAGATGGCAGTCTTCTGGCAGGAGGTTCCCTGCTATTCTCTAAAGTCACTTGGAATATACAGGGGACAGGCTAGATGGCGCAAATTCAGTCCAGTTCCAAAGCTCATCTCTGCCCTCCTATGTCTAGGACATGTACCCAGCAAGTGCTGGACAGAGCGCCAGATCTGCCACCATGGCTGTGAGAACAGCCTGAGGGTTTTTGTTCTTTATCATGAAGAAAACTAATAGAGAAAGGGGAAAGAGGAAGAAGTGAGCTCCGAAGCAGGAGGAGGCAGGAAGAGCTGAGGCGCGGAAGCCCAGACTCATACTGAGCAACCGGAGGGGAATCGTCTGAGGCCCACCTCACGGTAGCCGTCCACTGAGGAGAACAGGCAAGCACACGGTCGGCCCCTTGGCCTATGAGGAAGAGACGGGTAAACACCACTTGTTATTAACAGCTGGCCAAGGCCAGCAGCTGGAGGAGCAGGAGGGTGATGCCAGAGAGGCCCTGGCTCTCTAGTCCTCGTGGAGTGAGGACTACCATGTCTCTGAATCCTAATACAATGAATCTGGTCCAGGCGAATGACAGTGATCTCTGGGGTTCTGAATATTCCAGCTTGTTCATTTGTTCCTTTCCTTGCATAAAGTTGGAAAAGCCTCAAATTAACTGATGGTGAGGCTCGAGCGTAAACCAAATGGATTAAAATCACAATTTTTCTCTGAGGTAGTAACTCCGTGAACATACAGGGTGTCTTCTCCTTTAAATGCATAGGCACTCATGAGCAGTTCATACAGCCCGACTCAAATCTCATCGGATGTGCCCCGTGAGGGGTGTGCGTGCGCGCCTGTGCGTGCGTCTCCACGGCTAGAAGTGAGTGCCCAGGAGAGGAGCACTTAAAACTCAGTGGGTTTATGCTGCTACCAAATATTCAGCGAGTAGCGCTGAGACCCACACGGCGAGCCCCAGGGTGACTGCGTGACGCACAGCAGAGGCCTTTTCACTCTGCTTAAACAAGGGCGGGTTACGCTGCGCAGATCAAAGTGGCACCAGGGCCCACGTGATGCTGAACAGCCTTGAAGGGACTTACAGGCCGAGGCACTGGAGGTCAACAGCCAAGAGACAGGCTTCCATATATGGGCTCAAGCACGGACAGGCTGGGTGGCTCAGGCTGCCGACTGGGCTATTTTTAAAGCCTAAAGGTGGATAAACATTGAAGTGCTCGCCATCACCCACCACACTACGGCTCTCACACACTTGGCCTGGGTCCATCCTGTGAAGTACAACACGTTTAACTTCTCCTTAGAAGGAGCTGAGGGTGCAAACAGGAAAGCCACGCTCTGCATGACCCACGTGACTGAGAAAAACGCACTCGGAGGACAAAACTGAATTCCACAGAACTACAGGGAACCCACAAAATCAGGCTCCCCTTTCCTTCTTATTTTTACTGGTTTCTTCCTCAAACGCTGCCACACTGGCTGCTGCATGAGGATCTGTTGGGCTGGGTGCGTGTGTGAGCCCTGGGTGACGCGTGCGTCACGGGGTCTGACTGACTCGCCTCACTCTTTACTCTGGTTCATTTTCCCTGTAAAATAGTTGTTTGTTATTTCCATGGGTCTAATTTCTTTAGTTTGCCATGTAATAAGAGGTGAAAAAAAAATATATTTCTAAACTCTTATTTGGGCTTTTCCCAAGTAGCTTCCTCTAAAGGATGATGTGGCCTCGCCGAGTGGCACACACCTATAATCCCACCACTCTAGGAGGCTGAGGCAGTACCACAGGTTTGAGCCTAACCTCCGGCACCACAATGACTTAGTGAGACCCTATCTCAAAATCAAAATCAAAACATGGGCTGGGGACGCAGCTCAGCGTGAAGGCCTGGGCTTCACACAGCAAGTCCAAGGCCAGCATGGACCACCCAGTGAGATATTAACTCAGAAAAATCAAAGAACAGAGAACCTTCCGGTTTGGTTAAGAGTACCTATTTTAGAGTATTACTACAGGACCATCTTTGAGACACTTTAAGGGTAATAAAACAAGGACAGGCTCGCCTTCTCTAGGCAGGCCATGACTGTGCTTAATTCCTTAATAGGGGGTGCCTAAACCAGGTCAGGCTGGCCACCACTTAGGTGGCATCTGGAAACTATGCTGGGGATGTTTCCAAAATGTCACCTGGATAGACTCCTCCGTGCAGTGGGGTCTCTGTGGATGTAGACTTTGCTAGAATTCCCAGACTAGGGGATGAGCACACCAGGCGACGACACGAGTGGGGAATCATGCCGGGGCACAGATGCCACAGGCTCTGGGCTTCCAGTCAGGGCCTGGCGAGGACTCTGTGTGCTGTGTTGCAGCTGTGAAGCTCAGGGTGGTTATCTATCTTCCCATATGGCAGACCTGCGTTTGTAAGACAAGGGCATGGTGCCAACTCCGACCGGCTACTGACGGAACCCAACAGCACAGCATGCGTCACGCACCCTGTACAGCCCCGGGGCGCAGCTGCTGCAAAAGGCATGCTAGATCGCAAGGGAAAAGGATGAGTGTGCTGAGATGAAAGAATCGGGTGTGGTGGTGCACCCCTGCAACCCCAGAACGCGGGAGGCTGAGGCTGGAGGACTCAAGTAGGAGGTCAGCCTGGGCTACATGGTGAGACCCTGTTTCAAAAAAAAAACAAAAACAAAACAAAACAAAAAAACCCAAAAAACCCCAAAAAACAAGCTCACACAGAGCATGGTGGTACATACCTGTAATTCTATTACTCTAGGAGGCTGAGGCAGGAAAACCGCGAGTTCATGCCTCACCTGGGCAACTTAGTGCCTTAGCAAGACCTTGTTTCATAATAAATAATGAAAAAACACCTACAGGGCCTAGGGTGTAGCTCAGTGTGAAGGCCCTGGGGTCAATCCCCAGTGCCACAAAACCTTAACCTCACAGATGGTGTTAAGAGCATGTCACCAGCTGATAACCAAGGTCGCTATACTTGGTTCTTCTCACAAGGCCGGGCCTGTTCTTGTCCTGCTGGTTGGGATGTACTGTCCCCTGAGCAACAGGCCCTGAGACACACAGCCAGGAGGTGCCCAGGCTTCAAGCACTTTCCTTTGTGAGAAGGAACAAGCTGGATACTATTCTTAGGAAGAAAAGAACTCACAAGCTTTTTTCCTGTAAGTAAGCTCAGCAAGTTTGACCACCTCCACCCCATCTTGCACAAGGGTTTCCATTATTCATCAGTGCTGAAATACAGAAATGCCTTCTGTGCCTCTAAACCTAGGCCAGGCAGGCCTGCTCAGAGGCCGGCGCCCAGGCGCAGGGGAGCCCTGTGGGTGCACAGAGCTGAATACGGCTGCTCCTTGAGTCAATAGGCCCTCAGCAACGACCGGCCCTGTAGCACGTACCTGGGATCCCAGCATTCTTGGATGCTGAGGCAGGATTGCAAGTTGAAGCCCAGACTGGGCAACTTAGCAATAACCCTGTCTCAAAATCAAAAATAGAAAAGTGGGCTGGAGATTTAACTTAGTGTGAAGACCCTCGGTTCTATCTCTAGTACAAAATAAGTAAGTAAATAAATAAATACTTGAAATTTGTAAAAGCTGTGACATCGTTACCAACTTTGGGTTTAAAGTAATTCTGGGGGCTGGAGGAATAGCGCAGTGGTTAAAAGTGCTTGCCCAGCAAGTGCAAGGCCCTGAATTCAATTCCCTAGCACCACATAAGCCGGGTGTGGTGGCACACAACTGTAATTCCAACACTTGGGAGGCTGAGGCAGGAAGACTACTTTGAGTCCAAGGCCAGCCTGGGCTATGTAGAGAGTTCAGGACAGCCTGGCTGGGCTACAAAGCAAGACCCTGCCTCAAAAAAAAAAAAAAAAAAAAAAAAAAGTAATCCAGATGGTTACAATATATACCCTCGTGGTTAAACTCCCAAGCCAAAGAGTCGCTGAATCGCTGAATGAGCAAAGAGCAACTTCTGCCACCAAGCAGTAGGCCCAGGGAGACTGAGGGAGTACCGCATTGGGAAAGCCACAGAGAAGTAGATTTACAAACTAGTTAGCACAGCTGCCTTGTAGCACTGGAACAGAAGTGGTTCACACCAGGAAGAAAGGACAAGGGAGGTGACTCACACAAGCACCGTGTGACCTTGGGTGCGCAATGCAGGAGAACTGTGTGAGCATGCGCTGGGGCACAGGTGAGCAGAGAGGAGAACGGGACCAGGGCAAGGGCAGCAAGGGCAGATGTACTAGGCATAGCAGCAATGGCCACTCAGGAACAATTCTGTGCCTTTGGCCACCCTCTCCCAGGAGGGCACGTGCTGCCCTCCTCAGAGACCCATGGCTATGTCCATGTCTCCATCAGCTCACAGCTGTCCACCCTGAAACAGGGGGGTCAGGCTCCTCAGTCCGGCCCCAGTGCCGAGTCCTGGGAACTGAAGGAGGCAGAGCAGGGCGGTCCCACAGGACGGCCCGCCACGCTGAGGCCAGCAGACCCCTCACCGTGAAGCCAGCCAAGGACTGCGGGGAGGCATGAGGGACTTCCGCAGTCAGAAGGGCCAAGCAGAGGGGGCCTAAGCTCAGTCCTGGCCCACAGCCTGGGCACCTGGTTTTCAGTACTGTCTTTGTCACAGTTGGCTTGGGTGACCCTGGAAAAATCTCTCATTATTGCACACTGACTTGGTAAAATTAGGGAGTCAGCTAGACTGAGCCCCAAAGTTGGCTGATTACCAGAATCACCTGTGGAAGTAACATGTACACACATGCGTTTCCACACATGAATACCTGGGATTGTGTGGACACCCTCCTAGTCAGCAGCTCCAGGCCAGGGAAACTGGCTGGAGCTCCTGGGGGGTTGGGAGCATGGGCCCATTAGTGAGTCTGTAGCTGCTTCTAGCAGTAGAGGACAATGACCATTTGAAACACACAGTTCCTAGAGAACCTCATCCTTTCTGTGGAGGAGTGAGGTGCTTTTCCTTCTTTGGAAACAGGACAGAGCTGAGAGGTCAGCAGATGCCTTCTCACTGCACAGGGCACACTCCCCGGAAGCTCCTGGGGGCTTGGCCAGAGGCTGGGGCAGGGCCCACAGTGTAGGCGTTCACAGGCCACAGACCAGACAGGCACACTTTTGGGGTTACGCCAATCTCCTTCTATATGCGGGAGGTGACATGGGGCCCAGCCTGGGATGCGTGGTTGCTAGGGCTGACCTGTCAGCACCCCATGGATTCTGCCAATGTCACCTCCCTCAGGTTCAGCTGGTTAAGCCCTTGCTGTCCTAACAGTAGATTAGGAGCACACACCCCGAGTGACCCCACCTCATATACGGCTTTGTCACGTCAACATGCTGTCATATTGGATCCCCATCAACACCTTAGAAAGTGCTCTTGCAGGCGCCAGTTTACAGATTAGAAACCGGTCCCCTGGTCCCTATCTCAGGGGTGTGGCGAGGACCTGCCCTGGCTGGAGAGGACAGTTGGCACATTTCCAGCACCATGTCATCCCGGGTGTCTCCCGCTTACCTTGGCCAGCCTCGCCCGCTTGATGAGGTCGTTGAGCTTGCGCACAGCCGCCTTTTGGGGAAGGCTCTGGATGTCCCTGAAGAGGTCCTGGGCCTCAGCCTCAAAGAGTCGGCGGTTGTCCGTGTTCTGCAGGGGCTGTGCCCAGAAGGAGCCGATGTAGACACGCAGCACCTCAGGCGTGTTGATGACCTTGCCCAGGGACCACATGAGGGCCCCGTACACCCGCATCAACTGCTGCGTGTCCACCTGGTCAGCCTTGTTCAGCACCACTCGGATCTTGTCGTCCTGGCCCCGGAAGGCCTTGATGGCCTCCGAGAATTCATCAGAGATGTCCAGTTTGTGAGCATCAAAGAGCAGAATGATCCTGTCAACCCGTTCGGCAAACCATTGCAGAACCTGGCAGAAGTCATAACCTGTGGAGAGAAGGGCATGTCAGCACAGCTGGCAGCTCTGGGGTGGAGGTCACGAGGGCTTGTGAAACAACGTGGGCTCCAGTGCCTGCCACAGAGAGAGCCCTATCTTCCAGCTGGAGACAAACAGGGCCCCATGACCTGAAATGTATTTAAATGGGCTCCTCGGGCTAGAGTCATCTGTTTTGTTTTGTGGTACTAGAGATGAAGCCTGGGGCCTTTACTGAGCTACACCCGGCCCATTTTTAATTTTTTATTTTTGAGACAAGGTCTTCCTAAGTTGCTAAGTTGCCAGGCTGGGCTCAAACTTGTGATCCTCCTGCCTCAGCCTCTCAGAGTGCTGGGATGACAGGCCTGCGTTACTGGGCTCAAGCAAGGCATCTGCCGAATGCTGGCAATCTGAGGAGACCTCCCAAGGAAAGGAGTAGGGCTCCTGGTCACTTTGGTCACGTGCTGCACAATGGCCATTTCGTTCAGTCCTTGTGACTTTCTGACTGTACCTACACCAGTGCTTTGGAACAGTGACAACACTGGTTAATGGCACAGCCAAAGGACATGGGCAAAGCTATTATTTCCCCAAACCTACACTTTATGAAAGCAGCAGAGATGGCCGAGGGAGAGCCCCACAGGCCAGTGGAGTCCCTAGGGAGTCCAGCCAGCATGGGGGAAGGTGAGCTGTTCTTCCTCTGCCCAGCATGTAGCGTGTGCAGGAAGCTAAAGGTGGGCCTGGGCACAGTTGAGTCTGATACTTATCATTTAGTCTATTTATAGCTTAAGCGTTATAAATATTGTTTAAAATTGTATCTTACAGCAATCCAGTGAAAGCGTTCCTTGCCAATTTCTTTTCTTAAAATGGCGCAGGCCCACAACGAGTTCCATGCAGCCAGGAGCTTTGGCTACTGACCAATATGCTCCAAGTCCAGCAGCTACACAAACACCCGCCAGCCGAGGTGGAGACAGTCAGGCAGCTCCCCAGGGAGGCTGGGTCCCAGGAGCAGAAACCTGATGGGCACACACCAAGTTTACGTTCGCCCTGGGCCGCAGCCCGACGGGGGGCCACCTGCCTCGACTTGCTCTCTAGCGGCCCTTCCTCTTTCCCCTCTGTCTTGGTGACTTCCAGGCCTGCAGCAAAATCTAGAGAACACAGGAGTGCACCTGAATGCTGATGCCCCGACCCCAAAATCCTAACAACATTTTGACACTGTACTTCGTCTACTTCAGATAAATTTTCAAAATCAAACCTCGTTTAAAATTTAGATAACAGGCACTAGGGCATTAGCCCCGTGGCTGGCATGCTTTCCTACTGCACATGGGGCCCTGAGTCTAATTTTCCAGCACTACATTAAAAATTAGCTTGGTGTAGTGCACACACATGTAACCATAGCACTGAGGAGGCTGAGGCAAGAGGATTGCTGTGAGTTCAAAGTCAGCCTTGGCTACACAGTGAGTTCAAGACCAGCCTGAGCTATAGAGTAAGACCCTGCTTTTAAAAAATCAGATAGTAATATATCATACAGTGGCAAGAATGAGCTGGATCTTCATTTGTCAACACACATAAATCTTAAAAAAAATTCAACACAAAAACTGGCCTAGAAAAAAAATCAAGTTTCAAAATCAGAGAAGCGCAAATCAAAACAATAGTGAGGTACCATCTAACTCCAGTAAGAATGTCTAGTATCAAGAACTCAAAAAACAACAAATGCTGGCCAGGGTGTAGAAGAAAGGGAGACTTCTACGTTGCTGGTAGACTGGGAGCTGGTGCAACCACTAGGGAAAGTAGTATAGAGACTCCTCAAAAACCTGAAAACCGACATCCCACCTGACCAGGCTCTTCCTCCTCTATTTTCCCAAAAGGTCACAGCCACCACACGAGTGCTCCATGCGTACCCATGTTTGCATCAGCACAACTTACAACAGCTGCATCTCAAAGCAGCCAGTATGTCCATCAACAGATGAAGGGATAAAGAAGATGTGGTGTATTCACACAATGGAGTGCTACTCTGCCACAAAGATAAATGAGAATCGTCTGTAGGAAAATGGATACACTTTGTGCTTAGCGAAATGAATCAGACAAGGTTTAAATATCACAGTTTCTCTAATATGAGAAAACCAAACCATAAAAAAGTAAAAGAAAAAACAGTAAAGAAGAGATGGAAGACACTGAGAAGATACATTTTTAGAGAGGGGAAAGGGATACAAGACGGGTGAGGAGGAAGGAATGGGAAAGGGAAGTAAAAATGACCACGACGCTCTGTATAAATACACCAGTGTCTCAAGCTCACTGTCATTATTATGTGTCTTGAATACACAGTAATAAAAGAATTAAAAAAAACCCAGAAGGATGAGTCCAACAACATCCACGTAAAATGCTAAAACACAAAGCAACCTCAGCGGACCACAGCTACACACGACAGTGCAGATATGTGGCTGCGGAAGGCCGCGAGGGAATGCCTGAGGGGACCAGCGCTTCCACAGGGGTCAAGAATGGCTGCACAGGAGAACCACAGTCAGGTTTCGTTTTTATTTATTTATTTATTTGCTTTGCTTTGCTTTGGTTTTGGTTTTGTACTGGGGATTGAGACCAAAGCCTTCACACTGAGCTACATCTCCACCTCCTTTTTTTTTTTTTTTATTTTGATTTTGAGACACAATCACTAAGTTGTCCATGCTAGGCTAAAACTTGTGATCCTCTTGCCTCAGCCTTCCAGAGCACCAGGATCATAGGCCTCCACCACAGGGCCTGGCTCAGATATGATTTTCATGATAACAAAAATGCAGCAGTACCGCTGTGGACCTGCCCCTTCCTCTCCTGCCAGGGAACCGGCTGGCCAGGCCGTGGTGATGCCCCAGGCACTGCTGAGTGTCTGCTGCGTGCTGCTCACTAACCCATCTCCCTGCCGTAGCCTATTCGTCGGGGACCAGGCAGACAAAGGAGAAGTTTGGTCTCATCTCCTTTTGCAGCCAGTTTAGATCAGAGGAAAACCAGACTTGTGGACCAGGGAACAGGAGGATGAAGAGGCAAGAGACAAGATCTCCCTCAGAGCTCTGACCCTGGCCCCCAAGGTAACACACAGTGTTGCTGTCCTCTGGGACTGACTTGCACACCAGACAACCCCAGAGCACAGGTCATGGTAGCAGAGGCTCAACAGATGGACCAAGTCACCAGGCATCAGGAAGGCGCCAGCAGCAGTTCTCGGGAGGACCTGCCGGAGGCTGGCCTACCAGGCACAGATGGCCTACCTTCTCCTGATTACACTACAGTCTCTGATCTCCCTGGAAACAGACTAAAGGAAGCACTGGGATAAGGGGGCACACTTAGTGGCCACGAGAATTTTCTGTTTTAGTTTTTGAAACAGTGTCTCACTCTGTAGTCCAGGCTAGCCCTAAACTCACTCTTAAGCCCAGGCTGGACTTGAACTCAAGGCAATCTGAGTGCTGGGATTAAGAGCATATACTGCCAAAAAACACAATCCAATGTGATGGTGAAATCAAAAAGTTCTGGGGATACAGCTACAGGTCATGCTTACTATGCCAGGTGAGGCCACTCCTCCTCAGACCCCGATATTCTTGTCTGAAAGTGACAGTGAGAACTAAGATGTACCAGGAGGTAGATCTGCTTGTGTCACGTCACTGACCAGGTATAAAGGACCGCTTGTCACACATCAGGCAACACAAGCAGAGGAGAGGAAGTCACGGATGATTTCAGAGCACAGGACACCAGACCTGGACCAGGGCTGTCCACTCTCACATTCTTATCATTACTTTAGTATCTTATTTTTATGGTACTGGGGATTTAACATGGGGCCTTTGCTCTGAGCTACACCCCCAGCTCCTTGTTATTATTTATTTGAGGGCCAAAATTTGCAATTCTTCTGGTTCAGCCTCCCAAAATGCTGGGATTACAAACAAATACTGCCACTGTGTGATTTTTATTTTTTAAGTATGTAGCACAGTGGCATTAAATATGTTCATATTGGGGGCTGGAGGAATAGCACAGGGGTTAGAGTGCTTGCCTAGCAAACACAAGGCCGTGGGTTCAACTACCCAGCACCACATAAATCAGGCAAGGTTGTGTGTGTGCCTGTACTCCTTTTTCCAGTACTTCAGAAGCTGAGGCAGGAAGATAGCGCTGTGTTTGAGGTCAACCTGGGCCACACAGTAAGTTCAAGACCAGCTCAGACTACATGGTGAGATGCTGTCTCAAAACAACAAAGAGGGCTGGAGGAATAGTTCAGCAGTTAAAGTGCTTGCCTAGCAAGTACTAAGTACCTAAAACCGGGTGTGGTGGTGCATGCCTGCAATCCTAGCACTGGGGAGGCTGAGCCAGAGGGATTGCAGTGAGTTCAAAAGCAGCCTGGACTACTGAGTGAGACACATTCTCTCTCAGAGAAACAAAAGAAAGCTGCACACACACGCACACGCACACGCACACGCACACACACACACACACACACACACACACACACACACACACACACACACAGAGGCACACAGGCACATATTCAGACTGTTGTGCAACCATCACCCCACCACCCCCCTCCAGGACCTCTTCAACTTCCCTGGCTGAAAACTGAGCCCAGTGAACAGTAAGTCCCAGTCTCACCTCACCTGAGCCTGGGTTACACAATGTCCTCTCTATCTCTGAATGTGACCACCCTGGGTGCTCTGTGTAAGGGGCATCATAGCACTTGTCCTTCTGTGACTAGCTGATCTCACTTAGTCCAATGCCCTCAAGGATCATCCATGTTGTATTGTAGTATATGTCAGAATTTCCCTCTTGTTTAAGGTTGAAAATAGCTCTGTTCAATTCTTAAATCATGAAGGATGCAGACATCAAATTCCTCTGCTAGAAAAATCCCAGCTAGGGAACTGGGAGTGGGTGGGGCATAGCTCAGTGGTTAGAATGCCTGCTTAGCAAGCACAAGGCCCTGGGTTCAATCCCCTGATAACACATAAAGATTAGCCAAGTGTGATGGTGCACGCCTGTAATCCTAGCACTCAGGAGGCTGAACAAGAAGACTGCTCTGAATTCAGGCCTAACTTGGACTACAGTGCAAGACCCTGTCTCCAAAAAAAGAAGATTTTCATATTTACTCATTCAACTGTAGAAATTTCAATTCTCTATGACTTTTTGGTGACCCCTTTATTATTAGTCTGAAACAAAAGTGAGACGGAATTGGTCCAGTTTTTTAAAATGGTCGCTTCTACCTATTCAAAGCTACCCGGCCTTGGGAGCTGGTGGGGGAGACTGCCCGGCGGAAGATTCCAGCTTGGCACTCCTAGCCCAGGTTCCAGGAACAGAGGGAGGGCCAGGAAGGAAGGGGCCTTGTCCACCCCACTGGGGCTTCCTGTCACAGCCCTGGTCCCCGACCAGGAAATGGCATTTGGGGTCAGCATAGGTCTGGCTCAGGTAAATATGGGGTGGGGTCCCAGAGGAGCCAAGCTTGGCAATCTATTTTTAATAGAACAAGAGGGAGGAAAGAGCCTAAATTTCTCCTCAGAGCCAAATTCCTAATTACCTGAGTTTTAAGCCAGATATGGCCAGTACAAGGACGCAGTTCAATGGAGGTCAGCCAGGGCCAAGGCCATGTCCCCCTGCTGGTGGCCCTCCTGTGCCCTTGGGGCACAGGCAGGGCCATGTTGTGAAGCTTGGCTCTGTGCCCCAAAGCCAGAAGTCTGATCCCACCCAAGCACTCGAACTCCCACCCTGGCACGTCGTAGTGATGTGCCCGTGCTCATCTCTGTGTCCCTACAGCACCAAGTCTGGTGGTGCCTCTTAGAGGCAGGGACCAGGAGTAGACCTGGTAGCGTTGCCCACTGTCCTACTGCCCAGGCTCCTTCCTCTCCAATCCAGCCCCCAAACAACTCCCACTCCTTCTCAGAACTCAGATAGCTCTGGAAGCGTGAGTCCCCCTGCTCCTACCCACTACCTCCAGAATATGCCTTCAGGGAACAAATCCCCCAGGACCAGCCCCACCTTCCCGATCACCTTCCCCGTATCAAATGCCAGTGTGCCCTGCCCCTCGCCCTATATGGTGCCTGCTCCTGATGTTCCCAGAAGCAGCCTTACATCTCTCAGCACCTCTGCTCACTCTGCTGCTACAAATGCCTGCCTCTCTCCCCCAGAAGGATGGGGTCCTCCTGCTTCCTGACAGGGTGTGCTGGAGCACAGGTGGCAGGAGAGCAGGGACAGGGCCTAATCATGCCTGTAACCCAAAGGCCCCTGACAGATGCTGCATGCCACCCACGATGGGGTCCCTCTCACACACTCTGTTTGTGGTGCTGGGGGCAACCAGGCCTCGCGCACACTGGGCATGTACTTTGCTGTTGAGCCCTGCCCCATCCCAGCACCTCCGTAAAGTGGCAAGGTGCCTTTCCTATTGGGGCAGGGTACTCTGTAATGGCTCCCATCACCTGAATCAGTTCTGAAGTCCCTTTCCGGGAGGGCCTTAAGCTGCACCACTTACGGCTGCCTTGATGTCCGGAATGATTTCAAGTTCTTACTCTTCCCAGTCACTCTGACTTTGGGAAAGAGCCAGAAGCCACACGGCAGCAAATCTACCTTAGGATGAGGACATGCTGTAATGATGTCAAGAGTCTGCCTTTTCACTGGATGGTATTTGGCAGAAACATTACCACATATCCATATATATATAATCATACCCTGTATAGACACTTGTCCTGGTCTGGATCTGGAGTGTTCCCAAAAGCCTCATGGATACTGTATAATGTTGGAGGAGGGGTGTGGCTGGAAGGGGCGGGTGCTTGTGGCTTGGGAGTATGCTGGTTCTGCCCCTCCTCCCAGACTTGTCTGGGTTCTGCCACACTGCAGTGAGGATCTGTCTCTGGAGTACCCGCTGCGGCCCCACTGTGGGATCCCACCATTTTCCAGCCGCTCACCTGTGAAGGGACTGTGACTTTCTGAAACTGTGAGCTACAATAAGTTTTTCTTCCCTAAAGTTGTAGATGTTGGGTATTGAGTCACAGTGACAAAAAAGTAACTAAGACAACACGTATGAAATAAACTTCCAGCCAGGCCAGTTCTTTAATTCCCGCACTTGGGGAGGCAGAGACAGGAGGATCACAAATTCAAGCCCAGCCTGGGTAATTCAGTGACTGAGCGAGACTGTCTTTAAACCAAAAAACTGGGCAGGGACATAGCTCAGTGTGAAGGCCCTGGGCACCAGTATTCGTGTGTGCCAAACAGGCACCATCCAGAGCTCCCTTGGAAGTGGTCAAGACTGGCGCGCAGCGCACGAGAGCGAGGGAGTATGGCACGGCTCCTACCGTGGATCATGCCTAGCATACCCCGGTCTACACCTGCAGGCAGTCAAGAGACTTGGTTTATTCCTCCAAATTAAAAGCTGAACCATCACATGATCTGGCAATCTCATTCCTTAGTATTTAGCCAAAAGCACTGAGGTCAGGAACTTAAAGATCCTCACGTACCTGCTCTTGTGTGTCCCCAGCAGCATCATGTACAAAAGTCACACGTGGAGACCGCATAAGCCCGTCAGCCAACGACGGGTATGGAACTGCGGGGCAGGCGCGCGGGGTACGCTGATCAGCCATCAGAGGCGGGATTCTACAACCTGCAACAACAGGCTGGACCCAGAGGACACAACGCTAAGCAGCACGCAGGCAGGCCGGATGGACGCGCGGTACCAGACAGACAGTGGCGCTGAGGGGCCCGGTGGCCGAGGGCCAGCCGTCAGGTTTCCGCCGTGGGAGACCAACGGGCTGTGCAGAACTGCGACCCCACAGGTCACGGGACTGAAGCGGCCGGGGGCGCGTGCACGTGCGCACATGCGCAAAGCGCACAGTATAGACATCAATAATTGTTACGCCGGGTGGGAGAAATGGAATTGTTAGGAGGGAGTATTTTATGTTAAGTGTTCTCACCATGAAGAAGATAAAAATAAGTCTGGTTTAATAAAGCGACTGATTAAGTATGAAGTATAAACGGATTTTTACCAAGTTAGAGGATTTACTTGATTAAACAGTGGTAAAAGTTTGTGGAATCAAAAAAAAAAAAAAGTCCGTTCCTATTTCTGGGAAGGACAAATCACCTGAAGGGAAACAGGGCTATGGCGGCCAGCATGGGGGAACCCGCACCTGTACCGGAGGCGCCTGCCCACCAAGGCAAGCCAGCGCTGCCAGCTCCGCCACTGGAAAGGGCTGTTTCCGAAAACATTACCGTAGTTGAGAGCGAAATGACAGATAAAACTAAACAACAGTGGCAGACGTTTGCTGAGCTGACCTGGGAGCCTCATCCCTGTCCCACTGGACACAGGCCTGGCAACGACTCGGGCAGGCAGACTGTCGCGACTCAACCTACAGGAGGGTAGGACTGTGCACCTGCTAGGTAACGGCTCCTCCAACCTGGTAACTTCCAACCTTTTTATTCCTGGTTTCCAGGTGTTCTACCATGAAAAGATTATTTTGTAAAAAGAAAAACAGTATGATTGAGATGGCTGTTCCTTTTCTTCTGGAATGTTTTCGGGGTGGGGGTGGCCACATTCCTAACACTTTGCAGACCAGGGCTGAGCTGGGTGTGCCCGTCACCACGCTGAGGGGGAAGCAGTAACCTCTGACTCTGGTGTCCCCCTCCACCCAGGAACAAGGCAGTTCCCATTTGGCTCTTACTTCCCACTGCCTAGAGAATGGTACCACATATTTCAGGAAGAACGGCTTCCCCCCACTTCTCTGCCTGACCCCACAGCTGTGGGTGAGAGGTGGCGGTGGGGCGTGCGGACAGGCTGACACTGGACTCAATATGGGACAGGCAGCAAGGCAGGCCAGGGGAAGAGCCAACACAGTTGCCGTGTCTGCGCAGAGGCCCCTGAGCTCACCTCCTTGCGTGGAGCCTCAGTGCGAGCCCATATCAGCTTCAGTGGGCAGCAGCCATCTTTTAGAACACAAGCTGCTGCAGTGAATCCTTGGGCTTCCTCATGCCCCCTGGCTCCCAGGCCCAGCAGTGAGAGATCGTGTTAGCCACTGAACAGACCAAAATTTAGGCCAAAACCAGGAGCAGAAGGTCCAGGGCATGGGCTTCACGCTATCCTTGGTCTCCTCCTCCTCCTTCTTCTGGGAGTTAGTCCAAGGCCCTGTAAATCTTTTTTTTTTTTTTTCCCCCAGTGCCTGTTTCCTCATAAAACAAACAAACCAAGCTCACAGGCTGTCCCTCCTTCCTCTGGGAAGAGGGTAAGGACAAGGGCAAGGCAGATGAGGGGCCGGTGGCCTGCAGGTGACCCCCCACTGCCACAGCACATCCACCCACGGGACAGAAGGTCCTGGTGAGTGCCAGCCCTGGGAACCTGCCCACCCCTGTGGTGTGACCAGTGAGAAACAAAACTGAGTTTCCCATCTCATTCTCCTTATCAGATTCAGAGTTAGGTTAAGAAACAGGCCCATTTAAAAAGGACGGGTGCTGGGAAAAGGCAGCATGTTTTAGGCTTTTTGCTGAAGAAGGAAACTTGTAAAAATTCACCAAGAAAAACCTGTACATCCTGGAGCATGACCCAACTGAGCATTGTGTGTGCTGGGCCACAGCTTCTCCAATTACACGGTGAGTCAGATGATAAATGCGGGTTCTCTCCAGACCTCAAGTCACAGCCATGGATGTAAACTCCTCGGAAAAGTCAGATTCTCAGGAAAGCAGTGATCTGGCTCAGGGTCTGTGTAGTTCCACGACCAGCATGAGAAGGTGAGCTTCCGGGCAGCTCCAGCACCAAATGACTGGCTCAAAAATAACACCGCAGCCAAGCCACAGCTTCCGGGTTTCCATACTCATTCTGCAGTGTGTCACCGCCTCTGGCCCAATCTGGAAGTCCTGAATTGTTTCCACAGGGGGAGTGGCCCTGTGGGTTTAATTTACTGGTCCTCAAATTCCAACTCTATACTGAAAGAAATGGCCAGAGGAGAGGTCAAAGGATGCTTATGAGGTCATAAAATGCAATCTTCAAATATGTTATCAGAGCCTGGCGTGGGTGCACATGACTGTAATCTCAGCACTGGAAGGCTGAGGCAGGGGGATTGCTGTGAGTTCGAGGCCAGTCTGGGTTACATACAAAGTTCAGGACCAGTTGGACTGCAGAGTGAGACCCTGTCTCAAAAAGACAAAACAAACAAAACAAAAACCCATAAATATTTTATCAAAACTAATAGTGTCCAGGAACCAAATGTCATACACACGGAAATGATCCATTTCTTATTTTTCAAGTGGGTTTTATGTGCGTCAGGCAAGAAGGTCTCATACAATGTGTCCATAAATCAGACAGGGCTGCTTGGCAAATCTGCTTGGGCTGAATTTTCTTGGGGCAGAATGCCAGGGCTATCAGGCTCCATCTGAGTGCTGGAGGCCAGACACCGAGGAACAAGGCTTCGACCTTGACAATGCCTCACATTGCTTTGTGGTTCAGAGGCTAAAAGGTCATATTTCTTCCAGTCACAATTTTCTAGGGAGGAATGCAAACTAAGATGACATCTTTGGGATCAACCAAGGGCTTGAAAGCAACTTCTGACCCTCAGAGTCCCCACCCAGGCCTGCTCCTTCTTTTACACAGCTTGGTGTGCATGATGGTCCTGGGAGCACAAGGACAGTAGCCAGCCTGGGGGACCAGTTCCAGCAGCTATAATGAGTAAAGCCAAGCTATTACTCAGAGATGGTCATTGCTGGGTCAGCGTCGCAGATGAAAAGACAGGTCAAGTGAGCAGGCGCCATGTGAGTTCCTCACTGGGCTCCTCCAAGGGAAACGACTCACTAAATTTACCACAACCATGGATTCGCAAATGTGAGCTACCGGTAGTATTTCAAAATGGGCACATACCTGCAGGATGTGAAATACTTTTAAACATTTATAACCATGAAAGGATGTTCTACCACATCAACAGTGAAAAAGGAAAGTGAGCAATAGAGGACAAAGACGCCGTCCACCCCCAGATTAGAGCAGATACAGGGAAACCATGGGAAAGCCTGGAGCTGGGGGGATGTGGAAATGGGTACATTCTGTCAGCAGGGCAACGTAACTAGTATGGACTTAGAAGTAGCATTTTATTTATTTATTTATTTTTAAAGCTGGGCCCTGTGGTGCAGGACTATAATTCCAGCAATCTAGAAGGCTCAGGCAGGAGGATTGCAAGTTCAAGCTTAGCCTGGGCAACTAACTTAGTGACTTGGCGAGCCCTTGTCTCTAAATCAAAAATAAAAAATGGGCTTGGGAAGAAGCTCAGTGTGAAGGCCCTAGGCTCAGTCCTCAGTTCCACACACTCAAAAAACAGTGCCATTTTTCTAGGCAACATAGGAGTACTTCACACGAACAAAAACCAAATAAACAAAAATAAAACAAAAGAGAGTGGCATTCTGGCACAAGTAACATGGCAAAACCACAGTTCCTTTGATTTGGTAGCTCCACACATGAGGATGCAGCTTAAGGTTACATGTGCACATTTTTTGATTGACCCTTTTTTTAATATTAAAAGAAAAATAAATTTGACAAATTAAAATGATATATATATACATACATACATATATATATACATATATATATATATATATATATATATATATTTACCACGTACAGCACGTATGTTCTGAACTACGCAGATGCTGTGGCAAGGCTCATCCGCTACTGAACAGAGGTGCTGCTTTGCATGCTTCATGTGGTGAGAACACTGGCAATCTGCTGTGCTAGCAATTTGCAACACACATGGGCACATTATAGTGCATTTGCAGGCACTGTACACACAACTGTCTACACTGAGTGTAGATCAGGAACAGCCTGAATGCCATCAATCAAAAGGATGCCATCTAGCCGGCTTGGTGGCTCAGGCCTGTCACCTCAGCACTCTGGGTAGCTGAGGCAGGAGGATCACAAGTTCAAGCCTAGCAACAAGGACAAGCTTCAAGAGTGACTGCAAGCAGAAACATCACGAAGCACAGCCACTGAGAGAACCGCCCTGGGCCCCCTGGAACCACGGACGGGCTTGCGCTGGGAGAGGACGGGCACATGGCGGGACAGACATTCTTTAACCTTTGTCACAGGCTCTTACGAAGCTACACAGAAGGGCACTTCAGAGGGACAGCGCGACTCATGCTTCATGGTGATTTAAATTCACACTGGTGTTCTGAGAAAGAGATGAGAAGAATTTGGCAGGAGGACGTTTCCTTGAGGCCACCGTGTGATGGCAAGAGAACTATCCACCGAGAAGGGAAAGCACTATGGCAGAAAGAATTTCCTGGAAAAGTGACAAAAGCCAAGCCACACTGACCTCATGGCAAAAGAGGAGAGGAGAAGGGGCACAGCCCAAGATACCAGGGCCATAGCCTGTCACCAAGGGATGAGAAAGTCAACCAAACAAACCCAGTGAAACCAAGTGGCAGCTCTGGGCTGGTTCTGTCCTCATCAGGTCCAAGAATGCCCATATGTCTCAGCACTAACCCTGGGTGATCAAGCCAAGGTTAAAAAAGACAATCCTTCAATATCTTCCTGTTGCTCTCAGAATAAAGCCCACTCTTCCCCAAGCTGCAGCTTACCCCAGGGGCCCCTGCAGGCCTCCCTGCCCACTGCCTCCCCGCTGTTCACCAGCTCCCACCTTCACAGAGCTGGCCACGTCTTACCTGCCCACTGGCCTTTGTCACTGTAACTCACTGGATAAACTCATCATTCTTGACATACAGCCCAAGTGCCACCTCCTCATGGCCCTGTCACTGTCACTGGCTACCTACAGAAGGAATACAGCTGTCATGGCATGTGTGCCATTCCCACCCAGGCTTGGTACTTGGCTCTTGCCCACCACCCACCCTGCACATACTTTGTGAAGGCTGCTGTGGGTCTGTCCTGCTGCCGTTGGTCTAAAGCAGCGAGTACCTGATACACAGCAGGTGTGCACAAGCCTGCATACCAGCACTTTGGGAGGCTGAGGCAGGAGGATCATAAGTTTGTGCTTAGCCTGGGCAACTTAGTAACTGAGACCCTGTCTCAAAAAGCCTGTGGATATGTAAAGGCCGCGAATGGAATTTCCAGTTACACATATGCACATAGACACACACAAGATTTGGTGTTTGGAAGGGAAAAGCATCAGTCACGTTGCCACAGATGGTGCCCCTCCCATATCACCACTGCTCAGAGCGAACTGGTGGGTTTTTCTGTTCTGCTCTGTGTCCACATCTCTGGGGTTAACAGCAAATGTTCTGCAACCAGCCTGCCTGGTCTGAACCACATAGCAACGCACTATGTAAGGATTAACCAGCATTATTATTATTACTCCGAAGAGTAAAGGGCGTACTTTTTCTCTGAGTCATTTGTGTTCCAAAATCCTCTGAAATATTTTGTGGTCATGTACTGCTCTGTATGCAAAGTAAGAGGAATGTCCTTATTACCATCAAAATATTTTTATTGTTGTTTTTCACTTAAAAATTCAGGTTTTAAGTTTGAGTAAAACTCATTTCTCATGATCAGCTGTGCATTTAAAATATCAACACAAACTAAAAATAGCTGCTGGGGCCTAGTGAATGCCATTCTGACTCCTGGGATAACACGCTCAGGCTGGGGGCAGAAACAGCCAGCACTCGAGGTGCGGAATTTCCTGTGGCACCCATGGGGAGGGAGGGAGCCAGGAATGTGTCTGTCAGTGAACTTCCCCGACACAGAAGGAAGTCAGGATTTCCTGTGAGAGGCCCAGGGAGGGAGTGAGTGATGCCCACCGTCTTGGAAGCCAACCTGAGACCTAGAACACAGGATCTGTCCCTGAGCTACCAGGATGGGTCCTGAACCCATGGGGATGGATGCTTTTGTCACTGTCAAATCCAAAACCCTAAATGTAAAAACAGCCTCACCAGCTGAGCCTGTGGACACAGGTTTTATTCTAGAGAATTCTCTACTGGGGCTGGAATAATAGCTCAGGGATTAAAAAGAGCTTGCATAGCAAGCTCAAGGCCCTGAGTTTGATTCCCCAGCATCACAGGTGGGTGGGTGGCACACGCCTATAATCCCAGCATTGGGAAGCTGAAGTTGGACAGATTGCCAAGAGTCCAAGGCCAGCCTGGGCTATACAGTAAGTTCAGGATCAGCCTGGGCTACAGAGTACAGAGTGAGACCCGGTCTCAAAAAAAAAAAAAAAAAAAAAAAGAGGAAAAGAAAGAAAAGAGAATTCTCTACTGTGTTTTCTCTTCATCAGTACTGCATGCAGCCTTCAGGAAAAACCCCATTTGCTGCCACAGGGTGCCTGACTGCCATGTACTCCTGGTCCTACACACATGCCACTCTCACTGCTCCAGAGTGTCCCTTGCTCACACACTGGCTTTGTTCTCGCACACCCTTTCTGTGATCCAAGAGAGAACTAACAGTAACGGTGGCCGTGGCTACTGTTCCCTGACTGTGTGCCAGGCAGACTCTGGAGAGAGCTTCACATTATCATCTCAGGTTATCTGCACCCTGGTCTAAGACGCCAGGACTCTGCCAGCCTGTAAGCTTGCCCACATAACCTGCCAGGCACTGAGCAGGAAGGGCAGACACACATCAGAGAAAGGACAGACACAGATCAGGGAAAGAGAATTAAGAATTAATAGATAAGTCTTCCAAACTGCTTTTTGAGACAGAGGTGCTAGTAAACCAATTCAATGGGGGAAAGATGATCTTTTCAACAAATGGTGCCGGTACAAGTGAGTTTCCATATGCAAAAGAATTAAGTTGGACCCCTACTTTGCGCCATATACAAAAATGAATTTAAGGATCTGGAGGAATAGCTCAGTGGTTAAAGCACTTGCTGAGCAGAACTGAGGCCCTGAATTAGATTTCCCAGTACCATACAAGATGAGTGTGGTGGCACACACCTGTAATCCCAGCACTCCAGAGGCTAAGGCAGGAGGATTGCAGTGAGTTCAGGACCAGCCTGGACTACAGAGTGAGACCCTGTCTTACAAAAAAAATTAAAAATGGATGAGTGACTTGATGGGAGAGTTAAAATGATACATGCACAACAGGTAAATGCAGAGATGGACAGTAGATCAGTGGATGCGTACGGCTGAGGGGAGAGGAGAATGAGGAGTTCTACGGGTGTGGGGTTCCCCTGAGGGGCTGATGAAGAGGTTCTAAGCCAGCCTGCGGTGACAGTTTCAAACAACTCTACAAATCCAAGAAAACACTAAGCAAGAAAGAAAAAGTCAAAGCCAGAAAGGAAAGGAAGAAGGACCCTTTTCTCAGCATCGGCATCGCTATGTCACTGCCCGCCCTGCCCCACTGGGGAGGGTGGCTCCCTCCTCGCCACGCCTCTTCATTAGGACCCCTCCTGGGCACGTGTCTGCCTCCAGCACAGTGCTTGGTGCCCAGCATGCAGTCGATGTAAATGTGTGGTGAGCAAATGGTCCCTAGCGCGCCCTTGATACCGCCCGTGTCATTTTATTTCACCGCTTCTAAAATAAAGGAATTCCAAGTCCATTCTCTCTTGCTGTCTGTCAGTCTCTCACAGACACACACATACAAACACACACTTATCTTTTAAAATTCTTTTTCCATGAAACATTTTAAAAACTGCATACTCAGTTGTGGTTTTAACTCTTTTCTACTTTCAGAGAAACCTTTGACCTTCAAATTTAAAAGCTACATTGCAAAAAAGATACAAACAATTATCCAAAAATAGCACTTGACTCCTAACAACAAATGCCACATGTCAAGAAACCTGACAAGGGTTCTCCTCCTCTGTGAGATGGAAGGCTGTGCTACAGGAAAGAAACCAACATAAACAGAAGACATAGCTCAGTCCAGGAAAAACTTCCTGGCCTTCTGCAATGCCACGATGCTGACGCTAACAGCTAACGTGTACTAAGCACTCACTGGGTGCTAGACGGGGGAGCATACTCTAACTCCTACTGACAACACTAGGTAGAAGGCACTATTACTATCTCCGTTTGGCAAAGAGACTGACAACATCCCCAGGGCCATATGGTTAGCAAGTGACTAAACTGTCTGTGAACTTGAACACAGGACGGACAATTCCGTCCTTCGTTCATCCTGATCTACAACATGGTATGGTCTTCAGGAACTTCAGTCTCTGACTGGACCAAGGAAAGTAACTTGTTTGATTCTAGATTTGTATTGAAGAGTATAGATGACAGAAACAACCTCAGAAAAACATAAATACGCAGAAATTTAAATCCATGTGTGAATATCTGGTACTTGGGCACTAACCTTACATCTAAACATCAAGTGAGAAGTCGCTGAATAAACAACCTGGTCAGACAAAATGAGCAGAAGCTTGGGGACCCACAAGGCAGGCGCCTGGATGGGTCACACAGCCCCCCGGCCCTCCCAGGAGCAGCCACGCTCTGCTTCAGCTCCTCTCTGAGCTCAATGCGGCCTCTGCCTCCCACCTAGTCCTGACACTATTCCTCACTGTAGTGAATGAGTGGTCTGATTCTCTCACTGTCATATAAATGCACAAGGGCAGCGACTGTGTCCACCCTGTGCACTCGGTGGGTAGGTATGTTGATGAACAAGTCCACTTGGCAGCACTTTCCCTTCGGGGCGATCTTGTACCTCCGTGATGGTTGCGGGAACTCCATGGTGGGTGGGACCCTGTTCATCTTCCCATGTTCGTGCTCTGCCTTGGTACCTGCCTCACAGGGGCTCAATTCATCCTGGTTGGGCTTGTTTATTACTGAACTGCTGCCAACCTAGGAGCTATCTGCATGGGTGACACCTGAGCTCTGCCACAGGGCCCATCTACTTAGCTTTTGGACGTGAAGGTGGGTGACCTGGGAATGCCTTATGCATAGGGGGAGGCACTGAGAGGGGTGAAAAAAGCTGTAGCATCGAATGGCTAATAAATTGAGGTCCTCTAACAACCACCAAAGAGCTGCAGGCTCTGGAATGAATGGCTGTAAGGTCAAAAAGCTAAGATATAAGCTGAGTGTGGTGGTGTAGGTAATCTCAGCACTCTGGGAGGCTGAGTCAGGAGGATTGTGAGTTCAAGCCCAGCTAAGCAGCAACTTGGAGAGACCATGCCTTAAAATAAAAATACTAAAAAAGGGCTGGGGATGTAGCTCAGTGCCCCAGCTCTGGATTCAACCCCCAATACTACAAAAACAAAATAAAAACAAACAAGCAAACCAAAACCCCAAGGGAAAAAAAAAACCAAAATTAAAAGCAAACCAGGGGTTGGAGGAATGACATAGTGGTTAAAGCGCTTGGCTTACACAGCAAGCATGAGGCCCTGACATAATTCCCCAGCACCACATAAGCCAGGCATGGTGGTACACACCTATAATCACAGCATTTAGGAGGCTGAGACAGGAGGCTTGCCATGAATCCAAGGCTAGGCTGGACTTCATAGTGAGTTCAGGAAGAGCCTGGGCTACAGAGCGAGACCCTGTCTCAAACAAAACAAAACAAACAAACAAATAAAGTAACAAAAACCCCAACAAACCCTGAACTACCCACATGATGGGTAACCAGGGACAAGAGAAGCACTTTAAGTTAACACTCTTATAGTAGAGTGACCACAGTGGACATTGCTGCTGCAAAGCTGGGACAGTTCTGGGCTACAACTGCTGGGGACCAGAAGCAGGGACAGCGCGCTCCTGCCTGCACCTTTTTCATCAAATTACTGTTTCCTATTCTTACTGCTACTACTATCCAGGCCAGTCCTTGGTCACCCTGGTTCCTGGGGGGTACCTGCAAGCAGCAGCAGGCCCCTCCCTGGAATCTTAGTAAGCTCCGGCTTATACCTACAGCTGAGTGCCACCTCCTGCCCTGCCCTGCCCTGGGTTGAGGACCTGACACTCTCCAGGGTCTTCTTAAGGGTATTCTGTTGCTGCAGAAGCCAGCTAATGCCTTGTTCCAGGCCTTCAGGATATTTTGAGGGGACAGACTCCTTCCTTTCTGGGGATGCTTTCCGTCAAGTCCCTCTCACTCACGCAGGTCTGCGAGGGAAGTCCTCCTTATCTGGACATCTCTAAGTGTTCCATCTCCCTTCCTGGCCGGCCATCAGAATCCGTCCTTTGTCTTTCAAGTTAGAAAGATTTGTCAAGTCTACGTGTTTGTATTTCCTGACTACAGTCTGGTTTTGCCTCTTCCAGTTTTCCACACCCTTACTAATCATGGCTTGGACTTCTGCGCCTGCTTCTGGGCTCCTCGGTGGTTCTGTTTGTGGACCTCGGTTTACTGGCTGACCTTGAAACAGCCAGGCCAGGCTGGGGTGCAGTGCAGAGGGTCACAGCACTTGCCTAGCAGGTTGGGGGCCCGTGGTTTGAATCCCTAGCACCACGTAAATGCCAGGTATGGTGGCACATGCCTGTAATCTCAGCACTCAGGAGGCTGAAGCAGAAGGATTGTCATGAGTTTGAGGCCAGCCTGGGCTAAATAGTGAGTTCAGGACCAGCCAAGACTACAGCATGTGAACCTGTCTCAAAAACAACAACAACAACAACAACAAAATATAAAAATGCTGGCCAAGTGGACCTGCCAGTATCCAGGTGCCAGATTTATGGACACTTGTATGTAAATGTCAAAAAGTTAATTAATAATTTTGAAGTTTCCATACTGTCTGCTCTGCTATTTGAAATTAGACCCTCCGTGCTATTGTTTATTGCTTCAACTAGCAGCCCTGTTGCTGCCCTTTTATTTTTCAATACTTTCTCAGCTCTAGTCACTAACGGAATGATGAGGCTGGGCTTAAGAGAGGCAAGAGCTTCAGCATCAAGGATACAGTGTTCAATCTTCATTTGTCAAGTTCTTGGTCCTAGTAGAATAAGATTTAAAAAAAAAAAAATCCAGCCAGGTCCAGTCAGTGGTGGTGCAGACTCATGAACCCAGCACTCTGAGACACTGAGGCAGGAGGGTTGCAAGTTCAAGTCCAGCCTGGGCAACATGGAAAAACCTTGTCTTGGGGAAAAAAAAAAAAAGCTGAAGATGTATCCCAAGGTGAATAAAAGCCTTAGGCTTGATCTCCAAATAAAATAAAATTAAATAAAAATCAGCTCAAGAGGTTCCCCCCAGAGCTATTTACATTTCTGTTGTTACAGGCAAGCCTACTGAAAGCTAATCAAAATCTCACCTTCTGGAGGAAACAAGAATTATATGTAGGTACAACAATACCTTCAAATGTCACTGGAGCTTGACAAGTACACTGGCCACCTCATTCTAACTTTGCAAAGCGTTCTCTCATCAGACAGGGACATTATGATTGGAACCAGGTCTCAGTTTTGACCCACGTAGCTGGGAGCACATCGGTGTTCATGATGCATCCTGGCTTCTCCATGGAATAAACAGTCTTCTAGGAAGCAGACAGCCCAGGAGCCCAAGAACAACAGCCTGGGCAGAAAAACGAGGCTGTGTGTGTGGACAAATGTGCTTGCTTTTCTCATCACCGGAGGAAGTCTGGGCTGTGCTCGGGCACAAAGGCCTGCCATCTTAGCACTCTCACAGGCCGGAGTCCAGCCTGGGCAACTTAGTAATCAGCAAGGCTGTCTTAAATGAACAATAAAAAAGGGCCAGGATGTGGCTCAAGATGAAGGCCATGGGCTCAATCCTCAGTACCATGAACACACACACACTCACACCCACACCCACACACACACACCCGAGAGAGAGAGAGAGAGAGAGAGAGAGAGAGAGAGAGAGAGAGAGAGAGAGAGAGAGAGAGATCTGGGACAAATGAGAGTGAACCAGCTGAGATTTTTATCTACTCATTTCAGGAAAATAATTTAGAAAAGGCTGGGGATGTGGCTTAGCAGTTAGAATGCTTGCCTAGCAAGGAGGCCCTGGGTTCAATTTCCTAGCACCATGTAATCTGGGCATAGTGGCTCACGCCTGTAGTGCCAGCATTTAGGAGACTAAGGCAGGAGGATTACCTGAGTTCAAGGCTAACGTACACTACATAGTGAGTTCAGGAACAGCTGAACTACAGAGTGAAATCCTGTCTCAAGAAGAGAAAAATAAATTAGAAAACCTCAAGAATCTACACAATCTCCCACCCGCCCCCACACAGCCGGCGGCAGTACTGGGAATTGGATCCAGAGCCTCTGCCGTGAGCTACACCTCTAGCCCATTGTTCAAGTCCCTCAGTTGCCCAGGATGAGCTACAATTTCAGATCCTTCCAATCCCTCTCCCCAGAGTTCCAGGATTACATCACATATCCGCTTATTGGCAAGGAAGGTTTGTAGGATGTTTAGGCCGATACTATTTGACTGAATTAAAAATACCAGAATATTTTTCAACCCTGCTCAATGGGAATTCCATCTTCTATGCCAGCCAAGAAAACCACACTTCAGGAACTACACCTTTTGTTCCTACAGATTTTCTGCTTAACCAGAATTACACAAAGGAACAGCCAAAGAGTAATAAATTTCCATATGGAGGAATGACACCAACTACTGCTCCGAAGTCACTTACTCAGGCCATCTCATTTACACGGCTCCTAAGACAGAAAGGTAGGCGTTGACAGGCATTTCTGTCGATGAGTTCAGGAGCTCCAACAAGGGTCAAGGGCAATTGCCCTGGCCCCTAGGGCCACTGCCAGGGTCCGCTGATGAGAAGGGAGTGATAAGGCGTGCTCTGCAGTCACGTCTTGCATCGAAGCTAACACCACAAAGCATGAGGTATTATACAGAAGCAGCAAGTGCTCTTCCTTGTCACCAGGGACTAGAGCATAGCAGAAGCTGCAAAATGTACCTGTCGTCCTTGTCACACATACAAAACACAAAGGCACCAGAGAGAGAAGGAAGGAGCCCGGAGCTCCAGGTGAGGCACGGACTGAGTCCTGGGTCCCAGCTTCCCACTTCCATTTCCACCCACAAGGCCCCTGGGCTCTTCCCGGGAGTACATCCTCACTAGGCATGAGGGTGCCCATCCCCTGAGAGCTCTGGGACCTGCACAGCGGGCCTGAGGGCTGCCAGGGACAACATGAGGCCAGTTTCCCTGCTCAGGCCCCTCTCGTGCCCCATCTGGACCCCGGCAAGAGAGCACAGTGCTTAGCCACCGGCTTAAGCTGATGCAGAATGCTGTGGCTGAGCACTGTGCTCTTTTGGCAGGTGTTGGCCAATCCCCCCACACACTCCTCTCCTCTTAGCCTGGGGTGTGCCGCCTTCGCACCAGCCAAAGGGGCAACTGTTCCCACATGGCTTCAGCCTTCAGCTCCACTGGGAGCACTCGTTCCTGGGAGCCACCGCGGCGCACTGTCAACAATTTCTACTCTGTTCTTTCCCTACGCGTCAACCCTGATCACCACCTGCCTGGCAGCTGGGAAAACTCTCATGGTCACTGTAAAGCTGCGGTCCTGGATGTGTGATGGTGGGAGACAGTTTCCTTGGCTCTATCTGCTCATGGCTGCTGAGGCTTAAGTAATAATCGGGAGCAACTGGAGCAGCGCCAACACACTGCAAAGGCTCCCACACCGTGGCTGTGGCTGTCATCTGACTCACTGCACACACTTTGGAAGCACTCTAAGGAGTGTGTAGCGGGATCCACTTGGTGAGAAGGGTCAGTCACCAGGCGTGCACAGGGTGATCCACCAACCGCACGCACAACAGCGGAGAGGGCAGGGGGTACACAGTGGCTCCCCTTCTTCCATCCGTCACAGGTAAACCCCTGTGAGGGAGGCAAGATCCACTGAAGTCAAGGGAGCTGACTGACTAAGTCTCACTCTATAGTCCAGGCTGGCCCTGAACTTACTATGTAGCCCAGAATGGCTTTGAACTCATGGCAATCCTCCAGCTTCAGCCTCCCGAGAGCTGGGATTATAGGACTATACCACCATGCCCAGCTAAAGGAGCTGTTTTAAATGCCAATGGGGTCAGAACTGTATGTACTCTACAGTATAATGCTGATATGTTAATTCCTGGTAGGAGTAAACCGTGGTCTTCTAGAACTGAACAAGGTATGGGTAAGAGTGTATGTGAGAACACAGCGTCATCTGGAGTAAGTTAAGCTGAAGCAGCTTTAAGTCATTATGTGTTTTTTTGCCGGGGTTAACGTGCCAAGAATGTCAGCTGAGTGACTTCAATCATCAACCTGTGCCCCAACACCGTGCGGCGCTTGAGCATGGGCTCCCTGGTCGCAGTGTGCTGTGCCTCAGGTTGTGGCTCACCGTCCTTCCCCACTGGCCGCTACGTCTATCAGGGCAGCAGGAACCAGCTCTCACTGCCTTGAACCACATGTGCTATTCCTACGCATGGGATGTGGGCCCAGTACGTCAGCCAGGGTGGCTGAGTCAGATCGTATCATAAAGCCTTCAACAGACCCGGTCTTCAAAATGTACTGAGAGCACCATGCCGAGGCTCCAAGCAGAGAGAGAGCCATGGTTTGAAAGGTGCCATGATTACTACATGAAGGAGAAAGGCCGACAAACAGGGAAGGCCAAGAGCCTACCAAGGAGGACATGAGCAAGAGGGGAAACATAGCAAGGCTTGTGACATGAAACTGCCGGGAAAGGACCAATTAACCAACTCGTGGATTTCTCTTAATATGCTCTGGTCAGATAGGTTTGCTTAATTTTTCGAAAACAATTCATTTTCTGTGTGGATCAACCTTTCCAGGCCCAGTGAATAATTCTAAACTGCCTCTCACAGGAAAATCTCTTAGCACTGGGGTGTAGTGTTGTCCCACAGAGGACGGCCACCCATGATACCCGTAAGAGTCAAGCCTTGCTAACAGCCACAGCGCCCATAGATTAAGTGAGCCATGCTACCAGCCTCTTTGAGGGTACCCAAGGAAGGACATGACTGGTACATCCTGGTGTGAAATGATGACTTGGATAGGGTGAAATGTTACCACACTGTAGGAAACAAACTGCAGGCCATGCCTTGTCTGCTGCAGGCTGGAGAGGCCACGGGCTGGCCAAGCCTTGTCTGTTCTTCCTAGATCCGCTCTGACCCAGGTGAGGTACTATGGAGTGTACCATGGAGTACCAGGGCAGTGGTTCCTCTGGAGAATGGAAAAAGTGACAGGGGCCGAAATGGCCTCTTCCTGGGAGGGGAGGGGCACCACTGACCTCGGCTGATGCGCTGCTTCTCCCCCGAGAGGATTCCGGGGCTGTCAATGATGCTGATGCTCTTCAGGACCTGATTGGGCAGCTGGGAACACATGAAGCTGGAAGAGAAGGACCGGGTAAAGACTCAGATGCTAGGACCCGCTGCCAGGGCGGCTGGCCCAGGCCTGTAATCCCAGTGCTACAGGAGGCCGAGGCAGCAAGATCGCAAATTTGAGCGTAGTCTGGGCAACTTAGTGACTTAAAGAGACTGTCTCAAATAAATAAATAAAATAAAATAAAAAAGGAGTAAAAATGAGCTTAAGATATAGCTTAATACGAAGTCCCTGTGCTCAGTCCCCAGTACAGCCAACAACAACAAAAAAAAGACAGAGAACTTGGACCTCTCCTTGGGCTGCCTGACATCTGCCAAGGGCATGGGGAAGAGACCCACAGAGATGAAAGGCACATGAGGCAGAGGCCTGGAGGACACTCAAATCAGCTCCACACAAGAGCAGGGTGGGAAGTGGGCTGGCACCTGCTGCCACCTGCCACCTTGCTCCTTATGGTTAATTTTGATTTTAGGTAACACGAAATACTTGAGTATTCTACAAATATTGTCTCACTTGATCCTCATGTTAACCTCCCACCACACACCTCAGAGGGGCTAAGTAGCTCCAAGAGTCACTGCGAGCTGGGCTGACGCCAACTCCAGACCAGGAGCCTCCTGCTGCTCCTTGCCCTTCTGTGGGAGGCTCAGGCTTCCTCTGGGCAGGGGGTCCAGGTCCCTGTCCGGTCCTGTCCCTCCCTGGAGGCAGAGGTTGGGGGAACAAGCTGCAGTCACTGGGCCACCCTCTACACCCCCATCCTGCTTTCTGTTTCTCTGCCTGATCCCAGGACTCAGCACCCAGCCCAGCACCCAGTGGTTTCACTTCCAACAAGGGGCAGGCTCCTTTGGACAAATGCCACATTGCTCAGGTGCCCGGGAGTGTTTGGGGTGTCTTGGGAGCAGGGGCCAGGCAGGGTGGAGGGCCTGGCTGAGCACCTCCAGGCCTTGGTCCTTACCTCTCACTTGCCTGATGTCGCTCCCTTCTAGAGAACCCATGCCTCCGCCCTAGTTCTTGTGGGCTGGGGTTCACCCTGGGGAAGTCGCCAAGGAGCAGGAGGCCAGTAGACCTGGGCTCAAGTTCCACTCAGTCTCTGCAGTAATTTCCTGTGGCTCCTTGCACACCCAGGAGCCTTAGTTTTCTCTTGTGTAAGTGGAGACACGCAGACCAGAGCCTGGAATAGTCATTCCTCGCTTTCCCACTGGGAACGCCACAGTGACGGCAGGTGGCAGGCCTGGCTTGGATCTTGGCTGGGTCCTGTGTGTGCCTCACAGGGGAAACGGAGCACCTCTCCTTTTCCTGTTTCATAAGTGGCTAATTCAATGTCCGTGTGGGCAGACAGCTTAAAAGCACATGGGAACAGCTAGTTTCTTCCATTCAGGGGGCCTGGTGGGGATTACTCAGCAAGTCAGTATGCTGGGAATGTGACTGTCTGCAGCTGGCAGGGCCACGTAGGGGTGGGAGGGTGGCCCGGCCCAGATGCCTCTGCTGAGGTCTCAGGATTATTTTCCTTGAAAGTGCTTGGGGCAATTGTTCACACACTCTACTTCCAAATCTTCCAAGGAAGATAGAAGAAAAGATACCCGGACTGTTCCAGGTGTTTCCCGGCCCTTCACTCTGAGCTATGTCCCCAGCCCCCTTTTATTGTTTGAGATTGGCTCTTGCTAAATTGCCCAGGTGGTGCTTGAACATGTGATTTTCCTGCTTCAGGTTCCTAGAGTACTGGAATTAAAGGCTTGTATCCCAGGCAGGCATCATGACCCTTTTGCAGGTGGAAAAGTCAAAGCACAAAGCAGTTATGACATCTTAAGGTCATATGTTAATAATGTCAGATGGCCGGAAACTGCCTAATATCAGGAAAGCAGAAAGTGACCCATCAAGTTAAGAAGTCCCTCATTTTGGCATTTCTCTTGCCCTCCTCCACCCAGAGATCCACCACCCATCCAACTCTGGAGAGCAGGTCTATAAGCTTGTAGACAGAAAACACCAGAAGAACTAACTAGGAGAGGCCAGCCTTAGCATAGGCCTGTAATTCCAGCACTCTGGGAGGCTAAGGCAGGAAGATTGCAAGGTCAAGTCCGACCTGGGCAATCCGGCAACTTAGCACGACTGTGTCTCTTATCAAAACTATAAAATGGGGCTGGGGGTATAGCTCAGTTAACTACTTGCCTAGTGCTTGCCTACCAGGTGCAAAGCCCTGGGTTCGATTCCACAGCACCACATAAAAATTAGTGAGATGTGATAGTGCATACTTATAATACCCCAGGCTGAGGCAGGAGGATGCCATGTGCCTGATGCCAGCATGGGCTACATAGTGTATTGAGGAGCACCCTGGACTGCAGAGCAAGACGATCCTGTCTCAAAATGAAACAAAAACTTAAATAATGTTCTGGGAACTTAACTCAGTGATAAAGTCCTGGGCCTCTATCCCTAGTACTACGGAAGAAAGAAGAAAGAAGAAAGAAGGAGGAGGAGGAGGAGGAGGAGTACGACTAGGGGATAAGCAGGGTTCTAAGCACATCTGGGTTAGACCCTACTGCCTTTCGGCCCATCTTGTCTGTCAGATGAGCCAAGGCATGGTGGCAATGCTGAACTCTTGCACCTACATGTGAGTATTCCACACAAACTGCTCCTTGGGGAGGATGACCTTTCTCCAAAATCACAAACTCATGCTTAGTAGCAATTTTTCCAAAACACAAATGCCGGATTCTGGTGTGGGGCTATAAGAGGGATTTTAAATGTGTACACTATTCACTCCCAGCACACAAAGCAAATCACTTCCACAGCTTTCCTGACGCAACAGCCACAAAGCAAGAGGCAGTGACATGAGCTGACGTCACCACACAGCACACAAGGGAGCCAGGCAAGGGCCAGGATGATAGCCATAGCAGATGGGAGAAGTGGGCATTCTGGAGCTGCATGTGCAAAGCTGGACCCCATGCCATGCAGGAAAGTAGACAGAGCACAGGGTGGGCAGGCAGCCTGGAGCCCAGATATCACTCAGCTCGGGGGTGACACAGCTGAACCGCAGGGTCAGAGCCATAGGCAGGAGAGACAGAAAAATGACTAAGATGTAGTATGTATATGCACCAACTCCTTAAGTTGAATAAAATTACAAGGTATTGCAAATATGTACCAACAAACAGAATGATTTTTGGAGAAAAATAAAGTTGGTCCACAAAGATCAATGACTGAACTATTTAAAATGACTTTAAGAGATAATTTTTGATGAAGTAATCCCGTGTAAATGACTTTAGGTTTGAGTATATCATATTTACCCTTAATCAATAAAATTCATGGAGTATATGGAGTATTGGGGAAAAAAAGAACTACAGATAGATGTGTTCTTTTTTTTTTTTGGCCATACTGGGGATCAATTCCAGGGCCATCACATTGAGCTACATCTCCAGCTCATTTTTTTTTTTAATTTTGATTAGAGAAAGAGTTTTGCAATGTATTCCCAAGTTGCCCAAACTGGGCTCAAATTTGCAATCCTTCTGTCTCAGACTCCTAAAGTGCTGGGATGAGAGGCCTTTGTCCTGAGTGGGCTGGCAGATGGTTCTTAAAGATACACACCAGCTATGGCAATCAGAACACACCCAACGCCATTACAGCCATCCTGTCTTCCTTGTACCCTGAGAAAAGAAGGTGGAAACCAAGGTGACCTACTGTGTCCATCTGGCTGACACAGGTCACACACTCCCTGTCGTGTGTCTTTGCTGAGAACTTCTGAGCATATGATTTCCTACTTGTGCCTGCAGTAAAGGACATGGATTACCCGTACCTGGCCTTCCCTACATCACATGGAATATATATAACAACATGCTGTTAGGTAAGGGGCACACTAAGCTCCACGAGGCCTCTTCATCTAGCTTTTGTTTTCCAAAGTCAAAGAAGAACCGGTACCAAAATGAAAACAACAACAAAAAACCCACCAAAGTCAAAGAAGAAGAGGGCACAATTAAGACCCTCCTGTTGGGTTAGTGTGGGTAGCCCAGTGGTTACAGCGCTTGCCTGGCAAGTGCAAGGCCCAGAGTTCAATTCCACCACCCACTGCACCACATAAAGATTGAACTGGGTGTGGTGGTACACACCTGTAATCCCAACACTTGAGAAGCTGAGGTAGAAGGACTGTTGTGAATTTGAGGCCAACCTGGGCTATACAGTGAGTTTAAGACCAGCTTGGCTAGAGATCTGTCACAAAAAAAAAACCCTCCTCTCCACCTAGGGAAGTTTGGGGTTGCACAAATATAAGGAACACAGAAAGAGCGGCATGTCCAGAGGATCTCAGGCAAGCTGCAGGAGTCCTGTCGCCCAATAAAGGAAAGAGGTGAGAGGATTCAATTACTTAAAATTTCCTCCACATGCAAAAATTCTAACTTTGTGACCAACATTTATAAAGCCAGACTTGTAAAAGAACAGGCCAGTCCTGGTATTTCTCTTCCTTCCTTTCTTTTTTTGCTCTACTGGTGATTGAATACAAGGCTTTTGCAATGAGCGACATCCCCAGCCCATTCTTTAATTTTCATTTTGAGACAGGGTCTTACTAAGTAACTCAGTTGCCCAGCCTGGGCTGGAACTCGTGATCCTCCTGCCTCAGCCTCCCAGAGTACTGAGACTACAGATCTGTGCCACCAGGCTTGGCTGATCAGGATTTCTTAATGACATAATGATGCCCGTAGTTGCAGCTGTAACACAAGCACACAGCACTCACTGACCTTTTATCTTGTGTGAGGCTGCTCTAGGCGCTTCCTGTGCACGTGACCTCCTCCTTCCACCACCTGCGCTGCCGTCTTACAGAAGAGGAGACTGGGACCCAGAAAGGACATGGGCTGTAGGTTGCAAGGCCCCGTGGCTGACAGGGGACAACAGAGCTAGGGTGCTGCGACCAGCAGCTCTGCTCAAGAGCCCAGGGCACTGACACCACCACACCACCTGTTTAGAACAAGTTGGGGGTGACGCGCAGCAGCCCTGAGGCTCTCCAAGGGGAATCCTTGAGCAACCTGTCCTTCCCTAGAGGTGCAGAGGGCTGGGGCAGTGATGAAGAGGTGGGAGGCATGGGCTCTGGGAGGCTGAGGCAGGAGGATCACACATTCAAGCCCAGTCTGGGTGACTTCACAACTTAGGGAGACCTTGTCTCAAAATGAAAAAAAAAAAAAAAAAGGTCTGGGGATATAGTTCAGGAGGAAGGCCCTGTGCTCAAACCCCAGGATTCAGTCAGTCTCTGAACCTCCTGAGCAACTCCTCCCTGCTATTGGGCTGAGAGAAACTTGAACTTGCAAAGGAGCCAGGAAAGCGCCACTTCAAAGCATGTACTTGGACGGCCACTCACCCTGCTGGTGAGCGTGAAACCAGAGGCTGCGTGGCAGGAGCTCTGGTTGCGAATCTGCAGTGACTGGTCCAGGGTCTTGCCACAAGTGGCGGGTCAAACCTCCCAGGGCCTTGGGAGGAACAAACATTTGCATCTAGCCGATATAAAAGCTCCGCTGCTCCCTCTGCCTGAATCTTATGAAATGACCGGCCTTGCCGGTAAAAAATGATTAAAGTTAGGCAATTTGAGATGGTTCAATCTGAACAAGCATTTTTAAAATAAATCCTCCCTGGGTGCTGGTGAAAGCAGGCGCAGGGCATCAGCCTGGAGGTCAGCCTGAGCTCCCAGTATCAGGCCCACTTGCCCAGGCAGCCTCCAATCAAGAATGGCCTGGGGCATGGGCGGAGCTTCATGGTTAAAGGACCCGCCCAGCACGCTCAAGGCCCTAGGTTTGATTCCCCAGCACCACATAAACGTCTTGGTACAGCAGCAGTCTGTAATTCCAGCCCTCAGCAGGAGGACTGCTGTGAGTTCAAGGTCAGTCTGAATTATGGAGGGAGACCCTGTCTCAGATATAAATAAAATGTTTTTTTAAAGAGAAGGAAAGAAAGATAAAAGAAAAAGAAGAAACAAGAATGGCTTCTGACCCGGGAGCCACCATAAATCCAAGGACAAAAGACTGAGAAAAGCTATAGAGCGCCTTGTGACCCAGGCATGTGGTCCGGTGGGAGGCCGAGGTAGGGGGACCGCAAGATCAAGCCCAGCCTGCCTGCGTAGCTCAGTGACTTAGCAAGACCCCATCTCAAAATCAAAAACAAAAATGAGCTGGGGATGTACCTCAGAACAAAGGACCGAGGACCCTGGATCCTCAGTCCCTGCTCTCCCGCCCAAAAGAACAGCTCCAGCAAGTTTATGAGGAGTAAACGTACCCACATCAACTCACAGGAGTGCAGGCGTCCTCGCAGAGGCACGCGGAGCAGGGCTGCTGGTGGATGCGGTGACTCTTGCTAAGACCTTGTTTGCCTTAATTTCTAAAGCTAAATTAGCTGCGGGAGCGAGCCGGCATCTGTGCCAGTGCTGGAGACCTACAGCAAATCATTAAAAACAAATCTTCCCAGGTAAATGCTGCGGTTTGGACCTGGGGGCCTCCAAAAACCTCATGTACAGGGATGTAGTGGGGGTAACTGAGGCAGGTGGGGCCTGGCTGGAAGGGGAGAATGCATGGGTTTTGATCTGGAAAGTTTGTGTCAATTTGTTGCCATTGGGGGTTTCCCAGGGCAGAGATTTCAGGTGTGTGTAGTTGACTTACAGGCCAGCAAGTGGGGGAGGGGCACCAGCCAGTGGCCCAGACAGCAGCTTGAAGTAAAGGAAGAAACACAGTTGCAGCTTCCTCAGGGAAGGCTCCGGCCTTGCCTGAGTCTTTAGTTCTGGGCTTGGCTTCCAGGTAACCTGGCTCCTGCCTCACTTGGCTTCTGTCCGCAATGGGTTTCTGCCAAGTGCTTTCACCACTGCCGAACTGGACTGTGTGAGCCCTTCTGAAACTGGGAGCTAAGTAAATCCCTTAAATTATGGACACTGGGTATTTTGTCACAAAAATGAGATAAGTGACTAAGATGGTAACTAAGTGATTATGAAATATTTAAAACACAAAATTTCTGTTGAATGAAGCCTCAGTTGATAACACAGAGGTAACAAATGGAGTGGAAGTCCCAAACCACATGTGCATACTCTACAATGGACACTGATGTCCTGACCATGGACTTCACTGGGGCAGTCACCATCTGGTCAACATCATGTCACCAGGCCTGGCACAGGGGCAGCACTGGAAGGACTGTTCACGTTCCTTCTGCACAACCAAAACCGTCAGAGTTAGGGTGTGGCCCATTGTTAGGGTACCTGCCCAGCATCCGTGAGGCTTTAGGATTAAAAATAAATAAACAATAAACTTTTTTTTGGAGACAGGGTCTCACTCTGTAATCCAGGATGGTCCTGAACTCACTTCACTAGCCTACGATGGCCTTGATTTCATAGCAATCTTGCTGCCTCAGCTGCCCATGTGCTGGGATTATCACTCCACCTAGTTAATTTTTATGTGGTGCAAGGGGTCAAACCCAGGACCTTTCACATGCTAGGCAAGTGCTTTAACCACCGAGCTAAATCCTGACCCTCGTAAACTTATTTTTTAAAAAAGTTTCAAAATTTTAAACCCTAAATCAGATATGGTGGCATACTGGGAGGCTGAGGCAGGAGGACTGTAAATTCGAGTCTAGCCTGCATAATTTTGTGAGACTGTCTCAAAATAAAGGCCAGAGATAGTACTCAGTGCAAAGGACCTGGGCTCAATCTTCAGTAGTAACACACACGCATACACACACGCACCCCTCCTAGAGGAAATGATTATGATTTTTCAATGGAGGTGACAAGAAGGAGATAAAAATTTCTCTCATGAAAGACTACAATTAAAAATTGTACTAGACTGTAAAACCAAAACAGTGTCTGTAGCTACCTGGATTAAATTCAAGAGAACATAAGCTACTATTTTTTAGAAAATTACACTGAGAAAAAAATCCCCACAGCATCTCACTCAAAACCAGACCGCAGGGGTGAAACATCAGAGCCCAATGCCCGACAGGTGTCCCTGACACGTGCGGCTCTGGTATCGTCCAGGAGCCACCCTGGAGGGTGCTGTGGCTGTGTCCACCTTGCCCTGTGACTAGGCATTCCAGAAGGGCCAGAGAAGAGCTCCGCGGCTGTTCCACAGGCAGAGCCGCAATGGGAACCTGCCTGGACGGCGATTTCAGCTTCCTTTCTGAGACACACACCCAGACCCTAGCTATTCTTTCTACCAAGGGACTTAGAAGCCCAGTCCAATGGGGCAGGCCTGTAATCCCAGCACTTCTGGGAGGCTGAGGCAGGGAGGTTACAAGCTTGAATCCAGCCTGAGAAACGTAGCAACTTAAACAGACCCTGCCTCAAGAACCAAACTAAAAAAATGGGCCGGAGATGAACCTCAGTATAAAGGCTCAATCCCCAGTACTAAAACAAACAAAAAATTAGACTTGGACATGAAGATTCAAGGATGTACTTAATGCTGGAAGGAGGCATCACCTGATATGACTCTGTGAGGTATGTAACTCTTCTAGAGATGTCCCAGGGCAGATAGGACACTACCTTGTCATGAAGGGGACAGGTCACCATGACCTGCAAGAGAAAGTTCTCCACAGAAAGCTGCCAATTTTCTTTCCTACTATGAGATTTTGACCTAGTTCCCAGAAAGGTATGCCTTGTAAAAAAGGTTCCCACCTTTGGAGCCGACCCTGCTGTGTCCCAGAGGGCTGCTATGATTACCTCCATCTGATCATCTGACACTAATTCATTCATTCAGTCCGTCTGTCTGTCTGTCTTCCTTCCTTTTTTTTTTTTTTTTTTTTTTGTGGCAGCAGGGATGGAACCCAGGGCCTTCATTCGGAGCTACACTCCCAGACCATTTTCCTTTTGGATTTAGACAGAGGATCTCACGAAGCCACAAAGTTGCCCAGGCGGGGCTTAAACTTGGAATCATCCTGCCTCCGCCTCCCAGAGTGCTGGGGCTACAGGCATGTACTGCCAGGCATGGCTTCATGTTCTGTGTTAACCAGCACTATAATAAGCAGCAGTGCTGTCTACACAGGGCTAGTGCCCTCAGGCTGCCCGCTCTGAGGTGCACACAGGATTGCCAGGGGCCCCTCCTGAGGTGTGAGCCTCACCAGGTGGGGCCCCAGCACCGGGTTTTCATTAGGAAAGCAAATCCCTGGCCTAAGTAAGACAAGCTAAAAGTCCCTCTTCCTGCCTTTCCCCCCATGAGGACTCTGAATGTCACAAAAGGAGAATCTGAACAAAAGTGGCAACTTCTCTCCCTCTGAGATTGGCTGGCCCTGAACTCCCTATGTGGCCAGGCTGGCCTTGAACTCAAGGTAATCCTCCTGTCTCTCCCAGCCTCCCAGCACTGAGTATCATAATTACAGGCATAGGCCAGCACCACCACACCCAGCTAATTTACTTCTTTTTAAAGCATTGGCTGAACAAAAAGAGACTAAGACAAAAGATAGCAGTGGTGACACAGCAGGATTCCAGAGTGGCCTCCCAGGAGACAGATCCTGGCCCTGCACTTCCAGACCTTCTGGAACTTCCTGGGACAGGACCTGGGGCTGTGGCTGGCTCAGTGTCTGGGGCTCCCAGGAAGGCTCTGACTGCAGACTTCCTGCCCGACTTGGGCTCAGCTCCAGGTATTCATTCAGAGAGACGCAAGTAGGTGCTCCGCTAAGATTCTCCCACCCTTGGGCTCAAGCTCTGCTTCCCCTCAGAGGTGCCAAGCACGGCTGCTCTGTGGTAAGGACTGCGCTCTCCTGAGGGGAGACAGCCGCCCGCAGTCGTCTGCAGGTCACTGTTAGGAATAGGATGGAACTTCTGCTGGGCTCAGTGGTACAGACTGGTCATCTCACACTCTGGGAGGCTGAGGCAGAAGGATCACAAGTTCAAGCCCAGCCTTGCCCCCTTAGAAGTCTCTGCCACTCTACCCTGTCACCTGCATGCAACTGCTAATGCCACTGCCAAGATCCCTGGCTATCACTTGGATTGTCCCCAGGGAGGGCTGCTCTTACAGACGGCGCCGGGGAGGCTGCTGGGCGTCCAGGGCAGGGCTGTGTGGCATCAGTACCCTGGTTATCCACAGTCCACGAGAGTAGACACCCCGGAGGCGTGCGCACCCCTCGGCTTCTGGGAGGGCTTTGGCCCATGAGCAAGAGCTTCGTATTTTTGAACCACCAGAAAGGAGAAGTGTGCGTGCAGCTCACGCCTGTAGCTATGTCAGCACCAGCTATTTCCCCTCCCTGAACAGCTCCGGGTCGGCACCTTCCACGACCCCCCCATTCTCCAGTGCTGGACCCACAAAAGGAAATGGAAGGACAGGATGGGAGTCGACTGGAGAAAAGAAAGAGGAAAGGGTTTAAAAATAAAAAGTATGGAGCCAGGCGTGGTGCAACAGGCCTATAACCCCCGTGATTTGGGAGGCTGAGGCAGAAGGACTGTAAATCTGCAGTGAGCCTTGACAACTTAGTGCCACCGACCTTAAAATAAAAAATAAAGAAAGAAAGAAACAGGGATCAAGCTCAGTGGGGCAGCAGCCATGTGTCTATAGAGACAAAGTCCTGGGTGTCTAGAACCACCAAAATAAACTTTTTTTTAAGTACTGGGGACTAAATTCAGAGCCTTCATATGAGCTATCTCCCTAGCCTTTTTTATTTTGTATTTTGAGACAAGGTCACTCTCTCTAAGCTGCTAAGACATCCACGCAAAGCTTGAACTTGGGCTCCTCCTGTCTCAGCCTCCCTCGGCAATGACATTACAAGCGTTTGCTGCCACTGTTCCTGGTTTGCTGGACATTACATTTCAACAATCACAGTCCTTCCAACTTATGGGCATAATTTTCTAAAGAAAATCCCAAAAGTACAGGAAACAAAAGCAAAATTTGATAAATGGGATCATATCAAACTAAAGAGTTTATGCACAGCAAGGAAACAATGGAGGGGAGACAGAACCTACAGGATAAGAGACAGGGTTATCAGATAGTCATCTGACAGAGGGCTAGTATCCAGAATAAATAAAGAACTCAAAAGAACTCAGGAGCAGAAAAACCCAAGTAACCCATTTTAAAAATGGGAAAACGATCTAACAGATACTCCTCAAAACATATAATTGGGGTAGGGCATATCTCAGTGAATGGAGCACCTGCCTAGCGTATGCAAGGCTCTGGGTTCAATCTCCTGGCACCACATACAAATTAGCTGGGCATGTACACTTGCAATCCCAGCACCTGGGAGGCCGAGGCAGGAGGATTTCTGAGTCCAAGGCCATTCTGGGCTACATAGTAAGTTCAGGGCCAGCCAGGACCCGGAGAGAGACCTTGACTCAAAGGGGGCTGGGGGTGGGCGTGGGGATGTAACTCAGCGTTACAGTATTTGCCTAGCATGCGCAAAGTCCTTGGTTCAATCCCTGTATGAGAGAGAGAGAGAGAGAGAGAGAGAGAGAGAGAGAGAGAGAGAGACAGAGAGAGACAGAGAGACAGAGAGAGAGACAGAAACAGAGAGTAGGAGAAGGGTAGGAGGCCAAGCAGCAGCTCTTGTCTGTTTTCACCCTCTTTCCTCTGCCCTGCTCCTGCGAATAAGGAAACGGCTCAAAGCATGAGAGTAAGAAGCAAAAGGAGCAGGCAGGGGTGAGGCACCCTGTCCCCAGCCAGCAGACAACAGCTGGGTTCCAGGAAACCTCACAGGGGCCTCTGGCTACACCAGGCCCGGCACACCATGCTCAAGGGCTGGCCAACCACCACCACTTAACACAGCTAGTGACAAGGAGCTCACTACCATATCGATTTGTGTGCGGATCAGTGTTTTAGAAATTTGTAACTGGGCCCAGTGGCATGGGCCTCTAACCCCAGCACTCTAGGAGGCTGACGCAAGAGGATCCCAAGTTTGAGCCCAGCCTGGGTGTCTCAGTGACTTAGTGAGTATCTTAGTCACTATTTGTTGCTAGACCCAACACCCACACTGGGAAAAGGAGGAAAGGTTTATTCTAGCTCAGTTTCAGGTCCATGATGGGAGCTGGCAATGGTGGAAGCACATGGCGGAGGCCAAGTGGGAGACAGGCTGTGCCCGGCACAGCAAGGCAGGAAGCAGAGAGTGAGGAAGGGCTGAGCCAGTGCACATCCCTCCAGTCGGTGCATTCTGACCAGGCCCCACCTCCTACCAGCACTGGAAAGCCACATAAAATCCACAACATCCAGAAATATGAGGCATTTGGGGGGCATTCCAGATCCAAACCAAAACAGGAAGATACTGTCACAAAATCCAAAAAAAAAGTAAGAAAGAAAGAAAAAGAAAAAAGAAAAGAAATTTGTTCCTGTCCTGTGCAGGCTTATAGCACCCAATCGTGGGCCTCAGCTCTGCCAGGTCTAAATGACCACGTCCTGTGCCAATCTTCTCCGAGTATGCCAGAGTGGTCACCATGCCCTGAGAGGCTCCCTGCAGGGCAGGACAGGACGGGACGGGCACTCTCTGCTCCTCTGACTTGAATCTCCACATGTAAGTGGAATAACTCAAAGCAAAGCTGCTGCCACGTAAGCATTGGTGCCCCATTTCTCTGTCACGCAACATTCTGACCAAAGACTAGCAGGCCGCGGTCCTTACCGATTGAGGAAAGCATTTCCGAAGCGGCTAAGTTTCCGAAATGGCTTTTTGGGGTCCACAACTAGGGCGTTCCCGGGGGTGCTGCCCTCGGTTTCCCCGTACATCACAGCGATGAAGGAATCGGTGGTAGGCTCAGGGCCGATCCTCATGCCTGGGAAATCCTGCTCCAGGAGGTACCTGGGAGAAGGAAGAGAGAAGCAAAGCCAGCTCAGCACAATGCCACAAACAAGTGGCTACAAAGTACCCTAGGGTTTCCTAGTTTTTATATAATCACTGAAAAACCTAGAAGTATTAATCCCCCCAAAGGAGGAAAAATTGGCAGTTTATTCTTGCTTAATCCAGATCTATGCATGGTTTACTAGAAATGGAGACGAAGGCCTCCATGATGAGCTGCACCCCGTACCACGTTTTCGTTTTAATTTTGAGACAGGGTCGTGCTGAGTCACTAGGTTGCCCAGGCTGGGTTTGAACTTGCAATCTGCTTGCCTCAGCCCTCTGGAGTGCTGTAATTCCAGGCCTGGCTCAGCATGCCCATTTATGGTTCTACTAACACAAGAGGCACCCCCCTCACTCTGCCACATCCTGGGTTGGCCACGGCTCGCCCACCCACACTGCAGTCATCCTGGTGTCTGGACCGCACTGACCAGTGTCATGGCCTGGAAGGCAACTGAGGTGCCGGGGGCCCAATCCGACCGCCCCTGCCAGGGAGATGACATTTCACCTGGGGAGAGAAAGGTCCAGGGAAAGACCCTCAGCCTTTCTGCAGCTCCCCTCCAAGGGGGAACAAGTTTGTTTCTAAACTATTTCTTTGTTTCTAAGAGTTCTGACTGGCAAGGAAGGCCTCAAACACAATGTTGCCATCTTTCTAAGAACCAGCAAGGAAGCCACCTGTAAACCTGTTTTAAATAAAAGGGAGACTTGGAAGGCTGAGCTCTCAACTTATAATCAATGTCATTGATAGTGTTAACTTGGCCTGAAGTTTCTAGAATTCTGTGAGTGCCAGACTAGATACACCACTTTAAGATGTCCCCTAAGCAAAAAGTAATCCAGACAAAAATCTGGTGATACAGCAGCACGTAAAGCAAAGGCGCCAGCTGTTTCCACGCACTGCTGTTTCATGTAACACTCATGGGCACGCAACACCATCCTCATTCCACAGGCTCAGAGAGGCCAGCAGCTTGCCCAAGGTCACACAGCAAGTGCCTGGAGGAGCGGCACAAACCTCTACTGCTGTACTACTGCTCTTTCCAAGCACACATGGAAGGCATGCTGCTGGACTGCGGAACTTGAGATGTCTCCGTTTTTAACCTTTTATTTATATTTTAAGATGTTGCTCAGGCGGGTCTCTAACTCGCAGGCTCAGATGACCCTCCCCAAACAGCCGGAATACAGGTCAACGCCACCACGACCAGCTTTCCAGACTCTTTTTCTCGAGACAGGGTCTCACTTTGTAGTTTAGGTTGCTGGCCTCAAACTCATGACAATCCTCCTGCCTCAGCCTCCCAAGGCGTAGGACTACAGGTGTGTGCCACCACACCCAGTTTATGTGGTGCTGGGGAACTGAACTCAAGGCCTTGTGCTTGCCAGGCATACGCTCTAACTGCTGTGATATTTCCTCAGCCCCTCCAGATATTCTTTAACTTGGCCGTAAATTAGTGGCTTGCTCAGAGATGAGCAGAAATGGCAATATTCACAATCCTCATCTTGCGGGAAGGGAACTCCCCAACCTGCTCTGAGTAGTCCCCTGGCTTCTCTGTGGAGGCAGGGCCAGCTCCCCAATTCTCCCTGGAGAAAAGGTGGGGCAAAGGCATGCTATTATTTCAAAATGTGTTCACATGTAATTTTAATTTTTCTAAAACATTCTCAATCAAAACCTTAGTCTAAGCTAAGTGTGGTGTAGGCTTGTAACCCTAGCACTCAGGAGGCTGGAGCAGGCGGATTGCTGGGAGTTCGAGACCAGCCTGGGCTACAGAGCAAGACCCTGTCTCAAGACAAAAAGAAAAAAGGGAATTCTTTAACAAGCTGAAACATTTGCTTTTACCAGTTCTTATAAAATCCCACAGAAACAGTAGAAAGGCTGGGAAGAACTCCGTGAGCACATCTCAAGGCCGGAACAGCCTATCTGAAGTGTTTGGAGTGTTTGGGACCTCCAGTCTAAAGTTGTGGGGAGCACAGCCAGATTTCAGGGCTCAGCTGCATACTCAGTATCCAACTGGGTTCCACGTCCTCTGGCCCGAGGGAGACATGGCCAGGATTCCACTAAGGCTTCAGCAGGGCACACTGGGGACACAGCAGGACATGGGCAAACAGCACGCAGGACTGTGGGCTCCCGGCAGCACACATGGGTGCCAGCTCCCTGATGGGCCATGTCCACGTACTAGCTGACGCTGGACAGCCACTGTTCAGAGGACCAGCGTCAATCACCAGCAGTGGCTGGCAGGTCCAGATCCCGTACAGTTGTTCCATACTCCAGTGATACAGATGAGCCAGGCAAGAGCCCTACTGCCAGCCTTTTGGGGGAACGCTCAGGGCTGACTTCCACCTTGGTGGCCCGCTCCCTGTGGCCCATTCTCCTGCTCACCCACCAGGCCCAGCAGGAGCAGGGTTCTCCAGGTTCCAGAGCCCAGTGCCGAGAACAGCCCGGGCGGGAAGGAGGGACCCTGCAATCGGACAGGATGTCTCCCCGGAGAGGGCAACTCACTATAAAAGGTACTGAAGCCAACGATCACTGCCTAGTAGTACCTCAATTACCTCCTCATCCATTATTTTTAATCCCCCCCCCCTCAGTTCTGAGGAGTAAACTAAGGCTTTCTCCACGAGCTACATCCCTGCTCATTTTACTTTTTAGTTTGAGACAAGGTCTCACTAGTTGCTAAATTGCCCAGGCTGGGCTCAAACTTGTGATCCTCCTGCTTCAGCCTCCCAGAGTGCTGAGATTGTAGGCCTGAGCCACTGGGCTCCACCTGATGTGTCATTTATACATAAACGCACAGCAAATGCCACTAGATTTAGTATAACGGGCGCTTCGAGGAAAAGCCAGACTTATATTATTGTTTAAAGAAAAGCACGTGTTTCTCACTTTCAAGCTTATGTTGTCACAGCAGCTAGAATTTCCTACCTAGCAGCCTTGCCAGGCAGTCCTGTGCTTTTTAAAGCAGGCTGTAAATGTGAAACCATCTGAAATACAAGGGGATCCTCAGCTGTGACCTAAGTCACTCTGTTTCCAGGACTCAGACAGAAGGAACTGGAATGGGAAGAACCATGATACAAAGTTCACTCTGGGCAAGTAATTTAAGTGATAATTTCTCCCAAGAGAATAAAAAGTCAAGATTCAAGGTCCAATTTCATTATTCAGGTAATACCAATTAAAGACAGAGTATGTTAATAGTATTTACATTTAATTAATTAATTCAGTGGTGCTGGGGATTAAGCTCAGGGCCTTCCCACTGAGCTACATTCCCAAGTCCATTATTTAGTTTTGATTTTGAGATATGGTCTCACTAAATCACTAAGTTGCCCAGGCGGGGTTTGAACTTGGGATACTCTGGCCTCAGCCTCTTGGAGTGCTGGGATTACAGGCCTGTGCCATTGGGCCTGGGTATTAATAATTATTTTAAAGCCTGTAATACTGCTGGGGAGGGGGCCATGAGACACTTGCCTACGTTGGTGGAGAAAAACTGGTACAGTTGTTTAGAAGGCAGAGAAGGATTAGTGCAAGAAAATGATTTGTTGGTGGTCACCTGCAAGGCCCACAGGGACGTGGAGCCCATGTTAGGAACACAACTCACTCCACGATGCTGACGTGAGACCTGCTGGCAGGCTTATCTACAGAAACATGTCTGTACTGACCACATGGGCAGGTGCGCCGACCCTGGCAGGTAGGGCTAGGCACTGATGATGTGTGGCCTTGCCAACTCGGCAATCTCAGGGCTAAAACACTGACATGCAAATGGAACTGGCCATAAGGCGATGCTGGCAAGAAGAGACCCAGCACTCCGTAAAAATGTGAAAAATAGCATAAAAACCCAAGCTCTGAAAAGCTCAGACAGGAACACCAGCATCCTCAGCCTTGCAGGACTGACTCCCTGACTCGGCGTCTCTCCACTGGGGCTACCACCCTGATGGACCTCTGCGGATTTCCTCCAAGCTGGACCCCTGGCCGCGGACGCCACCTTGGACTTGAGTCATCCAACCTTGGGACCTGGGTGAGGTTCTCTTTAGACTGAGGCTCCCCTTGAAGGTCGAGACTCTTTTAGAGGCTTGCTATCCTTCCCTCTTTGATGTGTTATGTGTGTGTTACTAGTTTACATTTGTATTCCTAGTTGCTAATTGGGTTAATGAACTAAGTGTGTGTAATAAATATTTAAAAGACCAGACAGACTATTGCGTCCGATTCCAATGCCATTAACATAAAACATGACCATTGTTCATGACAGCCCATCCCTCCTGGCTGACTTCTCCAGGCTCCTTCTCCAGGCTCAGTGACCAGGCCTGGGGCTGCTCTAAGCTGACTGCCAGGAAGGGTTCTGCTGTAACCCACAGGCTTTTATGTCACCTTGCTGGGCAATCAGGCACAGCACGCGGCAATCACTACTGGGAGGGAACCAAGAAGGGCCAAGATACCAAGCATGTGACACGGAAAGGTGACAGTGAGGTGTGAGGTTCAGAACCAGCAGCCTGGAGCAGAGGGTCTGACAGATCCCAAGGTGACAGGCACCCAGGCCAACAGGCCCTGCAGCCCGTGAGGAGACCAGGCCGACCCACCGACTGCATTATACCTTTCTTTATGGCCACCTCTGAGGCCCCCTGAAAGCCAGGCACTCCAGGAACTCTGTTCCTACCTGCAACAACTTGAGTTCTGATGAATGAGAGGCGCATGAGGACTACAGAAAGCAACCCCGCGAGCAGCACTGGGCGTCCAGGCCTGCTGAACGCTAGAAGCTTGGCTTTTCCCCTCCACCGCCTAGCTCCCTCTCCTGCATGCACAGAAGCCTGCCGTTCTGAGCAGTGACTGCTTCAGAAGTCCCAGGCAAACCACATTGGGATTCCAAGCCGCTGGGCAGAAGGGCAGGGTGGCTGGGCGACGTGACTTCTCCCTCTCCTGGTCTGCTGAGGTCCCCAGCCCAGCCTCATCCAAGTGGTTTCTGGGCACAGACTCCAGACGCTGATCTGCGGAAGGTGTGGCAGCCTACACCACAGTCCCGGCACTCAGGGAGGGGGTTGAAGCAGGAGAATCACAAGTTCCAGGAAGTGCCTGGAAGGTCAGCCTAGGCTACATGGTGAAACTCCCCCTCAAAAAAGAAAAATATAAAGAAGGAAGAGGAGAAGAAACATTTGATCTGAACCAAGTGCAAACGTGGACAATGTCTTTTCTTTCATTTCTTAGGCCAAATTTTTTTGGGGGGTGGTCCTGGGGATGGAGCCCAGGGCCTTCTCATGGAGCCACATCCCCAGCCTGTTTTTATTTTTGATTTTGAGACAAGTTCTCACTAAGTTACTAAATTGCCCAGGCTGGACTTGAACTTTATTTTATTTTATTTTTTGCGATAGGGTCTCACTCTGTAGTCCTGGCTCGTCCTGAACTCACTATGGAGCCCAGGCTGGCCTTGGACTCACAGCAATCCTCCTGCTTCAGCCTCCCAAGTGCTGGGATTACAGGCGTGCACCACCAGTTTATGTGGTTTATGTGATGCTGGGGAACCAAACTCAAGGCTTTGTGCTTGCTAGGCAAGCACTTTAACCACGGTGGCATTCCTCCAGCCTCCCTGGACTCAAACTTGGAATCCTCCTGCCTCAGCCTCCCAGAGTGCTAGGATTACAGGCCTGTACCACCAAACCCAGATAATTTATAAAATGAGACTGAGTTTATGTGTATTAACTGTTGGGAAGTTGCACATATGGCATTTTTACTGGTGACACTGGAGCCACTATGTTACTAGGAAAGGGACTGGAAATAGAGGTTAACCTTTCCACTGTGATTTATCTTGACCTAAGAAGTGACTTCTTATAAGATACTTCCACTGTCCCCAGCACCAGATAAACTGGGTGTGGTGGCGCACGCCTGTAATCCCAGCACTCGGGAGGCTGAGACAGGAAGATCACCATGAATCCAAGGCCAGCCTGGGCTCTGAAGTGAGTTCAGGACCAGCCTGGACCACAGAGCAAGACCCTGTCTCAAAAAAAAAAAAAAAAAAAAAAAAAAAAAAAAAAAAAAAAAAGATACTTCCACTGCTTAACCTATTCTCCTGTTTAATCCACGACATGATACTGGGAGAAGAACTGAACATTTACTTTGCTGAAGTCCAAATGGCTTGGAATAAATATGTCTCCGACCACCACTGCTAGATACCGACAGGGCTGGACGAATAGCACAGCAGTGAAAGCACTGCCTAGCAAGCCCAAGGCCCTAAGGTTCGGTTCCCCAGCACTACATACACCAGGTGTGGTGGTGCATGCCTGTAATCCCAGCACTCAGGAGGCCGAGGCAGGAGGATTGTGGTGTGTCTGAGGCCAGCCTGGGCTCCACAGTGAGTTCAGGACCAGCTTGGGCTACAGAGTGAGATCCTGTCTCAAAAATAAATAAATAAATAAATAAATAAATCAAATAAAAATCACCACCATACAGGTTATTCTGAAACTCTGCCGTGCAGTTTATGCATTTCACACAGTCATCTTGTCACCTCACTCTCACTGTCACTGAACCAGGTAGTTTCATCCTTGGCCTCTGGAAGAGAAAGGCTCTGATGGTCAGTTAAGCGGCTCACATAAACTGCATTAGTTTAAGATCATGACATCTTTGAACATTTAGTTATATTCCCATCCAGTCATTTCTCTGTAAATATACTTCTTCATAAAATTAAAATGCTTGAACAAATTTTCATCTAGGCTTGTCACCACTAATTTTTTTTTCCTCATGCCAATAAAAATTCTTCAAAAATATGTCTTAGGTGGGCCCAGTGGCACAGACCTATAACTCAGCACCCTGGGAGGCTGAAACAGGAAGAGGTTTGAGCTCAGCCTGGACAATTTATCAACTTGGCAAGACCCTACCTCAAAAACGGGCTGATGGTATAGCTCAGTGTGAAGGTCCTTAGCACATACACAAAAAAAAAAGAAAAGAAAGAAAAAAGGAAAAAGAAAAAAACCCCTATGTTTCATTTTCCTTTAGTTAAATCACTGACCTACTATCAGGACTAGTCCTTGGGCGATATCATCTTTGGAACTGCTGTGCCCATTAAGGGAAGGGACATTAACCTGTTGAACCAAAACACTGGAATTTTTGTGGGTGAAGACTCACACTTCTGACTATTTTTCCACCTACGGCTGAAACTCAAACTCCCCAGGGATGAGAAGCACCTGAAACCCACTGCCATCTAGGCTCTGGCCACTACCTGTCCCCTCATCTGAAAGAGAATGGAAAAAAAAAAAAAAGAGGAAGATTGTTGGAATCACACCAGTCCTGCTCATTTCCCAGTTGTTCATTCCCTCATGCAATGACCATGTAGAATGTTTTTGATATTGTGACTCTGGGAGGCTTAGGTAGGAGGACTTCAAGTTCAAGCCCAACCTGGGCAACTTAGCAAGACCATGCCTCAAATTAAAGATAAAAAAAAGAGCTGGAGATAGAGCTTAGGGCAAAAGCTCTGATTTCAATATCCAGTGCCACTAACTAACTAAATAAATATCTGACAACAGAATATCTTTGCTTGCACAGTCTTTAATCTGGAAGTACTCTTACATCTTCACTAGTGTAGGGCTTATAGAGCAAAAATCCTTCCAAGGTTACCTGACTAGGGAAAACTTTTTTCTTTGAACATGTATTAATAAACTCCCAAGACTGCCTTCTGGAGAACACAGGTGAAAGAAAGGTTTAAAATGCATTTAAATGAACTATAAGAGGATACGGAGTTATCATACTGTGTCTGATGTAGCTTCTATCCAGAGGACTGTCAGAGCTGGGCCTGGAATGTCCCCCAAAGCCTCATGTGTTTGGAAGGTGACTCAACTGTGGGAGTTAAGCCAAAATATCCTGCACTGCTAAGGGGGAAGGGGCGGGCCACTGGGGCATGACCTAGAAGGGTGCCTCCCTCTGAGCTCCACCCTTTTCTCGGTCTCCTGGCCACCATGCCCCGAATAGCTTCTCTCCAGCTGGGCCTCTGCCACGTCCTCTGACCATTACCAGCACCCATGAATGGACTAAGACCTTCTGAAACTCTAAGTTGAAATGAACCTTTCCTCCCTTAAGTTGTGGGTGACTATTTCCTGAGCCAGAATAAACAAATATTTCCCAACCATAAAATAAGACATCAAAAAATAGGAACAACTGTTAGGTTGAATTGCAAATATTAAATATATCAATGTATAAACTTATTATACAAAGTTAAAAGGCAAACTTCCAACTGGAAGAACACTAATAAGAGTTAGCACAAACACTGCTATTTCATTCTTGGGAACATAGTCCCAGCACTCTCGGAGGCTGAGGCAGGAGGGTCACAAGTTTGAGCCCAGCCTGAGCAACTTAAGTGACTCAGCAAGACCCTGTCGCAAAACTTAATAAAAACCAGGCTGGGGATGTAGTTCATTGCAAAGGCCTAGGGTTCAATTTCCAGTATCTGAATAAATAAACAACATTTCAAATGAAAACTGGGCAGTTCACAGACAATTTGCAAAGAAATATAAATGATTTTATATTTTTATAACTTCAACCATGGTCACTAGTAAGAAATAAAAGCAAATTAAAAGAATACTTTTCCCATTAAACTTTGTTATGCTAATACTTAGTTTTACCTATAGCTTTTGTGAAATAGTGATCTACATATTTCTGGTAGGAGTTTCCTTTGGAGTAACTCTTTCTTTCTTTTTTTTTTTTCTTTCTTTTTTTTGAGCCAGGGTCTAGTTCTATAGCCCAGGCTGGTCCTGAACTCACTATGGAACCCAGGCTGGCCTTGGACTCTGGGCAGTCCTCTTGTCTCAGCCTCACCACTGCTGGGGTTTACAGGTGTGCTCCACCATGCCAGGCATATGTGGTGCTGGGGAACTGAACTCTGGTACTTAGCATGTTGCTTAGCACTTGCTAGGCAAGTGCTTTAACTGCTCAGCCATTCCTCCAGCCCCTGGAATACCTTTTCTAAAAAGAGTATATACACGGATACAAATTGTTGTACATTTATGACTACATGTGTGCAAGTCTGTACACTACTTTATGCTCAGGCTATTCTAAGATAAAAGCTAGAAATAAAATTTTATGACCAAAAATGCTTACTATAACATAATGCCTAGTGGCCCAAAATTGGAAACAACTTAACTGTTTCCAACTGTCCTACAGCATATGATGCAATCACTGGAGTCACTTTTGATGATTACAGAATGACAAAACTGCTTATCATATTAATTAAAGAAAAGTCAATTTACTAAATTGGATTTATCATGTACCCCCCAGGTCAGTGAGCATGACTTCTATGTCTTCAGCTATGTCATTGCCAAATATGCAGACAGATGGAGCTTGGAACAGGTGGTAAGTTCACCAAGCAGGCCTCCCACCAGGCCTCCCACTGCTGGGCCAAGCTTCACCCTTTCACGCTTCAGGGTCCAACCAGCACTATTCTATTGACTCACCCCTCAGGTAGCAAAGGTTCTCCTGGATGTGTCTACTGAAGAATCACTTTTGGCACTCTGGGAGGCTGGGGCAGGAGGATCACGAGTTCAAGCCCACTATGGGCAACATAGTGACTTAATGAGACCCTGTCTCAAAATCAAAAATAAAAACGGGCTGCAGATGTCACAGAGAAACCAACTCAGTCGCTCTGAGATGGATCCTAGTATTTTTGTTCCAAAAGGTCTCTGAGAGATTTGGAAGTAGAGCCAGATAAATGAAGCACAACTTTCTTGTTCATAATTTCCCCAAAGCTTGAAAGTATTCTGGATGCCTGGTAGAAATAACCTTCTAGAGGTCACATTAAGGAAGAGAGTCTTATAATTGAAAACACTCTTTGCAGGCTGGTAATGTGGCTCAGGGCTGAGCCTGTGCTGAGGAGGAGCAAGGTACTGGGTTTGATCCCCTGAGACACAGAACAGTGTACAGTGTACAAATATGCCCATCTGCCCTCTTTGCACCACTGCTGCCTGCTGTGTAAACAAGGATGTCCCAGGCCTTCACTGCCCCCTTTCAGGACTCGATCCCTTGTTCCTATTCAGGACACATTGCCCCTCTCACCCACCCCATTCTTTTTTGGAAAACAAGGACATTTGCCTGCTTCCAATTTCCCCACACCTTGTACATGTGCCATGTCTTCCAAGTCTCTGCATGGTTCTGTGGTCGCAGCTACAAGTTCTTTCCCCCCAAGGCACCTCGCCTGTGGGACTGACTTCTGTGGCCCTGGGGACTGAGCCACTTCATACGTAGCTACATCCCAGCCTGTTTTTTAATCTCTGGTTTTGAGATAGGGTCTCACTAAGTCACTAGGGTGCTCAAGCTGGGGCCGTGTGCAATCCTTCTGCTTTGGCCTCCCTGGTGCTGGGATGACAGGCTGGCCCCTCCCTCCTCTGGGTTTGGTCCCTCTACACAAGGCTGAGCTCCCTGCTACCATCAGTGGAACATTTTCTTTGAGAGAAAAGGAGGAAGCAAGATAAAGCTGGCACAGTTCTGCTTTCTGTTAAATGGCAGCCGTGGCCTGTCATTTCCTGCTTCTTTTACTTATTCTGATAACAAGGCCTTTTTATTGTCTGAGGTATTTTTGCCCTCGTAGCCCTCCTGAGCTTCCTGACCTTTTGTATCATCTATAAACTTTATTTCAACCTTGCATGTGAGTGGTGCTGTCCCTTTTTTCTCCATTAAACACCATATTTAAATGTTATTATTTAAATGTAATTTAAACATTTTAAATGCAATTAAAAACCACAATTATGTTATCAAGCATTTTTAATGAAAATATTTATCACACCTTAGCCTTCCCAACCTGAGCACCATGCATAGTGAACATGCTCGTGTCCTGACCACACTCAGGGGACAGACAAGGGGGTCACGTGGTGGCCATTTGTACCCCCTGCCTCCTTTCGCCCTTGTGTTCATTTATGTCTACTTTGTTTTCTTTGTGGCACACTTTTTTCTTTTTAAATTGTTAGGGCCTTCCCCACTAAGCTATAGCCCCAGGCCAGTTTTTATTTTTGATTTTGAGATGCGGCCTTACTAAGTTGCCTATCTAAACAGATTGGGCTCAAACCTGATAGCCTCCTGCCTCAGCCTCCCAGAGGGCTGGGATTATTAGCCAGTGCCACTAGGCCTACCCCTTTTTAAAATTATAGCATGTAGATACAGAAATTCTGACTGCCAGTAGTACAGGATTGTGGAAATTAAATAAATCCTAGGCTGCTTAGTGTTGGAAGACTTGAAGTAGGACAGAAGAAGCAAACGTGGACAGAAAGGAAAATCATCATTTAAAAACTGTCCTTTGAAGAAAACCTAACTTCGGGGTTATCTCTGACCACACCCTGTATCTTTACTCCCTAGGCTTGCTTGGTTTGTTTCTTCCAGGTCCAAGACACACAGATCCCACAAAGCAGCCTAGTTGACAGCCAAGGGCAGCAACCCGACCTTCTGGTGGAGGAACAGATTCAGGGTTCAAAGATTTCCAGGCAAGACAACTTAGATGACCCACCCCGGAGCCCAAGCGTCCCTAGCCCCAGGCCGCACTGCAGGGCTCTCCTGAGGGCGTCAGCGCTGGGATTTTCTCACTGTGTAGTCTTTAACTCAGTCTAGTAGATATACCCAGAAATTCTTTTTCCACAATGAAGTCAAGAGCCTTTACCAGGTGCAGGGGCACTTACCTGTAATCCTAGTACTCTTGGGAAGCTGAGGCAGGAGGATTGCAAGTTCAAGTCCAGCCTGGGAAACTTAGCAAAACCCTGTCTCAAAAAGAAAAAAAAATTTTTTTCTGCCCTTAAAGGCTGAATGGGAGGGCCCTGGGTTCAATCCCTAGCAACAAAAAGAGAGAGAGAGAGAGAGAGAGAGAGAGAGAGAGAGAGAGAGAGAGAGAGAGAAAAGCACCTGCCTGTCTTCTTTAGGGAAACTCCTCCGGCCCTGTCTGGTGACAAGCTGAACTGCTTGCCTGCTGGCTTTTTCTTTTTCTTTGTTTTTATGAAGATATAATTCACACGCCAGAAAGCCTCAGCCTTTAGTAAGCATGTGGTCTGTGCTGCTTTGTACACTCACAGCGGAGCGACCCACAGCCACCATCCGACTTCAGGGCATTTTTATCACCCCAAGAAGAAAGCCCATAGCTAGCACCACCCACTGCCTGTCTGCCTGCCCGCCGTGCCAGGACGACTCGGCACTGAACACGCAGTCGCAGGGCCGCTCACGAAGGGCTCTTCTTCTCCATTGCCTGTCCGTGCTTCATCAGGATAGACCGACGTTGTGGGACTTACTTGTGACTTCAGCTTTGTGTGCCATTGGTCCCAGCTGTTCTTATTCCAGTACCACATCCCATTGCTTACGATAGCTGCATTGTAAAATTTTGGAACAGGAAGTATGAGTTTTCCAAACTTTATTCTTTTTCAAGATTGTTTTGGCATTCTGGGTCCATAAGAATTTATCACTTTTCGCCAAAAAAAAAAAAAAAAAAAGAGAGAGAGAGAAATTTGACAGGGAATCTATTGGGTCTGTAGAACTGAGGGGAGGTGTTGCCATCTACCAACATGGATTTTCCACATATCTAGATCATAGGTGCCCAACCTCTGGGCTTGCCTGGGCCACACTCCGTGAAGAGGAAATGTCTTGGGCTGCATATAAAACACCTAATAAAGTTAACACAATTGATTTACCAAAAAAAAAAAACCACATAAAAAAATCTCTTATTGTTTTAAGTGGCACACGTCTGTAATCCCAGTATTCTGGCAGACTGAGGCAGGAGGACTGCAAGTTCAAGTCCAGCCTGGGCAACTCAAGGACTTTGGAAGACGCACCTCAAAACCAAAATAAAAACAGGCTGGGGATGTAGCTCCATGTGACGGCCTTGGGCAACATCCCCAGCGCAGGAAAGGAAAAAGAAGCTTAAGAATCTGTGTGCGGCCGCCTTCAAAGTCATACAGGCCACACGCAGGGTGAGGCTACAGGCTGGAGAAGCCTGATTTAAGTTCTTCATTTCTTCCAACTACATTTCATAATTTTCAGCACAGAAGAAAAAAAATTTTTTCAGCATAGAAGGCTTACATGTCTTTTATTAGGTGACTCCTAGTATCTTATTCTTTTGGATAATATTCTTTTTGTCTACTGTGAATGGAATTTGTCTTCCTAATTTCACTCTCTTACTGTAGAGAAATGCAACTGATTTTTGTGCCGTGGTCTTGCACCCTGCAACCCTGCCAGACTTGTTCGCACTGATATTTTTGGGGGGAATTCTTTAGCATTTTCTATATACAGGATCATGTCATTTGCGATAGTTTTACTCAATTTCCAATCTGGATGCCTTTTATTTCTTTGCTGTGTAATAATCCTGGTCCCTGCCTTACAAAGCCCAGAGCCTCTTGAGTGACGATCATTAGAATAAATTCCATGGGGCTAGTAGGGGATAGGGTACAGGAGGAAGAAAGAAAATGAAACTTTTTTTTTTTTGGAGACAGGTCTTGCTCTATCCCTGAACTCATGGCAACCATCCTGCATCAGCGTCGCGACTATGGGGATTACAAGTGTTGCATCACCATGCCTGGCTAGTTTTAGTGTGGTGCTGGGTCATCAAACCCAGGGCCTTGTGCATGCTAGGCAAGTGCTCTATCACTACATGCCTAGTCCTGAAAAATGAAACTCTTAAAAGCCACAAGGTGCAATACGTAGTTTAAACGAATTTCAGTGGGGCCTCACCACCTCTTAGTGGAAGTGTCTCTTTCAGCACCTGGGCTCAGGGATTTTTCTGGAGGAATCTTTGAGATCTGTCTTTCTCAATCTGTGCATGCAACATGGCTGGACCTAACATGTGCCCATCCTTGGCTGTCACAGAGTCTAGCAGGACACACGCACATCCCCTAGTGCCCATCCCTTCCCCTTTGCTGTGAGTTGAGCGGACTGGCCACCACTTCCTACCTACCACATGTCCTGTCTCTAAGGGAGACAATAGGGTGACCGGAGGACTGTCAGCACCGCGGTGACCGTCTCTGTCACATCTGAAGCTCCTTCAGGACCACGTCAGGGACCACAGGAGAGTCCGCCCACCCGCTCTCCAGTCCCCAGCTCTCCTGGCTCTGGGGTTCCTCCTGGAGATAGATCATCCACATGCAAATGAGCATACTTTCTTGATATTCTAGGCTCTCCGTGCATCCATGAAGGAAATATTCCCAGGGAACAAGGCGCATGCTCACAGGCCTCACTCCCGAACATCATGGCTCATCACGTGTCAGCAGGACTCCCAGTTCCCCTCAGGCACCTGACTAAAAGGGAGAGTCTGGCTTCAGTGAAAGTACAATTGCACACCAGAAGCTCGGCTGAGTGGCTTCTGTTCATGTCAGTGAAAGTCCCGCATTGCGTGGAATGTGCAGGAGCCAGGTGGTAAGAATCTGTGTGTGCAGACACCGCCACCAGCCAAATATGAGCTAAACAGGACCTAGCTGAGGCAGGATCCAGATGGTCAGCACCCTGTCCCCCCTTCCAAGTGCCTGGAGTTTCGGGACAGCTGCTTTCCTCTCCCAAAGCTGGTCACTTCCTCCTTGGTCTACCCTGAAATTAAACTCACACCTCCTATGGCCTCAGCAACCCTCCTGTCTAGGCTGATTTTCGTCCAACCTCCCAGGTCTGCCTCAAGCCCATCACTGAAGGATAGAGCCATGTACCCGGGGAAGTCCTCCTGAGCCAGTGGCGTCCTGTAAGGTGATGCCTGCTTCCCTGAAAGGGCCAGGATGTGGTCACCAGAAGCCAATCTCAGAACCCTTCTTAAAACTACAATTAGCTACTTTACACAACTTCCCCCAAAAAATAAAATAGAGAAAAAACTGAGAATAAATAAAAGAAAAAATAAAAGACTGGCTCATGCTCCTATGAGCTGAATTGTGCTATCCTATTTCAGGCCTGCTTATTGGCCAGGCTATGGAACACAGAGGGCCAAAGTGTCTCTGGGGCAGCACAGCATCAAGCAGGGCCTCGCTAATGACACAGGAACACAGCACGGGTAACACGGACAGGAGAAAATGGACACAGCCCTACCAATTCATGACAATGTGTGCCCTCATTAGTTGTGTGCTTAAAACAAAAATCCTCCCACTCTTACATCCTTGCTTGTAATACATTATTACCAAGACCTTAAATGTGTCACGTTTGCTACCTTTTCTGCATAGCCAGTACTGTATCATATCAATGTATCTATAGCCCATTTAGGAATGAAGGAGGGTACCCATGGCTAAACGTTCTGAACATGCCCAATCTTGCCTGAGTGCCAAGGGAGAACAGAATTAATATTAATTCAACCTCGTTTTTTCAGGTCTGCCTGTACATTCAATTTATAGGCTAAAATTACATTTCAATGCACTTGTGTTCACTTTGCGAAATTCACTGGTAGTGTATCTACAAGGCCTGAATTTTACGTTTCCTGTGGTGACAACTACTCTATCTGTGGAAACTATTTAGGTTACTGGAGTGGAGAAAAAAAGAGGTCACTACTTAACAGAAATGGCATGCTTCCCAATATAGATGTGGCTTTCTGAACACCTGTTGAACATCAAACGCTACATGAGCGCTTGTTAGAATTTCCAAAATCCTGGACCCAAATCTTAAATGACCACTTTGTTTAAACTGCTAAAGGGCCTTTCCCAGAATACCAAGTCTGCCTACCAAAGAAAGAGACTTTCATAGGCTGGTTGCCTTAGAAATAAACGCTCTACTTAAATAATAATCTGTTTTGCTATAAATTACTTCTCATTAAAAGTCACTTCAGAGGAAGCTGTGTGATTTGAATCACAGGGCCACCACAAAACTGCCTTCCGAGATACCACGAGCATGACAAATATTTTCGGTCGTCAAGGGTGAGGGCGGAGGTAATGACCCACCTAAGACACGGAAACTACCCGTAACGTGACACTCCCCCTCGGTCCCACAGGCTGGGACGGCGGCTGCCATCTTCGCTTCCTAGGGCCGCAGCAGCGGGATGTCCGCGTGCCTAGCCGGGGCGGCGGCAGGCAAGGAGCTCGGGCGCGGCGGGCGTGAGCGGCTTCCTCTACCGCACACGCGCGGCTTCATTCATTCGGTAACGTTCTGTGCCCGGCACGACCGCGCACGCCTGTCCCAGCGCCTCCACAGCGCACTGCGAGGGGCACACCTCGGCCTCCCTTCCCAGCCCTGTGCACCGCTCCCACTTGAAGATGCCAGCCAGCCCGGTGCGCAGCACTCCGGGGGCTGAGGCAGGAGGCCCGCAAGTTCAAACCAGGCTTGGGCAACTTAGAGATTTAGTGAGACGGTCTTAAAAAAATAAAGGCTGGCTGGGGAGAGAGCTCAGCGTGGAGGCCTGGGCTCGCTCCAACCCCAGGACCACAAAATTATCTATCTATCTATCTATCTATCTATCTACCTACCTACCTACCTACCTACCTACCTACCTATCTTTACAGTGCTTAGCATACCCGTCTCCCTCCTTCCCAAAGTTCCCAGGCCAGGCCAGGGTGACAGCAGAGAGGCGGCCAGGGGAACGCCTTCTCCACGGCAAGGAAGGGGCCTGGGAGCGACAGCCAGCCGGATCCGGCGGCGCGCCCAGGGGCGGGGCGGGAGGCATCCGGGCACCGCGCGCCCGGGCTGCCCGAGGTCTGGCGCGACCGGAGCCGGGAGCAGCGCGAGGCACCGGCGACGGGGCACAGGAGCCGCCCTCACCGGAGGCGGCCGCGGCGGGCCGGCTCACCTGATGAACGTGGTCTTGCCGGTGCTGTACTGGCCCACGAGCAGGATCATCGGCTTGTTGTCGAAGTCCGCGTCCTCCAGCGCCGGCGAGTGGAACTCGTGGAAGCGATACGCCTCCTCCAGCGGCAGCACCTTGCGCAGGTAGAGCGAGCGCAGGCCGCCCGTCACGGTCTGCACGGCGTCGGCGCCCCCCGAGCGCTCGCGCCCGCCCGCCTGCCGGCCCATCCAGCTGAACATCCTGCCGCGTCCGCGCTCCGCGCTCCGACCTGCTCCGGACCCGACCCTCTGAGGCTCGCACTCGGCGCCCAGCTGCGCGAGCCGCCGCGCCAGCCCGGCCCCGCCTCGCACCACACAGCCAATCAGCGGCCGCTACGTCACGGGCGTGCGTTCATTATTCAAAATAACTGTCTAGGTCCTTCCTCATTGGGCCTCTGCCAGCGAGGGGGGGAGTCGTCGGCCAATGGAGAGGAGGCTCTTAATGAATTATGGATGACGGAATCCCTCCCGCGGGCTAGGCGGGGTAAGGGGCCACTCGGGCGCGGTGGCTCTGGCGTCACCCCGAGGGCCTTGCTTGCGGCGGCCAGACCCCATCACTGGCCAGGTGGCATTGGCTTCCGGGCAAATCCGAGCGGGCACGACCCAGGCTCGGGAGGCTGTTCAGTCTCCGGGAACATTTGCTCGTTTCAGATGCCTTAGATGTAGATACTGGGGCGAAAAGTTGGGAAAGTTGACAGGCAGGTTCTTCCGCTGGCGGGGCGGCCCGCCGAGGTAAGTGACATGATTCGAAGGAAAGGAAGTGGACTCCCGTCCCTGCAAGTCGGCGGCTGGCTTTGCGTTGCCTTTTCTGAATTCTGGGTCAGCTGAAGGAAGGTCTTTTCTCCTCAGCTTATTTTTTTAAAGTGGAGATCTGCCCATCGCTCTCATGGCCACCTGATCCTCATTAGAGCCTAATTTCCAGAAACTGACATAAGAGAGGTTATCGTCACCGCCTAGCTGTGTTCTTTCTAGGTTAAAAAGAGACTCACCTAAGTGAAAATTCGGGGTAATCATCAGCCATCCCCTGTGGTGTCCCCTAGGTCAGAGTTCACGTGTTTCCCAGAGCCCTTCGCGGTGCTCCGCGGTGGTCATGAAAATGCAATCTCCGTCCTCTTCCTGGACCCACTAAGTTAAAATGTTGGAGAGTGCAACGGGTGTCAGGTGATTTTTGTGTGACCTGCATGTAGGGAAACACATTACTTCTTGAATTTCAAAGAAATACACCTTTGGGTGCCGGAGGGATGGGGTGGGGCCCAAGGCTACATTTTTAACCAAGCACCCAGAGGCTACCAGTACCGCTGTGGGCACATACTGCAGTTTTAGTCACAATGACCAAAATTTGGGTGACACCAAGATGTTCTTCAGGAGATGAACAGAATTATAGACTGGTATATCCAGACAAAAATCTGCTAGACCTCGTCAGTGGATTTAGTAAGGTTTCTTGACACAAGAACCAGCTGTATTTCTATTTATTAGAAATGAATGATGGAACATTGAAATGAAAAATCATTTCAGGCCTGGAGGAATGGCTCAGCAGTTAAAGAGCTTTCTAAGCAAGCGGTAACTCAAGCACTAAGTACCTGAGTTTGATTCCTCATCATCACATAAGCCCGGTGTGGTGGCGCATGCCTATAATCCCAGCACTCAGGAGGCTGAGGCAGAAAGATTGCCGTGAGTCCAAGGCCAGCCTGGGCTCCATAGTGAGTTCAGGACCAGCCTGGGCTACAGAGTGAGACCTTGTTTCAAAAAAAGAAAGAGAAAGAAAGAAAGAAAGGAAGAAAGGAAGGAAAGGAAAGGAAGGTTACCTCAAAATCATTATCACTTGCAATAGCATCAAAACTCTGAACTACTTAGAGATTTTTTTTGATGTACCAGATCTATATATTGAGAACTACAGCGCTGGAGGAATAGCGCAGGGGTTAGAGAGTTTGTCTAATGGGCACAAAGCTCGGAGTTCCATTCTCCAGCACCACATAAGCCAGGCATGGTAGTCCCAGCACTTGGGAGGCTGAGACAGGAGGATTGTTATGAGTTAGGGGCCAGTTTGAGCTAAATAATGAGTTCAGGATCAGCCTGGACTACATAGTGAGACCCTGTCTCAGAGAGAGCAGGGGGCAGGGGGACAACAAAACATTTCTGAGAGATTCAGAGAGAAATGAAGATCTAAATATATACTATATATTACCATGATCATAGATAGAAGACTCAATAATGTTAGGATTTTAATTTCCCTCAAAATGATGTAGAGAATTAGTGCAGTCCAAATAAAAATCTCAGCAGGCTTTTATTTTAATAGTGACAAAAAGATTCTGAATTTCATATGTAGAGGTAAATGCTTAGAATAACCAAAGCAATTAGAAAAATTGTAAAGTTGGAGCTCTTACACTATTTTAAGTCTTTATGAAGCTACAGAATTCACGACAATGTGGGATTGATAGAAATTTAGCTTAATAGTCATGCACTGCTTATGACAATAGCCCACGTAAAAAATAAATGGAACTTAGGGGATGGGGCATAACTCAGAGATTAGAGTGCTTGCCTAGCATGCCAATGCCCTGAGTTGAATTCCCCAGCACCACACTAAAAAATGTTATCCAGGCATGGTAGTACATGTCTGTAACCCCACCACTCAGGAGGCTGAGGCAAGAGGATTGCCATGAATTTGAGGCCAGCCTGGGATACCTAATAAGTTCAGGACCAGCCTAGACTACAGAGCTCTTAAGACTCTGTCTCAAAAGAAAAAAAAAAGTGGCCATCACATAGGAGTGTATCGCCTGGTGGCACCACAGCCATGTTAGTTTGTGTAAATGCTCTCTGTGAGGTTCACACAATGCGCTTCTCAGAGCTTAGCCTTATGTGCTATATGACTGTGTAGTAATGGGGAAATGCCTACAAATAGACCTGTGTCTGTGTGGCCAAGACAATTCGGTGGATAAAAGAAAAAGTCTTGTTAATGAAGAGTGGGAGAAAGGCCGGGGTTAGCTCAGCGATGGAGCTTGTGCTTGGTGTCTGTGGGGCCCTGGATTCCCCAAGCACCAAGCAAGAACAACGACAGAACTGCCTCAGACACTGTTATAACGATGGGACATTCAGGTTCAAAACTGTGAATTTTGTTTGATTCCTCATACCAAATGCAAAAGAATTAAGAATTCTAGAGCTAAATACAAAACATAATGTTATAACTTCTTGTAGAAAACATAGGAGAATTTTTTTATATCTTTGGGTTAAAGAAAGGTTTCTTTCTTTTTTGAGACAGGTTCTCGCTCTGTAGCCCAGGCTAGTCCTAAACTCACCATGGAGCCCAGGGTGGCCTCAGACTCAGGACAATCCTCCTGCCTCAGTGTCCCGAGTGCTGGGATTACAAGCATGCACCACCACACCCAGCTTGTGTGGTGCTGGGGAATCCAACTCGGGTACTTAGTGCTTGCTAGGCGGGAGCTTTAACCGCTGAGCCATTCCTCCAGTCCCAAGAGAACAATTTCTTATGACACCAAAGATACTGTGCAAGCCAGGCAAGGCAGTACAGGCCTCTAATCCCAGCACTCTGAGAGGCTGAGGCAGGAGGATAGCAAATCCAAGCCCAGTCCGGGCAACTTCATGAGCTCCTATCTTCAAAAAATGACTGCAAATGTAGCTCAGTGCCAAGGCCCTGGGTTCAATACACAGCATAAAAATTTTTTTAAATTACAAGTCAAAGAAAGAAAAACACCTGATAAATTGGAATTCATCAACATTAAGAATGAAAGGAGTGTTGGGAAAAGCTGAGGGCCTGACTCTTTGGTTAAAGCACTTGCCTAGTAAGTGCAAGGCCTGAGCCCAATCCCTCAGCACCACATAAGCCAGATGCGGTGGTGCACACCTGTAAGCCTAACACTCAGGGGGCTGAGGCAGGAGGATTGCATTGAGTTCAAGGCCAGCAAGACCTTGTCTCAAAAAAAAAAAAAAAAAAATGCTGGCACTTGTGAATCACAGGTCTTTTTCCGGAGGGAATTATCTTGAGGGTGTTTATCCCGAAGAAATAATGAATATGGGCCTGTAAGAATGGTACAGCAGTTAAAGTGCTTGCCCTGCAAGAACAAGGCCCTGAGCTGATTCCCCAGCACCACATAAATCTCGGCGTGGTGGCTGAGGCAGGAGGATTGTCCTGAGTCCAAGGCCAGGCTGGGCTACACCAGTGAGTTTAGGACCATCCTGGTCTACAGAGTGAGGAGGCCCAGTCGAGAGAGAGAGAGAGAGAGAGAGAGAGAGAGAGAGAGAGAAGTAAGTGATGGATTCCTGTGCAGTCACTGAAACCTGACAAGATACTGACAAGCTTGGCAAAAATATTAATGATCTACAAAATGCTCAGACTCTATTTTTAAGTGGATAAAGGCTAGATAATAAAAGTGTATGTGTGTGCACTTACTGTGGAAAACAAAAGATTGTTCCTCAAAAAAAAAAAAAAAAAAAAAAAAGCAGAGCTACCAGATGACGCAGCAATTTCACTTCTGGGTACATAGCTGGGAGAACAGAAGTCCTGCTTGGGGCGCAGGCCTGTACCCCAGCACCCCCGGGAGACTGAGGCAGGAGTGCTAAGGTTGAGCCCAGCCTAAGCAACTCTGTGACTTAGTGAGACCCTGTCTCAAAATCAAAACTAAAAATGGGTTGGGGATATAGCCCAGTATGGAGGCCCTGGGCTTGATTCCCAGTGCCCCCTCTAAAAAAAGTCCCCCTAGCAAAACAGAACAGTAGAAGGCTAGGTCTCGAGGAGGTATGTGCATACACATATTCTAGCGGCATTCTTTTCTCTTTTTTGGAAAATATTAAATTATTTATATTTTTTTCAAATTTACATACACATCCTTTTCCCCTTCCCACCTCTCAACGCCCCCCCCCCCCACATTTCTTCCCTTTCCACAAAGTCCGTCTTTTTACTTTCTTCCATTTTCTTTCGCTTTGTTTGTGGTTTGGTTTTCTCATATTAGAGAAAACATGTGATGTTTAACTTTCTGTGTCTGATTCATTTCGCGAAGCGTAATGGTCTCAAGGTACATCCATTTTCCTACAAATAATTTAGCTTTCTTTATGGCAGAGTAGTACTCCACTGTGTAAATTTACCACATCTTCTTTATCCATTCGTCTGTTGTTGGACATATTGGCTTCTTCCAAGATTTGGCTGTTATAAATTACGTTGCTATAACATGGGTGCACATGTATCACTCTTGTATGATGACTTTAACTCTTTTGGGAATATCCCCAGAGGAGGTCATGTGGCATATCTATTTTCAGGGTTTTTATTTATTTATCTTTTGGAGATAGAGTCTCCCTTTGTAGTTCAGGCTAGTTCTGAACTCACTATGCAGCCCAAGCTGGCCTTGAACTCATGACAATCCTCCTGTCTCAGCCTCCCAAGTGGTAGGATTACAAGTGTGTGCCACCACAACCACCTTATGTGGTGCTGGGGAATTGAACTGAGGTACTTAGTACTTGCTAGGCAAGCGCTTTAACCACTGAGCTACTCCTCCAGCCCTATTTTCAGTTTTCTGAGGAATCTCCATAGTACTTTCCATAGTGGCTGTACCAGTTTGCAGTCCTACCAGCAGTGTAGAAGGGTTCCTTTTTCCCCACAGCCTCGCCAGAATTTGTTAGTTTTTGTGTTCTTAATTGCAGCCATTCTTACTGGAGTTAGATGGAACCTCACTGCTACTTTGATTTGCAATTCTCGGACGGCTAAAGATGCTGAACATTTTTTCATGTATTTATCACCATTCAGACTTCTTCTGAGAACTGTTGATTCATTTCAGATGCCCATTTTTTTAATTGGGTCCTTTATTTTGGAAGATCTACTTTTTTTCAGTTCTTGGTATATCCTAGATAGCAGTCCTCTGTCTGAGGAGTAGCTGGCAAATTTTTTTTCCATTCCATAGGTGGTCTCTTCACTCTATTGATTGTTTCTTTTGCTAAAGCTTTTTAATTTGATATATTCCTATTTGTTGATTCCTGGTGTTATCTCATGTGCTTTGTGTGTTTTTTGAGAAAGTCCTTGCCTATGCTGTGGCTTCAAGGGTTTTTTCTATTTTTTTTTTCTTCTAACAAGTTCAGTGTTTCTATTTTAATATCTAAGTCTGACCTATTTTGGTGCATGGTAAAAGATGTGGGTCTGGTTTCATTCTTCTGCACATGGCTAGTCACTTTTCCCAGAACCTTTCGTTAAAGAGGCTGTCTTTACTTCAGTGTATTCCTGGCCCTTTTATTGAAGATCAGATGGGTGAAGGTCTCTGCATTCTTAATTCTATTCCATTGGTCCACCTGCCTGTTTTTGTGACAATACCATGTGGTTTTATCAATGTTGCTTTGTAGTATAATTTTTACCTGGTAATGTGATACCTCCTGCCATTGATTTGTTACTTAGGATTGTTTTGGCTATCGTGGGTCTCTTCTAGTTCCATATAAATTTTTGGATTAGCTTTTCTAGCTCTCTAGCAGCGTTATTTTTAATAGGAGGAGGCGGAAGCAGCCCCAAAGCCCATCACTGGGTGAACAGATAAACACAACAGGATTATAATTATCATCACCAGTATTATTTGGCCTTGCAGAAGAAGAAAATTTTGGCACATACAACAATATGGGTGAGTCTTGAGAACCTTATGCTAAGTTGAAGAAGTCAGTTATAAAAAGATGAATACCTTTGGGGCTGGAGAAATGGTACAGCGGTTAAAGCACTTGCCTAGTAAGCACAAGGCCCTGAGTTCTATTCCCCAGCACCACATAAAGCCATGCATGGTGGTACGTGCCTGTGATCCCAGCACTCGGGGGGCTGAGGCAGGAAAATTGCTGTGAGCCCAAGTTTAGCCTGGGCTCCATAGTGAGTTCAGGATCGGCCAAGGCTACAGAGCGAGACCCTGTCACAAAAAAGGAGAATATTTTATAATTTCTCTTTTCTAAAGTAGTAAAGGGGCTTGAGGAATAGTTCAGTGTTTAGAATGCTTGCCGAGTAAGCTCAAGGCCCTGAGTTTGATTCCCCAGCACCACGGAAGCTGGGCATGGTAGTACATGCCTATAATCCCAGCACAGGGGGGCTGAGGCAGGAGGATTGCTGTGAGGTGAAGACCAGCCTGGGCTGCATAGTGAGTTCAGGACCAGCCTGGCTTACAGAGTGAGACCCTGTCTCAAATAAATAAATAAATAAATAAATAAATAAATAAATAAGTGCAGTTCATGGAAACAGAAAGCAGGATGGGGTTATCAGGGGTTGCAGGAAGGAGGACCTGGGAGTTGTTTAACGGCTGTAGAGTTTCAATTTTGCAAAATAAAAAGTGAGAGATCTGTTGCATCATCATGAAAATGCCTAACCTTACTGAACTGTGCACTTTTTGAGACAAGGTCTCGCTCTATAGCCCAGGCTGGTCCTGAACGCACTATGGAGCCCAGGCTGGCCTTGGGCTCAGGGCAGTCCTCCTGCCTCAGCCTCCTGAGTGCTGGGATTACATGCCACACCTGCCTTATGTGGTGCTGGGGAATCAAACTCAGGTACTTAGCGCTTGATTTAGTGCTTGCTAGGCAAGCACTTAGCCACTGAGCCATTCCTCCAGCCCCAAGATGACACAACTTAAGTGTTTTTTTTTAAACCACTATTCTTAAAGTGAATTGGTTTTTCATTTGTTTGATTTCCTCAAGAGTTAACCTGAGGCTTGCAAATGGAGCCACGTCTCCAGCCTGAAATTTATTTTAATTTCGTTGAGATAGTTTCTCCCTAAATCACTAACTAGCCAAGGTGGGGCTCAAGCTTTCAGTCCTGTTACCTCAGCCTCCCACATCTGTAACTTCCCAGAGGTTACAGATGTGCGTCCCCACACCCCACTAAATGCCTAGGATTGTGTGTGTGTGTGTGTGTGTGTGTGTGTATACATACCTGTATATCTATATATGGATATGCATATCTATATATATCATATTTATATATCTATATAGATATGAATATATATATAATTTAAAGTACCTAAGCAAAAGATGGAAAGCATAAGCCCCCAAATGCTAAGCATCTCTGAGTTTTAGAATAATAAATGATCTTCATTTCCTCCTTATGTACATGAGCATTTTTCTAAATTTTATCCAATAATCATGCTCTTGTTTTATGGGTAGGAGGAAAATGTAGGAAAGCAAAAACATTGTATCTCACTTTTTATTTTGGTATGGCTTTCTTTTAAAAAGTCCATCTACAACCCTCAGCCAAGGCTTCCCTGGGTGGGAGCCTGTGTGTCTTAGTCTGCTATTCAGGTTCTGATGTTCAAACTGATATTTGAAATGCAGGGGGAGCAGCTCTCGCCATGAATGGGCTCTGTGGGGACCTTTGACACTGTGAGCTGAATGACCCTCCCTCCCTTCCCTTCCGGTGTGATGCTGGGTATCTTGTCACAGCAACAAGAAAGCAACTAAGACACATGCTCTGTAGCTTCGGGCACTGAAAGCAGTGACGGAGGCGGCAGCGCTTCCCCACACGGTCCTTTTATTCCAAGCTCAGCCAATACACTGATTTTACAAACCACCCTGTAGCTGGCTGCTCCGGGGTGTGTGTGTGTGTGGGGGGGGGGGGGGGGGGGGGGGGGGGGGGGGGGGGGGGGGGGGGTGAGAGTGGGGGGTGACTAGTTTCACAGGTCCCCTGGGACTCCTAAGGGAGTCCAGAGCTTTATGGCTTCAAGCTCATGGGGCAAGTGGCACAAATTCATTCCTAACTTTAACACGCAGGGGATCTGCCTTGTGGATGCCTGGGCTGGGCAACCAGAGAAGAGGCCTGAGCGTCCCAGGCCAGCTCCGTTCTGGGTGTTTGGAGACTGGACAGTCTCTGTTTCTTTCTTCTTTCTTTCTGTGCTTCCTTCCTCCCTCCCTCCCTCCCTTCCTTTCTTTCTTTTTTCTGTGTACTGAGGATTGAACCCAGGGCCTTTGCAAAAAGGGGCTGGGAATGTAGCTCCACGTGAAGGCCCAAGGCTTTTCTTTTCTTTCTTTTTCCTTTCTATCTGGTTGTTGTTGTTGTTGTTGTTGTTGTTGTTGTTGTTTTAATGAGGCAGGGTCTCACTCTGTAGCCCAGGCTGGTCCTGAACTCACTATGGAGCCCAGGCTGGCCTTGGACTCACAGGAATCCTCTCGCCTCAGCCTTCCCAGTGCTGGGATTACAGGTGTGTGCCCCCATGCCCTGGTTTTGTGGTGGCAGAGAACCAAACTCAGGGCCTTGGGCTACACGCTCAGTCCATCGTATTGTTTATTTGAGACAGAGTCTGGCTGAGCTGCTAAATTACCCAGTCTGGGCTTGGCTTGCCTTCCCACTGCCTCAGCCCCCCAGCACATGGGATCACAGGAGTGTGCTGGCCTGAGCTCTCATTCTAACCGGTTCCTTGCCACACTCTGAGCAGTGGGGACGATGACGAGAGCCCAGTTTTTCTAAGCTTTGGTACCTGCCACCACTCGTCTCACAACAACTGAAGGACTGCTTAGGAAGGCGGGGGGCGCAGGAGGGCTCCTCTCAGACCTGACCTCTGGTTTCACCTTCGAACAGCTTGGGCATCTCGGTGGCTCAGGTGACACCATTCTTTCTTTCTCTTTCCTTTCTTTCTTTCTTTCTTCTTTTTAAGGTACTGGAGATTAAACGCAGGTCCTTTGCCCTGAGCTACATCCGCAGCCCTTTTTATTATTTATTTACTCTAGATAGGGTCTCACTAAGTTGCCGAGGCTGGGCTGGAACTTGCGATCTTCTTGCATCAGCCTTCCAAGAGTGCTGGGATTACAGGCCTGTGTCCCTGCCACCAGCCCACTGGTGACTCCTTTCTCCTGCAGGGAGAGCTGGTTACACCCTTGGGCTTCTCTTTGTCCCAAAGCTTCCCCAGGATTCCTTGGAAGGCTGTGTGCAAGGAGGAGCTCTTTGTCCCAGGACCACCCTGGCCTGGCTGAGTCACCTGGCTTTGGCTTCCCGTGAGTCAGTCTCTCAGAGCTGGAATGTGCTAGCTTTGGGGCTCGCATGATAAATTAGAGGAATCACACTTGGGAAATAAATAATTTCATCCAGGATCAGGGTGGGAAGAGAGCGGGGAGGGGTGTGGGTGGCCCACCTAGAAATTCTCACCTGCAGCCGCCGGACCCTCCCCAAGCCAAATCCCAGGCCCTCCTCAACCCTGGTACCGAGCCACAGGCTGCGCTTTGCTTGGCCTTTCATTGGAGTTGGGTGCCTAGACCTGGCTGGGACGGGGCACCATGTCCTGGGCCCTGGGCTCTGAGTGGCTACAGAGGCACCGTTGTCATGGTCACCTGTTTGGCTTTGTTGAGGCAGACACCAGGATGTCTTTAGCACCCCGGTTAGGTTTTCTAGCACTAGGCTTCCTATTAATATGTTGATTCATAAAAGTAAAATTCAAAGTATTTTTGACGATAAACAGCATAAGAATACAATTATCTTCAAATTTTAAAAAGTATGATTTCCCTCTCCCCTGTCCCTGGGAGAAACCCATGGTGCCTTTCAGGCTGCTATGTGTTTCCGCAGGCCCTGCACCAGAGGAGGCGGGAGGAGAGAGGGCTTGGAGCCCTGGTCCCTCAGGAACTGGCTGCTTTCTCAGGCCACACTTCCCTGAGGCACACGGGGAACTTGTGGCCAGCGGACCTCTGCCCTGCAGGACCTGACACAGGAATCCCAGAGGCGGAGAAACCAAGCCAGCTTCCGGCTCTTTTGCCCTGTCTCTCTTTCTCCCTTTCTCTAATTGTAATTTTTAGATGGAAGCCAGCCTGCCTGCAGCTCTGGACACAGAGCAGGGGTCCTCTTGTAGGAGCGCGCCCCTGGCCAGAGTGGGCGCAGGATGGATGGGGCTCCTGCAGCCTAGGAGGGACACGGGCCCTTCAGGCGTCTCTTCCTCTCCACAGCCATGCGCAGGGCCTGGAGGAGCTTGTCCTTGTTATTCAGGATGTTGTACTCCGAGAGTTTCACCAGCTTGTCAAAGGCGGCCTCCGTGTATGTCAGCTCCTTGGTGGCGTAGGGGGACTTGGGGCCGTAGATGTCAAGCTGGCCTAGCTCCAGCTCCTCAGGGCTCCGCTCCACACCTGGGCGGGACAGAGACTCACCACGAGCCCTTGTTATGTCAGGATGTGTTCCCACCCTGCCCAGTCCACCCTGCCCACACAGTCACGCGTGCGTGAGCAAAGGTGCACGCAGACACATGGGAGTACATCCACCACCACGGCCCGGGGATGGGAGGGGCTGCTGGCCAGGCTTCGGGTCTGCTGTCAGGAGCTCCCCGCAAGCACGGCTGGCCCGAGGCCCTGCGTGCTGGGGACCAGGGCGGCTTACCCGGCGCCTTGTACTTTTGGAAGGTGTTGTTGATGAGTGGGAAGAAAGCCACAATGGGGGCATGGGACTCCTGGGACTGCTCCAGCAGGTAGCACTCCTCCAGATGGTTGTCGTCATCCTGGATGCTGTAGCTGGGGAAGGGGATGTTCTGCGTGGTACAGTACTCGCAGGTTTTCTTCAGGGGCTGCAAGACCATGGGGACATGTTTAAGTACCGGGAGGTCTGAGGGTGGGCAAGAAACGCAGGGTACTTGGGTACCTGGGTACTCATTTCTTTGGCGGAAAACTCTGTTGCCCAACTGCTTTGCCAGGATTTTCTTTTCTTTTCTTTTTTTCCAAAAAAAAAGCCCAGTTACACTGGAGGAACAGCATAGCAGTTAAAGTGCTTGCCTAACAAGCGCAAGGCTCCGGGTTTGACTCCCTGCCACCACAACAACTGGGCATGGGGGACACACACCTGTAATCCCAGCACTCAGGAGGCTGAGGCAAGAGGATTCCCGTGAGTTCAAGGCCAGCCTGGGCTACAGAGTGAGACCCTGTCTCATTAAAAACACTCCAGGTGGTAGATACAAAGGAAAGGACTTGGGCTTTATTGAATTTTAGATAGGGTGTAGAAAGGACTGGGCTCTGATGAGCTTTCTTTTTCTTTTTGTGGGACTGGAGATTGAATATAGGGCCTCTGCACAAAACTACATCCCCAGGCTTTTAATTTTTTTAAAAAATGTGATAGTATCTCTCTAAGGTGCCTAGGGTATGCTTAAAATTTCAATCCTCCTGCCTCAGCCTCTCACAGTGCCACCTGGCCTGGCTTATTCAAGTTATCCTACACGATGGCCAAGTATGATAAATGCAGCTGGGTATGGTGGCTCCCGCCTGTAATTCTAGCCCTTTAGGAGGCCAAGGCAGAAGAATCTCAAGCTCCTCTAACCCACTTAGTTATTTTTACGTTGCTGTGACACGATACCCCACATCTATAATTTAAGGGAGGAAAGATTTATTTAGCTCACAGTTTCAGAAGGTCTCATACAGTCCATTCATGGATGGAGGCGCAGGCCACGGTGAAGGCACCTGGCAAAGGCTGAGGAGCCCTCACCCCATGGCAGAGGGAAGAGTCAAGCAGGAGCAAGCGCCTATCTGGAGACTGGGCAAGGCCAGAGCTTTCCCAGGAAGAAGCTGCAACAGTGTTTCCTCTTTCTTTCTTTACTGAGTTCAAGCTGCCAGTTGGCTGGCCTCACCCAGGGTAGGTGCCCCTCCCCCACTTTTAGGCAGAGGTGTCAATAACAAACATCTGAAAGCTTTGCTCCCCCTCACCGCTGATCTCAACTAATTGACTTGATCTTTGATCATTTTAGGTCAATCCCCAAGCACCTGCCCCTTTTAGTCAGGCTCTACCTCCCAACAGCACAAGGTTCCACAATTACCCCATTACATTCAAATACATGAGACTTTTGGATCCAAACCTTAGCAGAGACCTAGTTAGTCTCAAAATTAAAATTAATAGTAGGATACCTTTTCTGCGTATCTTCCCAAAAGAGTTAAAGTCACCAGGCTGGAGGACTAGCACAGTGTTTAGAGTACTTGCCTAGCAAGCACAGGCCCTGAGTTCAATTCTCCAGCATCGCATAAACTGAGTGGTGGTGTACACCTGTAATCCCAGCACTCAGGAGGCTGAGGCAGGAGGAATGCCATGAGTTCAAAGACAGCCTGGGCTACATAGTGAGTTTAGGATCAGCCTGGACTACATACAGAATGAGACCCTGTCTCAGAAAAAGAAGATAAATTTGAAATGTTTGTAGGAAAATGGAGACACCTTGAGATCGTTATGCTAAGCAAAATGAATCAGACACAGAAGGTTAAATATCGCATGGTTTCTCTAACATAATCATAAAAGAAGTAAAAGAGAGATGGGAGAAAGCAGGAAGGTGAGCTTTGTAGGGAGGGATGGGGGTATGCAGGGTGAGGGGCTGGGAAGGGGAAAGGGAGGTAAAAATGATCAAGATGCAATATGCAAACACACCAGTTCTCAAGCTGATTGTTATTACTATGTATGACAAAAACATGCTAATAAGAGGACAAAAATTTAAATAATTAATAGCAGAGTGGGCCTGTGCCTCTGTGCAGGCCCTGCTTAACTCCCAGGACTGGGAGAAAAAAAGGCATGGCAAACCCTCAAAGGCAAGGATAAAACTGAGGCTTGCTGAGTGAGTTTATATAAACCTGAGGTTCCGGTGTGTGCGAGAGCCAGGGGCCAGCGGCCAGGGAAGGCTGGACCTGGAGGCCGGTGCCATGCCAGCCAGCCCAGTTCCTCTTTGCTAAGTCTCAGAGCCTGTGGAGAGCCTGGTTTCCTGCGCCCCAGTCACTGCAGACGCTGAGGACAGGGCCCTGCTTCCTCCGCCCACACCCGCACTCAGGGCTGCCGCTGGCCACACTTGCCTTTGTCTGAGACCCGGCGCAGTAATTGAGGTGGATGATGAGGTCGGCTTTTCTCTCTGGCCGGAGGAGGGGTGCGTAGCTGGAATTGACAAAGAAGGCCGTGTCCAGCAGGCACAAGTGCTTGGCAGACTGTGTCAGCTGGTTGGGGAAAGTGTCCAGCACGGTGTCTGAAAGACAAGACTCCCAGTTACCAGGACGCAGGGCACTCTGGTCTCAGCCACGGCGGGGCACCTGGGCGGTGGGAGGGCCTTCCTTTTCTCAGCCTGGGCCTTTAGCCAGGATTGAAGCCAGGTTCCCTCACACTGACATTCTTTCTTTAAGTTTTGAGATAAGGTCTCCGTGAGTCGCTAAGTTTCCAGTACTGGGCTCAAACTCGCAACTCTCTTGTCTCAATTTCCATAAATGCTGGGGTTACAGATGTGCGCCACCACGCCCCAGCCTTCCTCCTTCAAACCAGGACACCGGTCATCCTGCAGTTCCTCTAGGTGAGGTGGGGAATGATCTTGGGGTTTTAGTTAGTCTCTCTTGGGTTACATCCTGAAAACCCACCCTGACTCAGCTGTCAAAGAAGTTGTGCTGGTACAGGTCTTAAACCCATTCCACAAGTTGGGGCAACCCTAAAGCCCCTTCTGCCCCAGACCATGGGGACCAAGATTCAGCAGGAGGGCCGGGATGCCTGCCAGTTGTGGTCAAATAAAATCCAGAGGATGGAGGGGCGCTCTTAGAGCCTGGGGCAGTTGGGTGGGGGGTGATCGGGACTACAGAGCAAGGGCTGGGTTAGGATTTGGTGCTGACGTCACCACATGGGGATTCCTGAGCCTGCCCATCCCTGCCCAACTCCAAGGGCACCGCACTCATTAAAAGCACCCCCCTCCACCGGCCCGGCGCTTTTCCCCTTTCTGTATAAGGCGTCCCTCCTGGAATTAGTGTAGTGTCAATTAATTAAACGCCCATACCACCCCCCTGCTGGCACCTAATTCATTCAAAATGGCACCGCCAAAGGTCCCACAGGTCAGGCAGTATTCTACCCAAGGAACAGGGCAAGAGGAGTCCCCTCACTCTTCCCCCAGGGCAGCCTGGACTCCCTGCCCCTCCTTCGGCAGAGCCAGGCCTGCGGAGCCGTGGCCGGGTACCTTTCCACATGGAGAACTGGCTGTTCTGGAGGTAGTCCGTGTGCAGCTGCAGCCCGGACATGAAGTTGTGGAACTCGGACACGAAGGGCCGGTACGTGAGGATCTCCCGGAACGCGTTGGACAGCCAGGACCCTGGGGTCACTACTGTGGTCTCTAGGATGTCGGCGTCACATTTGGGGATTTCCGGCAGGAGTGGCTCGTCTTCTGTGCGGCAGAGGGGACAGAGGGCAGGTCACACCAATGGGATGCCCAGACTGCCCAGGTGAGCCTCCTCCTGGCTGCTGATGGAGGCACTGAAGAGCAGCCCAAAGTTTCTCACCTGGGTCTCCAGAGACCTGGCACTGGAGCTAGGAGACCCAGGTGACAGGCATGGGACAGGGCCAGGCCATGGAGAAGGAGAGTGTCACAGAGGCCCCCAGAGAGGACAGCAAGCTCTGAAGAGAGACCCTTAACTGATCTCACAAACCCCTACCCTCATCTCCCCATCCCTGTCCACCCCTGTGGCCAGCCCTAGGCACAGGGGTCATCTGTGATCACCCTGTCCTCCCAGCAAGGAAGACGCTCCAGCCCCAGCTGCCCCCCTGTGTCGGTGGGCCACGGGGACACTGCGGACACATGTGGCAGGCAGTTGGTCCTCAGTTTGTGACCCACACCTGTTATGAGGGAAAACAGTGGGCCACCCACCGATGTCATGTGTTTTCTCCCTCGTCCACCTGTAGAAAAACTCCTCCGAGGTGTGGGATAGATTCCAAGCATCAAGCAGGTTCAGGGAGAAGATGCTGCTCCACAGACCTAGGAAACAGACCGCATGAGCAGCGGCCTCATGCCGCGGGCCCCCTGAACCTGGCCACGCTGCTCGGCCCCGCAGCCTCCTGCAGCCTGGTGCCCAGGATGGAGGAACTCGGACTTCCTTCTTCGCCAGGGCAGCTCCTGCAGCCATGGCTTCCCCTCCCCTCTGAGCAGGGCAGCTACAACGGTGTACGGTCCACCCTTGATGTCAAGGCTGCATCCACCCCCTTCCTCAGCAGAGAGGGCAGTGCCGGGCATGTGCTGTGCCTTTGATTTATGTAACGCTATCTCTTATCATTTAAATATGCATTAAAATAATACCGATTAAATTTCTCACATACACTGACCCACTGGGCTCCTCTACAAGGTAAGTTTTACTGCTAAGCCTGATTCACAAGTGAGAAAACGGAGGCTCAGAGAGGTTAGCTAACTCTACTCACATCATCGGCTCAGCTAATACCCAAAGAAGCAGAGTTCAGGCCCCAGAGTATGAGCCACGACTCGCAGAACCCATTGCCTGCTGTCACAGGTGCTCGGGGCACAAGAGGCCACTCCACGCTTCACCGAAGCATGAGGACATGAGCCTAGCTTCTGGAATAGTTCAGATTGGGATAGACTTGATGTCCCCAACTTTGTGACCTCCAGCTAGGGACCAGTTTATTAGAACATAATAGGAGCATATCAGCAGGAGACAGAACTTCACTCTTCTGTCCTGGTGGCCTGGTCCTTCCAAGCCCATGGGCTGGTACTGGCTGGGGACCCTGGGACGGATGTACTTTAAATCCAGGCGGAGTTGTTGAGACTGTAAAGACAGGTCTGGCTCTGAGGTCGCCTTTGCTGGGTGTACTGGGGGCTCTGAGGGGAAGAACCAAGAGGAGGTGTCCTAGTCGGCCCTGCGCTCAGTGGCCCTGGCTTCTGAGGGACCAGTAATATGGGGTGGGGAGCCGTGGCTCTGCCCTCTATGCTATGGTCCTTTCTGGCTTCTTGGGCTCCAGGGCTGACTGAGGTGCCCAGAATCAGGCACATTACAGCCTGGAGCTGGATAAAAAATTGTGGGAGTTCGAGAGGTTTCCATCTGAGCCTGAGATACTTCACCTGCTTCTGTGCCCATCCCACAGATCTCCTGGGAGTCTCCACTAATTACTGGGGCAGAAGAGGGTGCTATCACAAGTCCTCCTGGATCTAAAGGACCCGAGAGAGGTCCAGGCACTCCAGGAGGCTGGTGCGAGGTTCAGGAGCCCCTCCTGGGACAAGGCAGTGCTGGCAGGTGCTAGGAGATCACTGAGGCAGACCAGCCCCAGGACAAGATCCTTCCTGCTATTCCTCTGATCCAAGGAGGGACCGGCCCAAGTCACCTAGCATGTAGCACATCCGCGACTCTGGAATCCTCTTCATCAGCCGCCCCATGAAAAACTCGGAGCCGAAGAGCTCAGTGGGGACGAAGGCCCCGTACTTCTGCATGCCCACCTCGTAGGGAGTGAACTCGAACCACTCTGCACAGAGAGGGGCAGGCAGGGTGTCAGGCTCAAGGCGGCCAAGCCAGCCCACCCACCCCATCCGCCCTGGGGAGCCTGGGGCGGGGAGGCTGTAGTTCCTACACTGGGCACATGGGGGCGTTAATGCCCCGTGTCTGCAGGCTGGGCACGCCTGCTTTGCAACCTGTTGGATTAATAGGCTCCTCAGAGCAGCTGATAAATGGGATGAGAGGCTGGTCTTCCCTCCAGGCAGCTTTTTTGCTTTTATTTTTGTTTTGTGGTACTGGAGATTGAGCCCACGGGCCTGAGCTAGACCATTTTTATTTTTGGTTTTGAGAGAGGCTCTCACTCAATCACTAAATTGCCCAGACTGGGCTGGAACTTGCGATCCTCCTGCCGCAGCCTCCCAGCGTGCTGGAATCACAGGCCTGTGCCACTGGGCTCAGCTCTCCAGGCAGCTTAAGAAATATCTAGGACTCCTTCCTCTCATCACCTTAATTTTCTCCCGTTCCATCAGGTGAAAGTTAAGAAAGCTAAGCCCGCCTGAGGTGTGGAGCAGAGCAAGGACACGAAGTCCATTTCTTCAGCTATGGGCACTTTCTAGAAGTGGAGGCTGGCAGGTTGCGTGTGTGGGGACACCTGGAGGTGCGGAGCGCCTCTGTCCTCCAGAAGGGCCCGTCCTGAACCACCAGGCGCAGTGTTACCTCTGAAGTCCTGGTTGCTTACATCATCCTTCACATTGATGGTGAGGTAGATGGGCAGGGGATTCTGGCCGTGGCTCAGAGCAGTGCGCTGGTCCGACAGCTTGCAGTCGCTGCTCTGTAAGAGAAGGAAACGGTCAATGGTCCGTGGCAGAGAAGCAGCCTCCCAGGGACAGTGCAGGACAGGAGGACAATCTGGACGCCTAGCAGCCATTTCTCAGCCCTCTGCCGTGTAAACCACAGGCACCAGGCAAACCCACTCTTGATGCACACCAAGACAGTGTTCCCCTAGCCCAGCTCCATGGCACTGTGGGGCTGAATCCTCGTGAGCCCAGTGTCCTCCTCAGGGGCCAGAGGATGACAAGATAAGGGCTGGAGAAGCCACTGCAATCCCTCCATCCCTGTCACCTGTCGCCTTTCACTTCACTGGAACCTGAGCAGTGCCAGGTGTTTTGTTTTGTTGCAGTGCGGTGGACTGAAGCCAGGACCTTCACGCAGCTCCAACACATCCCCAGGCCTTTTTATTTCTTATTTGGAGACAAGTTTTCATTAAGTTGTTTTCACTGAGTTGTTCAGGCTGGGCTCAAATTTGTGACTGTACTGCTTCAGCCACCCAGAGTGCTCTGTGCCACCTGTAGTACCAACACCCTATACGTGGTCCTTGTTGTACCAGCTTGGCATAGTGGGTTCCCTCATAAAACTCAGGAGGTGAAAGAAATCATTTCACCTTCTCTCTCTCTCTCTCTCTCTCTCTCTCTCTCTCTCTCTGTCTCTCTCTGTCTCTCTCTCTCTTTCTGTTTTTTTTACAGAAGGCTTGGAAGCCCAGGCACGAGATGGTGGCCAAGGCCCTTCTAGGTCCCTGGGTGCTGCACTGTGTAATGGGAGTGGCCAACCCTACAGATTAGCCTGGACCGCAGGCCACCTCCCAAAGTGAGCCTCCCAGGGCATGGGACACTGAGTTGATGCTCTAGAAGAGGGGTCTCCAAACCTTGGGCCGAAAAAGGGTACTGACTGATGGCCTTGGAAAAACCAGGGTGCAGGGGACGGGACAGCAGGCAAGCAGGAGGTGAGCGGTGAGTGAAGCCCCGCCTCCTCTCACTGCACTCCTATCAGGTTCTAATGCCAATGCTAATTGGCAGGAGGTGGAGGTTGGATCCCAGCCCCTCTCCTCCTGCACCTGCCATTTTGAAGCTATCCTGGGACAACTCGCTGCAGAACAAGTACCTCCCCGCTCCTTGGAAGAATGGTCTTCAACTAAACTGGTCCCCGGTGTCAAAAAGTTCCACTGTTCCAGAGGCCTAGGTTGTAATCCCAGGCCAGGCAACTACCAGCTGCCATCCAGCTACCGTGGGTGCAGGGGCTTTGGAACCATGGGATGGCAGGCACATGTGTGGCCTCCTTTGAGAAAGGTGCTTGTTGCCCCAGATACCACAGAGCCCGCTGGCATGGAGCAAAGCCACAGGCTCGGGGAGGAGCCCAGTGCACGGGCGTTGTCAGAGGCTACGGGAAGGGCAGAGGCTTCCCAACTGCGTTCTCTGGAGACCCTGGCCCTTCCCATACGGAAACCCCAGGATGTTCAGGCCGCATGAGTCACTCACTGTTGTTAAAAACTTGCTAAAATGTCCACGACCACTTATTGATGTACTCCTCATCAAGGACCGGGACAAGCGGGGCCAGCATTGCAACCCGACCCGCTTGAATCTAGAACCAGCGCCTGCACCTCTGCCTGCCCTCTTCACCCAGGGCAGGCCCAATGAGGGGCTTTCAAAGGGGCAGGGAGGGGGGGATCCACCAGAGCTAGGAGCTGGACACGGGTCTGGCTCCTTCCTGAGTCCCCTGTTGCCAGCACAGTTCCTGGCATGTGGGGGATAATTAATTCTTTAGGTTGAAAGAACAAAGGAGAGAACGAGGGAGTGTGGATGATGGGAGCCAACCATCTGCGGTGGCTGCAGTGTCTGGTCGTCTAGAACGGGCGGAGGGGCTACGGGACAATAACTTGCCATCCCTTCTCCTTCCGGCAAGTCCCCAGCTCTGCTGTAGACACAGCAACAGAGGTGGTTCCTCTCTGTGGCCCGAAGTGTCCAGGCGTCCCCTGAGCTCACCCTGACGTCCCGGCCCCTGCCCTACCCCTTCCCGTGTGGCTCTCCCAGCGGCTCCGTCCAAGCATGGGCAGGTTCTCTTCTTTGTCACAGACTGCTCACGGGCACAGCCCCTATGTGGCAGCCTTGGGAGCGCGGTCTGCAGAACTCCCCGTGACAGTATTATTTTGTTTTATTTTCTGAGGTCCTGGGTTCTCAGCGTGCTACATCCTCAGGCCATTTTTTATTTTTTACTTGAGACGAAGTCTCACCAAGTTCTAAGCTGCCCAGGCTAGGCTTCAGCTTGGGATCCTCCTGCCTCAGCCTCCCTGAGTTCTAGGATGACAGGCCTGCACTACCACACGTGCCAACTTTGGCTAACAGGCCCTCCTAGGGCTTAAAGGCCCTTATGAGTTCACACAGCTGTTTGGATGGGTCCATGGCCTGCCTTGCCCTCTGCCACTTGGGGTCAGACTTGCACCACAGTGGCTGCTGTCCTTGCTCCTCACTGTCTCCCACGGGGTGGGGGGGGGGGTGGTTGGGGGGTTGGGGGGGAGGGCTTCCTAGGCTCGGCCCCCAACACTAGGTCTCCTCTAGAGCAGAGGTGGGGACACCCTGCCACAGGCTACAGACAGCCTGCGGAATCATGGGGCTCTGCCTGGCCAGGACAACTGCCACACATGAAGGGGATGACGATTGAATGCTTTATTATAGATGGTCCCTAATTTTTAGTTAATCATTTTGTACGGCCTGCAACTGATGTCATAGCTACCCAGACGGCCCTTGACAGAAAGAGTGGTCCCCACCTCTACCCTAAAGGGTATGTGAATTCTGGTACCTCATGATTCTTACAGCCCAAAGATGTACCAGGAGGTCCCTTGTCACCTCTTTGGTGATGGGAGCCCAGCCCTCCTGATGCCGAAAGACAGGCCCCTACTGGCCAAGGTCCCTACCTCATCCCCCAGGCAGCCCTCGATCAGCAGCCCCCAGAAGTCCGTGGGGGTGACCTTGTACCCCTCTTGGCTGCGCTGCTGGAGCTCTTCCCGGAACTTGCAGAGCTGGTCTGGGAACACGCAAGGCATCTTGTCTTTCACTGCATGTCTCCGCGCCTCGAAGACAGCAGCCTCCAGGTTCTTCGAGGACCACTCCGGGTCACGGTACAGGGTGGCCATGGTCCTGAAGACAGAGGCACAGATGACAGAGTTGGCCCAGCCTAGTGCGACCAGCCTGGGATCCAGGCAGGGGGGAAGGGGAGCAGGTCACTGGGAGTGCTAGAGCAGCCAGGACAGGAACCTGGAGGAGCGGGGAGAGCCAGGGCCTGGGCCTGGGCGAGAGGGTGGAACTACCACTCTTAATTGCAGCGCCTGCCGGTACCGAGCGAGATGAGCACTCTGCACCCAGATCTTCTTGGGTTCGGCACCCGCGCTGCCTCTCACCAGCTGTGTGATCTCAGGTGAACTACCTAACCAACCACTCTGCACCGTGGTGCCTGGCGTCCAGAGGAGCATCACGATCACTCCCCAGCTCACAGATCTTGCAAAGATGGCAAGTTCACACGTAAATGTAAGTGCTGTTAAGAGGCTTGAGCACCAGGAGCTTCTGATACCCTGAGGAGAATCCTGAAATCAGTGCACTCAGAACATCGCAGACAGCTCCGCCTGGCCCAGCAGCCACCCCCATGCCTGTCAGCTGCTCCTTCTGTCCCATCTGGGTTGACCTCTCCCCCGCGCCCGGCCTCTGAGCAGCAGCCTACGCTGCCAGGAGCACTCACTTAAAGGAGCGGTAGCGAGAGCTCCTCCAGGGTCAGGCCTGTAATCCCAGCACTCTGGAAGGCTGAGGCAGGACAATTGCCACATTTGAGTCCAGCCTGGGCAACTTAGCAACTTAGACTTTGCCTCAAAATTGAAAATAAAAATGGGCTGGAGATGGGCCCTGAGCTTGATTCTCAATAACACATGCACACATACACACATGCACACACATGCACACACACATACACACATGCACCTGGGATAGCATATGACCTCTAGGATTCCCAGGCCCACCTGTTCCTGATGTAATAGGAGGCATCCCTGGCTGAGAGGCCTTGGGTGGTCACAGGTCCCCAGCCATCCCAAGCCAGAGCCACACAGTGACATTAGGGAACCCCTACCACTACAAAAGGTATTAAGTAAACGTTATGACCGTTATATATTCATGTTATACATTAAAACATTTTCTCTAACCTAGAACTTTGCATGTTTTTTCCAATTTAAAAAACAAGAACACATTTGTGTGGGCTTCCTACTGCCATGGGTTCAGACACTGTGCCTCCTGTGGGCGAGTGGACCTCACTTGGCCCCCAATAGGAAGCCTGGCCCTCACCCCTCTAGTCCTAGTGGAGAGTGGGGAGCGAGTGCCCTTGTCCTCCAAGGCTGCCTGAGGGGGCTGCGTAGGACAGTGGGGTGACTGGTTTATGGGGTAGTGCGCCTGCAGGAGGGAACCATGGACCTCTGGAATAGATCCACCCACCCTAGGAGACTCAGCACAGCTCTGAGGCAGCCACATCTATCCAGCAGGATGGGGCAGTCATAGAACAGGGCGCCAGGGTTGGCTAAAGCAACCTGGGTAAGCCTGAAGGCGACAGGCTACTGGCCTCTCCCAGCAGTGAATGTCCTTCCCCCTTCCTCCCTCCCAAAAAGCTATGGCACCAACAGCCCTATCTTAGTCCCAGGAGGCTTCTGTGAGGCCAAAGTAAATTATCTTGCTGCATTGCAGCTTTGAGGTAAAGCTTCAGTCACAAAGCAGGTGTTTCTAAGAGCACAAGACGTCCTGTTTACAAGTGCCAACCAGAGCCTTTTCCCACTGTTACCGTTTGGATCTGTGTTTGGAATATGAATCAATCATAGGGTCAATGTATGGACTTTCTGCACTGTTAAAAGGTGAGATTGGGGGCTGGAGGAATGGCACAGCAGTTAAAGCACATGCCTTGAAAGCGCAAGACCCTGAGGTCGATTCCCCAGCACCACATAAAGCTGGGTATGGTGCTGCATGCCTGTAATTCCAGCACTTGGGAGGCTGAGGCAGGTGGATTATCCTGAGTCCAAGGCAGCCTGGGCTACACCAGTGAGGTCAAGACCAGCCTGGGCTATAGTGAGACTCTTGTATCAAAAAAAAGATGAAAAAAGAAAAAAGAGGTGAGATGGATCATTGGGGCATGGCCTGGGAGGGGCAGATCCCTGGGGGCGACCAAGAAGGGTTTGTGTTGGCTCCGCCCTCTCTCTGTTTCCTGTGTGAAGCTGTGAACAGCTTTGCTCTGACCATGCCTCTGCCAGACCCTTTCACCATTGCTAGCCACCCATGAGTAGATGGAATCTTCTGAAACTGAGTGAAAATAAATCTTTCCTTCTTTAAATTGTGGGTGTTGGGTATTGTGCCTGAGTAACAAGAAAGTAGCCAAGACAGCCTGTCTCACGCCTTAAAAAGACCTGAACACTTCATTCTGCCTCGGGGATTCGCCCCAGGGACCTCGCCTGCTCTCTCCCTTAGGAGTGTACTCTGCTCTGATGAACTCTTTCCTTATATTTTTCTTTTCTTCTTTCTTCTTTTCTTTTTTTGGGAGGTACTGGGAACTGAGCCCAGGCCTTGGCACTGAGCTACGCCCCGCTCTCTCTCTCTCTTTTTTTTTTTTTTTTTAAAGACATGGTCTTACTCTGCAGTCCAAATTGGTCCGGAACTCACTATATGTAGCCCAGGCTGGCCTCAAACTTACGATAACATTTCTGCCTCAGCCTCCTGAGTGCTAGGATTACAGGTATACACCTCCATTCCTGGCTTATGTGGTACTGGGAAATTGAACCCAGCACTTTGAGCTTGCTAGGCAAGGGCTTTATTTTTTGAGACAGGGTCTTGCTCTGAAGCCGAGGCTGGTCCTGTACTCACTATGGAGCCCAGGCTGGCCTTGGACATTCCTCCTGCCTCAGCCTCCCGAGTGCTGGGATTACAGGCATGAGCCACTACATCCAGCTTTATGTCATGCTGGGGAATCGAACTCAGGGCCTTGTGCTTGCAAGGCAAGCACTTTAACTGCTGTGCCACTCCTCCAGTCCCAGTCAAGGGCTTTAACTACTGAGCTATTTCTCCGGCCCCCATTTTTATTTTTGATCTTGACACAGGGTCTCACTCAGTTACTGAGTTGCTCAAGCTGAGTTCCAATTAGTAATCCTTCTGCCTCTGCCTCCCAGAGTGCTGGGATTACAGGCCTGAACCCTCAGGCCTGGCATATTTCTTGAGTATTGGTAAATCCTTTATTGCCAGTCCTTCCTATGCCATCTACCACTGAACCAGAGGTTCACCCACCATCGCCTACTGTGTTCCGGAGCCCCCACCATAGCTCCAGGGAAAGACCCACCCACCGGTCAAGCCCATGCCACAGTGGCCTTGTGCTCAGCACCAGCAGAGCCTCTTGCTACACCCGCCCGGGGGTGTGGGGGCTATCGGTATCCCCACTCTGCAGATGCAGACACTGTGGCCGTGGGGAGAGAGGCTAACCTTCTCAGGGAAGGGCTCCCAGCTCACTGTCCTGAGTCACGTTTCTTGGAGGAGGAAGAGCACAGCTTCCCAGAGACCCCAGCCCGCCCCATCCGCTGCCTGCCCTAGACACCACAGGACGGCAGCTCCGGGTCCTTACCAGGTGGCCCCAGACAGGCCTGTGACGTAACTGGCGCAGTTCAGGATGTTGAGTCTCTGCAGCCCAAGCAGGTGGCCGTACATGGAGGTCATGGATCTCGCTCCGCCCCCCGTGGCCATGATGGCTATCACTGGTACCTGGGGACACAGAAACAGGATGCTGCGGAGGGCCACACACAGCCGGGGAGGGGACTTGGAGTGACATCCAGCAGTACGGATAGACCAAGGAGGAGGGAGAGCAGCGAGGGAAGGGGAGCAGGGCAGGAGAGGGGGGGTGTCTCACAGAGGGTGGGCAACTTGGTCAGAGGCCACACCCACTAGTGATGTCAGTGTGGCCTCTGACCCCGGTGCAGGCAGTCATGGCCAGAGGCGTCATTAGCGCCCAGATCCAGCCTTCAGTTAACGGAGAATAAATCTGGGCCCAGGAGGATGAGCATGGCTCCTCCACGGTGACACACCTTTGTCCCCTGGGTCAGTGTGACTTAGGGCACCAGGCCCCACCCTGGCACGCGGTGCACTCTCAATCTATACTGAACTTGTAAGAGCAGGAAGAAAGCTCAAGGCCTTGAGTTCAATTCCCTAGGACCACATAAAGCTGGGTGTGGTGATGCATGCCTATAATCCCAGCACTTGGGAGGCTGAGGCAGGCAGATTATCTTGAATTCAAGGCCAGCCTGGGCTACAGAGTGAGAATCTGTCTCAAAAAAGAAAAGAAAGAAATACAAAAGAGCTGGAAGAGAAGGATTTTTAGAAAGGGGAAAGATGGCCGCTTCTGTGGAGGTGGACATTGCCCTGTAGTCCAGGCTGGCCCTGATCTCACTGTGTAGCCTTGGCTGGCCTCAAACTCACAGAAATCCTCCTGCCTCAGCCTTCTGAGTGCTGGGATGCCTTAAGTGTGTTTCTCCAACGATGGGAGGGAGGAGGGGCTCTGAGCTAAAATTTCCTGTTTTGGTTGAGTCTTCTGATGACTACAGCTCAATCCCAAGCCCACCTCTGGTGCGGGGCCCGGTGGCGCAGGCCTGTCATCCCAACACTCTGGGAGGCTGAGGCAGGAGAACTGCAAGTTTGTGATCAGCCTGGGCAACATAGCAAAAAAAAGTTACTTTGTCTCAATTAAATAATAGAAAAATGAGGCTGGGGATACAGGCCCTTCCTGGGTGCAATCGCCAGTACACACAAAAACACACCCAGAAATCAAGTTCTTCTTTGGCCGCTACATGGTCACCACCTACATTATGTACAGCCAGCCTCAGAAGGCAGGCACTTAGGGGACAACCTCCTGGCCCAGGTAGTGTGTGCCTGCCCCCAAGAACGAGGTGACAGCAGGTCCTGAGGAAGGCACCATGGAAGAAGCAATGGTCCTAGAGTGTCATTTCTGGGGGTGTGTCTATGAGTGTGTTTCTGCGGAGAGAGCTGAGGACGCGGGTGGGTGTGGGATACACAGGCAATAGATGCTTAAGATGGCTTGGATAAGGAGGCCATTTTGCTGCTGTGTGGCGAGCATGGGCGTGGTCACCGTGGGACAGGGGAGCAGTGAGCCCACTTCTTGTCTCCCTCTGCCTCCCCTGCCCTGTGGATACTCAACTGAATCATACCCAGAGTGGCCTCCCGGGCCTCTGGAGCCCAGTGGCAGGAGCAAACATCAAGGAAAGGCAGGGCTGTGATCGCCTGGGAGGGAAGGGCCTGTGGCTAGAAGGACCAGCGTGGCCCAGCAGGCCTGAGCCCAGGCTATGTCCCTGCATGCCCACCTCGTCCTCGGCCAGGTCTTCCTCCAGCTGCAACACCTGTTTCAGGCCCTTGGCCACCACTGCCTTCCGCTTCTGCAGGAACTCCAGCTCTGCAGGGCACAGGCTAAAGCCAAGCCGTACGTCCAGGGAGTTTGGGCTGGGGGACAGAGAGGACCCTGGCTGAAGGAGCGTATAGTCTCTGCCTTCAAGGGACAGATGTGGCTTCAGGACGCATTTGACCCGAGCTTGAAACTGGCTCTGCTTGGTACATTTAACCTTGGGCCTCTGCTTTCTCATCTCTAAAATGGGGCTTAACTTCAAGCCCTGTTTTCAGCACTTAATGAAATAACCGACTGAAAACCCTCAAGCCTTAGCTGCCTCGCTGTAAGCTGGTGTCACACAAAAGAGCACAGCTGGCCCCTGTGGCAGGGACTCACTCGCTAGCCTGTGCCTCCCTAGCAGGGTGTGGGGATCCTCCTGTATTTGGACAGCTGACAAAAGCTTCTCGCATCCCTGATCTCACAGTGCTGTCCTGTCCCCAGTCTGGGGGACAGAAGCTGCCACGACACGTCCAGGGTGTGGCCTCTTCTTACTGCATGCCTGCCCAGAACAAGTCCAGGCTCTTGGCCTAAGACCTTGCAGGCCGGTCCCAGCTCAGCTCGAACTCTCCCTGAAGGGCCTCAGCCTCTCAACTCAGCAACCAGGAGCAGCCCAATTTCTGGAGAACCCCTCCTTTACCCACACTTATCCCTCATACTCTCTGGGTCCAGCTCCTCAGAGGCCTCAGGACAGATGGATCTGGGCAGCTTCCAAGTGGAGCCGAGCTCACTAACAACACTCCCTTGAAGGCAAGGCCTGGGAGCTCTCCCACCTGGCCTCCTCCTGTATAACCGTGGCCCACAGACGTGCTTTTGAGGAATGCCTCCTCGGCTGGCCTCCACAGAAGACACATACTGAGACCAACTATGGGGACCAGGCCTGGCTAGAGCAATTCTGTTGCATGTACAGACCCTAGGTTCCATGACCTAGCACCACATTAAAGTTAGCCTGGCATGGTAGTATACACCTGTAAATGCAGCACTCGAGAGGCTGAAGCAGGAGGATTACCGGGAATTTGAGGCCAGCCTGGACTAGAGTGAGACCCTGTCTCCAAAAATAATAAATACCAGTAATGACAATACTATTGATGGATCTTTGCTGAACACCCCACTCACTCACCAGATAGATTACTGTGCTATGTCACTGGATCTACAAGGCAATTCATTTTACAGATGAGGAAAACCGAGACTCGGTGAGGTTAAGTACCTTGTCTGAGGACAAATAGCTATTCAAATTGTAAATCTGAATTATGGCCACTGGGATTTTTGACAAGGATGTTCAGATGCTCAGGAAAATCCAAGTAAGGGAAGAATTGTCCTTTATTATTATTATTATTATTATTTGAAACAGGGTCTTTCTCTCTGTAGACTAGGTTGGTCCTGAACTCACTATGTAGCTCAGACTGGCCTTGAACTCATAGCAATCCTTCTGCCTCAGCCTCCAAAGTGCTGAGATTAGGGACGTTCACCACCATGCCTGGGTTGTGTGGTGCTGGAATCAAACCCAGGGCTTTGTGCTTGCTAGGCAAGTGCTCTGACCACTGAACTATTTCTTCAGCCCCCAAAATAGTCTTTTTAATAGGTGGTGCTGGGACAACCGGATAATTTGCATGAAAAAATTAAGATGGACTCTTTAATTTACACTGTGTATAAAAATTAACAAAAGTTCATTGCAGCCCTGAATGTGACAGCTAAAGCTATAAAATTCTTAGAAGAAAACACAGAAGTAAATTTTGATGATGTTGGATTAGGAAACAGTTTCTTAGCTACAACACCAAAACACAAGCAATAAAAAATAAATCAGCTTTATCAGAATTAAAAACCTTTGTTTTTCAAAGGACACCATCAAGAACGTGAAAAGACAGCCTGGCCCACTGAGTCGGTGAGCATGCTTGCGACCTGGGTACACCACGAGAAGTCGTGTCCAGACTGCACAGTCCACTTCTACGACTTATCAATGAGCCCGCTTGAAAAGTGGGCAGAAAATTTGAACAGATGCATCTCCCAAGAAGAGATACAGATGGCCACTGAGAGGTGGCCCCGGGTCATTCCGTTAGGGAAGTGGGCTCCACTAGCCTACAGAGAAATGCCACTTCCCCGTACTGGTATGAACAGGTCAGGGGAGCGACAGAGCGGGGGTACTTTACCAGGGTGTGGACTTCATGTGCAATTCACAGTGCTCATCCTGCGGAGGGGCGGAGACGGAAAGTGACTCAGTGCCCACGCCTTCTCTCTGTCCTGCTCCCCTCTTCCGGACGTGACCTTCCCCAGCATCGTCTCTCGGCCTCCACACCCTGGCTAGTTCCTTGTCTGCCCCACAGACCTCTCTGGCCTGAGCAAGAGACCCCATACACGTCCCCTTCGCCCATCTCCCAGCTTCAGGAGTTCCCGGCTAACCCACTCAGGGTCCCTTCCCAGACCCGGCTCACCACTGGCAGGGTCACCGCCTGGCTGTCGGAAAGGCAGTCGAGGGACTGGCGAATGGGGCCGCTGTTGTGTGCACCACAGCAGCTGAGCTGGAAGAAGGGGGGCCTCTGTGAGGGGGCGCGGGGTGCACGGAGCAGTGACCACCTCCCTGGCTTCCAGGCCCTCCCCACACCCCAACCCTCTACTCTACCCCCTCCATCATGGCTGTCTTGTACCCCACAGATCCAGTGACTCTTGGGCACCTCCGTGTACAGGCAGGACTGGAAGTACTTGGGGTAGTGGAAGCAGGCCGGGTTCTGGCAGCTGGGCTCCTGGGAGGGTGAGACGCGCTGGGTGTTTTCAAAGGATTCGGTCACAGTCATCATGAGGTCTTTCACTGAGAGAAAGGTCACAGGTGAGATCCCTGGGAGGGAGGGGGGGTTCTTTCTCCCCACCCCCACTTGCCCAGCAAAAAGTCTATACAGTGGGGCCAGGAAAGTCTACAGTCACCTGGGCTCTGGTCCCAGTGCCCCACAGTCCCATTCTGCATGCAGAGCAGGGCCTTGGAACCTGCATTTCTGTGAATGATGCTGCCACGTGTGGTCCCCACAAAGCCCTTTGAGAGGCTGAGAGGATCACTTCTCTTTGGTTCTGCCCTGCCAGAAGGTCCCCTAGAGTCACCGGCCCACTGCAAGAGCCTCATCCTGGGGCCTCTCTGTTCCTGTGCCTTCCCATGTTTGTGGGGCTGCTCTCTTGTTCCCAGACCAGCCAGACACTGCATGGTGAGGTGGTTGGTGAGTGGCACTTGAGGTCTCCTCAGCCCCTCCCAGCTCTCGGGCACTAGGATTCTCTGATTGGTAAGGTGGCTGGAGAAAGGGGCACAGCTAGAGGGACCCTGAGTGCCCCAGGGCTGACCAGTGTACCAGACCCAACCCAGCCCCCTTATCCTGAGAGGGGCACAGCATGGCTGGGATGGGCAGAGAGGGCAGATCTGGTACCTGGTCTGGGACAGGCAGGTTGGGGTCTCCCAAGGTCGTGGGAGGGTCTTCGTGGAGAAGGCTGGGAGGTCACAGGCTCCCACCCTCTGAGGGCACAGTGCTGCCTGGATGTCTTCCTGAGCTTCCTCCGTCCCCTGCCTGCCTCCCCTGAGCAGCCTGGGACCCTGCCTGCCACCTGGGTGATGGCAGCTTGGAGAGGCAGGCAGCCATCTTTGCCGCCCTGCGGGCTGACAGCCTGCATGCTTACTTTTCTTCCTCTTCCTTGGCCTCCGGGATTCTGCTTGAACCTCCAGGCAGGACAGTTGACGAGACTGTAACACATCAGGGTGGGGCTCTAGCCTCTCCTCTCCTCAGGCTCTGCCTTTGGGCAGGGGGAGGGCCAAGACCCAAGGGGCGAGCCCCGCCTGGCTGGGCGCCAGGCCTGAGACCCGCACTTCCGATCCTAATCCAGGCTTTTGCCATCCCATTCTCAGACAGGAGCTTGGAAAATGAAGCTGTCCTGCCACCTCTAGGCCACATGGTCACCCTTTCCTGAAGGTCATGCTCTAGAAAGTTCAAGGAGGTCAGTACCTAACCGGCACTCTCAGCTCTTTGCTTTGAAAGTGGGAACTTTGAATAAAGTGGCCTTTTCAGAGGCAGGTCCAGTTCTGTTTTGCTCCAACTTTCAAAGCTTTTTCTTTTCTTTTTTCAGTGCTGTGATGTTGCCCAGTTCTCTTGAATGCTAGGCCAGTGCTCAGCCCTTGAGCTACGCCTCTAACCCCAGCAAAACTTTTGCTGCTTTTTTTTTTTTTTCAGTTTTGATTTTGAGACAGAATCTTGCTAAACCACCAAGTTGCCCGGGCTGGGCTCAAATGTGTGATCTTCCTGTCTCAGCCTCCCAGAGTGCTGGAAATATAGGCCCATGCCACTGGGCCTAGCTAATCTCTGCTTTTTGAGAGGGAGAGAGGACTCCTTGAACAGTGGGGCACTGGTTACATTTAGCTATCATATTTGTACCAATAGGTGAATTACAAAAATTTTTAGCACTGAAGTTGGGCTTAAGCAGGTAATAGGAGCTCGTAGGGTCTGGACCAGGATTGAGTCAGGGACAAGGCTGCCTATAGTGCGTTCTTTTCTTGGGACTTTCCAGGAGGAGGGTGATGAACTTTTGGAGACATGGGGTGCCAGGCCATGTATGTGGAGCCGTGCTGTTGCCCCACCTGTCTGTACACCCTCCTCTGGCTGGCTCTTTCAGTCTAGCTGCGTCCCGGCTTGGGCTGGGACAAGGCCCACATTGGGCGCATGCCCTCCCCCCGACAGCAGCAGCCAGCTGTGCCTCCAGAGCGACAGGAATCAGAAGGAGCATTACCACCAGCACGCCGTTGGTGACCAGGATCTCAGGCGGGGCGGTGCTGCAAGACAAAAGCCAACCCTGTCAGTGTGCTCTTCTTCCCTGTTCGCTCCCGCAGGGGACAGAATCTTTACACAGCGTCAGTGACAGCCTAGGGCCTTCTTTGTTTCCAGGAAGAGTACCAGCAAGTTGTGAAGGAGGAAGGCTAGCAGGCATTTTAAGTAGAATGTTCAGAAAAAAACTAGAGTTGTAGGTCAGAAGTGAACAACTTTCTTTCTAGATAGTCACTGTTTCAATGTCCAATCAGGGGCGGCTGCACATGGCTATAAAGGTCAACAGATGGTGAGAAATGGCCGTAGCCTTCCAACTAGGAACACAAATGATTTAGGTCTCAGGATGACTCACTTCTGCTCCGTGCTGTATCTGACAGACCTGCCACCCCGGCTAGAGATGGGCGTGGTGACAGGCCCAGCTCTGGAAGTGCCCTGCAGGCCAGGGCCTTGGACATCCCTGGAAGCTGAGGATACTCACCTCTCTGCCAACAGGAACTCCACCTCCAGCTCTTCCATGCCCTGGCAGGGGAGGGAGGGAAGGTGACCATGAGCTGAGTGGGGGCACCTCTCTGTTATCCAGAACACTGCTGCCCCTGCCGACTTTCCTTTTCCCCCTGTCCACAACCCTGTGCCATGGTGCGGGGCAGCTCCTGGCTCATGTTGACCCATCTACTACTCTCTGTCCCTGAGTCTTTGAGAGCAGGAATCACGGTGACCATCCAAGGGGAGGGCCAGAGTGTGAAGCACCTGCACCAGCACATCAGCCCTCTGTCCAGGATGTGCTGTCCATACCCTTGGCTCCCACTGTTGCCCTGCCCTCTGTGAGTTCAGAGTGTGGGCAAGGGGGAAATTCCAGACCTTTCCCTCACCCAGGCCTTCTTGTCTCTTGAGTAGCTTGAGGCAAGCGAGGTCACTGGGCCCCAGTTTCCCCATGGGATGCACACATGGGAGGGCAGGGCTGCTTGTTCCATCTCAGGAGCCCAGGGCTGGAAAGAGAGCTGAGGCTCATATCTGCTTTGCACCATGAGCGCTGACAGCTGGCACCTCAGTTATGTGTTCTGGTTGATGTCTCACAAGAGCCCTGCAGGGTTGGTGCTGATGCTACATTGTCGCGCTCGTGTTGGGACTCGCTATACTGTCCTTTCCCAATGGACTTATACACAGGGACGGGCCTCGCAGCAGCCTCCTGGGACAGAAAGGCTGCTCTGCATGAGGCAGGGGCCCCTGCACCCACCTCTGGGTTGAGATTGAACTTCATGTGTGTTTTCTTCCGGAAGCAGAGCTTGGACAGGTCATAGAAAATGGTCAGGAGATGGTCATCTGGTGTTACTGTGTCTTCATCACAGACACTCAGTTCCAGCATGTTCTGGGATGGGGGGTCGGGGGGGGAGAGATGGTACAAGTCTGGTTCCCGTGCCTGCGCTGACCCACACCCACAGGCCTGACCTCAGTCCTAGCACTGAGGCATGAGTGAAGGATGGGAACACATAACTGGTAGAGATGGGATGAAATGTGAGAGCACCCATCTTTGGTACATCAGCCCCAAATAAAGCATCATTGATGACCGTAAAGCACTGTGTCAAGAGTCAAGCAGCCATGATCTCAAGGGGCAGACTCAGTGGCCCTGGGTGACTTGGACTGGTCTTTGAGGACTCTTAGATCCTGGGAGGTATGTGTCAAGGCCAGGATTGCCTCTTAGGTCCCCATGCAGTGGTCCTAAGTGCGATTTTGGGTATTCAAATGAGATGCATTGACCTTGTAATTACTAGAATCCCAAGTCTGCCTCAATGCCAACCTAGTGGTGGTCCCATAATCCTTAAGACAAGGGAAGTCAGTTATGATTTGGATCTGAAATGTCCTCAAAAGCCTTACGTATTTGGATATAGCAGGATAGCTATGAGACTAGGTGCTGTTTAGAGGTGGAGCCTATTCAGAAGGGTTAAAATGCTCAGGCTTGACCCAAAAGGGGCGGATTACTGGGACAGGACCTGGAAGGGCTGTTCCACCCTTCCTCCCTCGCTTGGCTTTCTGCCTGCCATGCTGTGAAGAACTTTTCTGTGTTTCCACTACTGTTGACTGCCCATGGGTGGACTGTGTGAGACCTTCTGAAACTGTGAGCTAAATAAGTCTTTCCTTCCACAAATTGTCAGTGTTGGGTATTCTGTCTCAGCCACAAACAAGTAATTGAGACAGGAGTTGGTACTGTGAGTGGTTGTTGCTGTGACTTTACTTGACAATGGAATTTGGAACAGGCTTGTGGGAGGAATTTGGGAAGGTTTGACAATGTCAGCTAGGGAAGCCTTAAAATAATATGAGCAAAACTTCATAGGAGATTCTGGTTGGAGCTCAGAAGACCAGAATGCTGACAAAAGTATGGACTATAAAGAGTAGGCTGAAGAAATTTCATGTGGGAAGGTAGACTTTATTGGCAATTGGTCTAGAAACCATGCATGCTCTGACAAAAAGTGTGTCAACATTTCACTCTTGTCCAGAGACTTTGAAACTAAAATTAAGGGCAGTGGAATACTTAATCTGGTGGAGGAAATTTCAAAGCAGCCCAGTGCTCCGGCTGTCACATGGGAACTATTTGAGGCTTTTAGCCAGCTCTACATCGAGGAGCAGGGAAAACAGCAGAAGAGCACATGTTTGTTAAAGAGATTGGCATTAAAAGAAGCCAAGTACTTGGAATCAGGATAATAAAGATGCCTTGAGGGCATGTCAAAAATCAACAAAAATCCATGCTTTATCAATTAGAGGGTGGAAAGGCAGAAGTCCTTGGTCTGAGAAGAGTATGTCAGGGCATCCTGAGGGCCAAAGAGGGAAGCGTTTGTTAAAGTTCTGTCAACTAAGAACTCAGAGGCTGCAGCAACAATCATCCAAGAAGGCTAGACTACTACTTAAGCCAGTAGTGGACCCTGGTGATAGCTACATGGAGCTGGTTTCACAGGCATGAACAGTGGCAGAGTTCTGGGATTGTGGAGGCTTCCACCCATTTTTCAGAGGAAGGCTTTGGAAGCCAGGAGTGTGCCCCTAAAAGGGCAGTACGTGAAGTTGTCAGGAAGCCAAAAGTACAGGGAAGACCTGGAAACTTGGAGATGCCAGAAACATGAATCATCCACTGAGAAAGGCTACAGACTGTTAACAGAATCAGCGCAAAAGAAAAGCTATAAAGGTTACGGCCAGCAGCAATGCTGTGGGGTGTGGCTACCCAAGCGCTTTGGAGCCCACATCTCACCACAGACACAAAACTACAGAATATAACCCCTGCCTTGCTGGGCTTAAAACTTATTTTGGTCCAATTGCTTTCTATCCTCCTATTCCTCCCTTTTAGAATAGGAATGTTTATCCTGTGCCATCGTATGATGAAAGCATTTAACTTTTCTTTGATTTTCATTGGGGCTCACACTTAAAGTTTGTCTTGTGTGTCAGAGGAAACTGTGGAGTGGGGGAACTGGTAAGACTTTGGCAACTCTTAGAGAAGGACTAAATGCATTGTGCACATTTTGCATTAGGAGATGGACTTGAGTCTTTTGGGGGTTAGGGGTGGAATGTTATGGCCTGGATGTGAATGTCTCCCCCAAACCTCATGTGTTTGGATGTTCTGAAATACCTATGGAACCATGTGCTGTTAAGAAGTGAGGCCTGATCAGAAGGGGTGGAACACTGGGGCTGGACCAAAAGGAGCAGACTACTGGGACAGGACCTGGAAGGGTAACTGTGCCCTTCCTCCCTAGGCTCTCTGTCTACCGTGCTGTGAAGAGCTTTTCTCTGTGCTTCTACTGTTGCTGACTGCCCATAGATGGACTGTGTGAAGCCTTCTGAAACTGTGAGCTAAATAAATCTTTCCTCCCGTAAGATGTGGTTATTGAGTATTCTGTCCCAGCAAAGAACCGGTGACTAAGATAAAGTCCAAAATCTGATTTCAAAATGGCAGGCCACACCTAAACAGAACTCTCCCTCCTTCCATCTCTTATATGAAATAGAAAAGCTCTTTAAAAAATAAAACCATAAAGATCTTATTAAAAACCAGGAGGACTCTTCATAAAAATAGAGAAGCATTTCTAAGAAATGGAAGTAGTGATCTGAAGCTACCAAGTTTCAAGAGCCTGAAATTGGGGTTGGAACCTCCATGAGTAGGCCAGGTTTGTCTTAAGGGTTCTCTACTGTCATAACTTAGGGTGCTCTGGGGGGCACTGTCTCACAGGAGACATGAAGTTGGACATAGAATCCTGACATACCTGAAGAGAATCAAAACCAAGAGACTATTCAACATGTAAAAGAAAGAACATATGCCTGAAGAAATGAAAATAATAAGGCAGTCAGAAAAAGATTTAAGAGATAAACTGGATGTGGTGGCATACACCTGTAATCTCAGCACTCAGGAGCCTAAAGCAGGAGGAATGCCATGAGTTCTAGGCCAGCCTGGGCTATGTAATAAGTTCAGGACCAGCCTAGACTACAGAGCACGACCCTATCCTGATGGAAAGAAAAAAAGAAAAAGAAAAGGATTTGAGAGAAAATCCTTCGAGTGGAATCAGATTGGCCTTGGGCTGAGTTAATAGAATGGTCTTGGATCCAGTTAGCAGAATGGCTCTTCCCCTCTATACTGTATTCTGGTCAGAGCACTGCCTGGGAAGTCCTGGAAACACAATCTGATCTGGGGCAAGAGACACCCAGTCAACAGCAATTAGCTAGAAGGATAAGAGAGATGAGAAAGGAGGTATATTTGAGGCCATCCTGGGCTACATGGTGAGTTCAGGACCTGGACTGCAGAGGGAAACTATGAGAGAGAGAGAGAGAGAGAGAGAGAGAGAGAGAGAGAGAGAGAGAGAGAGGAGCATGCATACACAAGAGTGGAGGTAGAGGGATAAGTAGACTTATGGGCCTGTTTTGGACTTTCCTCCATGTCTGTCTCAGAAAGGGACACACGGGATAAGCAGGGAAAGTTGGAGGTGAGGGGAAAGAGAGTTGGCAGATAGAGGCACACACCAGCGAAAAGTAGGGCAAGCAGGCCGGAGGACGGAAGCGTGGGCAGGCAGGCGCCATCTCCATCTCACCTTGACTTGGCTCTGGAGCTGGAAGCTGAAGGTTTCATCCCACTCTGGGTTTGGGCAGTTGGAGATGGTCCTGGTCCGCAGCCTCTCCCGAGAGGCCGTGGGCAGCCAGAGGCTCACAAAGCAGTCTGTCTGGCTCACTGTCCAAGAGAAGACAGGACGGCAGGGGGGACCAGGGAGGAAAGGCCACTTCAGCCCAGGCGACTCCAGAGCGAGGCCCTGTCAGCGCAGCCTCCCCCACCGCTTTCCCCGGAACCCTGAGAAGGTCCCAGACTTCCGGTTGTAGGGTTCACCGAGGGAATCAGGCCCCACAGACCATTCCCGCGGACACACATGGCCCGAAGCAGCAGTGCTCCAGGCTCTGAACAAACATGCACTCATTCGGGACAAAGAATGACCATGCAGTTTTCCCTCTGTCAGGCAGCAAGATCCAGAAGTCCAGCCCCAAAGGGCACCTTAGCACCCAGGAAGCCAAAGTAGGGCCACACGTTTCCTCAGAGCTAAGGCGAGCACATGTGGATGAGAGGGGCGAGTCTGCAGGGAGCCAGCCTACATGGCCCTGGCAGAAAGGGCTCGGGTGGGACAGCGGTCAGCAGCCTGAGTAGTAGGGACCACCATTCCCACATGACTTAATGCCTCCACCGCACCCAGCCAGCCTCTTCACACCTGTCCCAGTCTCCCAGCAGGAGGAGGCTGATGCCCCCAGAAACACTTGTATTCACATTTGTGGCCAAATGAAGAATAGCCATGTATAATGTTTCTCCCTGCGCCTGGGGAAGGGGTGACTTTAACCCAATCAGTCTTTCCAAAATGGAAGGATGGAGACTCTGGGGGCTAGCTAAAGGGTCAGAGCGCACGCCTAGCAAGCACAAGGTCCTGGGCTTGATCCCCAGCACCATAGAAGCCAGGCTTGGTAGTGTGCACCTGTAATCCCAGCACTCAGAGGCTGAGGCAGGAGCATTGCCACTAGTTCGAGGTTGGTCTGGGCTATATTGTGAGATAAAAACCAGCCTGGACTACTGAGCAAGATCTTAACTCAAAAACAATAGAGTGAGACCCTGTCTCAAAAAAGAAAGAAAGAAAGAAAGAAAGAAAGACAGAAAAGAGAAGAAAAAGAAAACTCAAAATGGAAAGGCAGAAGTGGTGGCACAGGCCTGAGTTTCAGATGCTTGGGAGGCTGTCTTGAGTCTCGGTTGGAGCAGCCGAAGGGACATGGCAAGGAACAGCAACCAAGCCTGGTTGCCTTGCTGCAGCAAGGAGGGAGGAGTAGGTGTGAGGACCTGCCCATCTCGTGGCAGTCCACAGGCCAAGACTGAGGACATGCTGGATTGTAAGGAGTGGTGAAAGTTGTTTCCAGTGGCAGAGGCCTCTAGCTGGCAAAGCTGGTTGGTTGGGAGTTCTACACTGATAGGACTGACCCAAACCAGTTTGTAACTGTTAGTAATAATCACTGCCAAAGCCAACCCTTGTTGGCACAGGCCTGGAATTCCAGCTCTCTGGAGGCTCAGGCAGAAGGATCACAAAAGCAAAGGTCCTGGATCCAATCTCCATGACCAAGCTAAAAAAAAATCATTATTAAGAAACCAAAGTAAGAGTCTGAACATAGTAGTGGACAAGAGGTCCACTACTAAGAGTGGCACCAGGGCTGTCCCCAGGGCTGATCTACTTAGTCCTATGTTGTGAACACACTGAGCTTTCTGAGTCAGTAACCATATTTTGCAGCAAGTACACTCATGGCTCCTGACTTCCCTTCTGCTCTGGGAGAGTGCTCTACTCAGGGAGTGGGAATTCACAGACCTCTTCCCATGGAGAAAGGCGGCATGAGGCTGTATTGTAGGTGTCACCCTTGTGATTTCACCCAGGCAGAACGAACAGCCCAGTCCCAGCAGGAAAGACAGTGGCACAGCTTCCTCTCCCAAACTCATCCCCAGGGCGCCCAGCTGGCTCCTCCTGGTGTCCTCTGGCGCCCAGCCCAGAAACCTGGGATTCCCTCACCCCTTACGCCGAATCCACTGGATTTCACCCCACTCTCGCACCTTCCTCCTCATCTGAGCTGTCGCTATCTTGGCTCAGGCCACCATCACCTCTGGGGCCACCTCCAGCTGGTCTCCCTGGCTCCTGTCTGTTCCATGACCAGCACGCACACATGCACACATGTGTACACACGCACACGCATGTACGGTGCACACATATAACCATGCACAGTCTAGACTCTAGACAAGCCATAGACTCCTTAGGTCTGCAGGGCAGCGAGCTGCCTCCGTGTTCAGGCCGGGGAACGCTGTCCCTCTGCCTGGAGCCTCCATCTCCTCCGCCTTGCCCTCTCTCCCCCTGGCCAGCCCCTTCTCATTCCAGAAGGAACCTCTGCTGGAGACCTTCCCTGGTGCCCCAGTGTGGGTCCGTGCCCCCCACCCAACCGCCCCCCGGGCCTCCGTCCCACTCTTGGCGGAGCACACCCTTCAGCTCTGCGACAACGGGTACACTGCCCTGTCTCCGTCCCAGGAGGCTGTGTGTCTCCAGATAGGCCCTTGCCAGATGTCGGGTGGATGAACATATGAATGAAAAACCCAACTTCCTGTATGGGGCTGGATCAGTAGCAGAAAATTCTGCTTAGTCATTGTAGATCTGGGTGAGCAGGTCATCTGACTGCTGAGCCCAAGGGGGCCGCACCAGAGAACTGCTCAGCCTCTCTGACCCCTCCTTTGGTGTTTCCTGAACCCCAGCCCTTCCTGCTGGACCTGAAATACACTCTCCAGCTCGCAACCTGTACAGCGGGATCCCACAGGCAGGGAGGACCAACCCCACCTGACTGCCCCTTAAGGCTGCTTAGCATGTGTGCCTCGGTGACCCTGTAAAGGCCTCTTCCCTCTAACTCCCCCTGTCGTCACTCAGTGTCTCAAATCCTCCTGTTAAATGCCAGACAAAAATCTCAGGATTTTGACCTAAGGTTTAAGTTCTAGTTCAGATAAAAATACTCCTTGAGGAGACAAGATTGAGCGACCACTTGCTCCTAGCGTTCACTTATCTTTAGTTCTTTTGCAGAAAGCGGCCCACCCCTCACCACCACACCAAAATTTGGGGATGAGGAGAGTATAGCCCAGAGAGGAGAAGAATGGGCAGGGGACGGGGGAAAGTCAGCGGTTTCCGGATGATGGTCAGGAGCAGGCACGTTTGCTGGCTAGAAGGTTGTGGCCATCATGTTGGCCGTGGGGATCACGCAAGGGTAACCCATTCAGAGAACTTTGAGGACCACGGGGGATTTCCTAGGATAGGCAGGTTCCAGGCTTTGGTTCCCATGGAGTGACAGAGCGCGCTCACTCATACGCATGGCAAAGGCTCCTTCCTGGACTGGAGGTGGCAGAGATGATTCAGATCTTGTCACGGATGATCAGAACATTGTCTCCCCAGGACCTGTGGCAATACCTACTTGATGCTCTATGGGGCACTGGCTTGTGCTTTAATTAGCTCAAGAGGAATTAAAACTCTGGATGGCCTGGAGGTTTCTCCCAGTCTTGGCCCCCGGCCGGGCCACATGTTCTTTTAGCTCTTGGTAAAGAGGTCATCCCTGAAGCTCTGTGTGTTCCCTGCCTCTCCGGAATCATGGGAACCAAGGCACAGGTTGGAGGCCAACCCAGAGGGCGGTTTATTTCCAGTTCAAAGCTAAGGGTTTCGAACAGGAATGACCCAGGCCCTGACAGCCGTGGTGATAATATTCGGCCTAAGCCCAGGAAGGCAGCAGGACAGAGCAGCCTGTGAGATCCGTGGATCCAGGCTGCACGGACCTGCTGGTGGCCTCAGGGGACATGAGGGGCGTAAACAACCAGGGAGTTCCCGAGGAAGACCCCAGGCAGCCTGCTGGCTGGAGGGGTGTGGAGGGAGGGGAGGGAAGGCGGGTAGAGCCAGCCAGCCAGGGAGGGACAGGTGTGGCAGGGAGAAGAAAGGGTGCTGGGACAAGGGGAAGGTCTGTCACACAGGTGCAGGCACGCGGAGTGAGACAGCCAGGTGACTCGAGGGGCTGGGCGGACACACCCAGGAGGAGCTGGAGGAAGGCATGTGTGAGCTGGTGCTGTCCCAAGGGAAGGGATGACCTCTGCCCAGGTAGGGTGAAGAGAGTGAGTGTCCAGCTCTGACAGGTTCAGGGAAGGCAAAGGATGTAGCCACCGCTGAGGTCCAGGGGACACTCTGGTCCCTTAGAAGTGGGCTGGAAAACCCCAAGAGGCAGAGGCAGGGGAGGCTCCTGACGCTGTGTCTGGTCCCCTGGCAGACACAGGTCCACACCTGACGACTCTAGAACTGTCCCCGTCCCCCGGCACAGGCCCCAGACACCTCACCCTTCACACGCTCAGCCTGAACCCTGCAGGGTCTCTTTGCTGCCTGGGGTTCCCTCCCCTCTTCTCCACACTGAGCCCTACGCTGCGGAGTCCCAGCCTTGCCTGCCTGTGCTCCAGCCTGCCTGCTCTCCTGAGTCGCCCACCCTTCCTGGGAGCCCAGGTACCCTATCCCTTAGAGCCCTTCAGCCCCTCTTTGCCTGGTTTCTGAACTCTCACTCTGGCCCCAGGCTGGCAGGAGGCGGGAGCAGGCTGCGTTCTGGCTCTACCGGCCTTCCTCCCCTCCCCTCCCCTCCCCACCTTCCTCTCGGCCAGCAGGCTGTCGCGGGGGTCTTCCCTGGGAACTCCTCGTTGTTTGTGTTCCTGTCCCCTGGATGTCCCATCTCCTTCCCAGCTCTCCACAGCCGAGCACCACAGCTCCAGAGCCAGCCTTAACCCTGAGCGCCTGGCAACAGGGACCTCCTGCGATCTCCCCCGACGGTGCCAGGGGAATGCAGTGGCGCCTGCACCTTGCCCCTCTCAGACCCTAGATCCTCAATGTGCCTTTCTTGGCCCTTCTGGCTCTGTGTACTCTGCCTCCGAATTCTGTGGCGACAAGATAAGAACGCCATCTGTTATTCTGCAACTGCTTCGGGCATGGATGTCTCCACTTGTTAGAATGTAAGCTCAGGTTCATGGCTCTGAGTTTTTCTTCCCTGTACCCCCATCCGTCCCCCTTGGAGAATCTTGTGGACCCTGAGCCCCTCCTGCATGGTCACCAGCGAGTAGGGAAAGCCCCATAGCCCTGGGTCCTGGAGACGGACCTTTCTCCTGCAGGCAGGAGGTGGATGGCAAGCGTCCTGTCTGATGGGGCAGGGTGAGGGTGGCACAGGAAGGGGCTGGTCTCTGGGAGGTAGATGTGAGGAGCATCCTGCCTCAGCCGCCTTCCTTCCTCCCTGAAGTAGAACTCCCCCACCAACTCCCCGCCCTCCTGTGGCCTGGGGAAACAGCTGCAGGAAAGCTTTGCCCTATCGCTCTAGTGGGCTGGTCCACATCCAGGAGGGAGCCCTAACTCACAGGAGGGCAAGGTGTGGGGAAGCTGGCACCCCAGGAATGGATACCAGGAAGAGAAAGTGGGGGGAACAGACACAGGCATCGACTGTGGGGACAGACAGGGCTGAGGGGAGAGCAAGAGCGGGGAGCCTGGAAAACGACACGAAGCCCCAAATAAGCCTTACACCTAGAGGAGAAAACACAGACACGCACACGTACGCATACACACACTTACACACATGGGCACACATCCCTGACCGCGTTCCCGGCCAGGGCCTCTCGGTGCAGCCTCCCTTGCACAGAAGAAAGAGAAGAGGGGTATCACTCACCCACATCCGCCTGCCGGACGTTCCTCATCCGGATGACCCTCACTGTCAACAGGTGGCATGGAGACAGCCCCTCCTGCGGATGGAGGGGACATGAGGCTCATTTTCCAGGTGTCATCAGGAACCCCATGCACAACTCCCTGCCTACTCGCATTGCCGTGGTTCACGTGGGCATCTGTCCTGCCTGGAAGATTCTGGAAGCTCCTAAGATGCTGGGACCCTGTGTGGGTTCTCATCCTTGTACTTCCAGCCCCGGAAGTGTGCTGATGCTTACAGGGTGCTCTGTTGCTTATCATTTGGTCTGGTGGCACACACCTGCAATCCTAGCACTCTGGGAGGCTGAGGCAGGAGGATTACAAATTCGAGCCCAGCCTGGGTAACTTAGCAGGTTGGCAAGAACCTGTCTCAAAAATAAATAAATAAGTAATATTGCATTTATACGTATCAATAAAATGGGGAAATTAATTAAACAAATGGGCTAGGGATTTAGCTCAGGGGGAAGGCCTTGAGTTCAGTCCTAGTGCCAAAACAAAATGGTGTTACATGTGTGTGTGAGTGAACATTCTGGGCTAAGCATGGTGGGGGGTTCTGGGTGGGACTAGGGGACACATGAATGACAAGGGGGTTTTGAGATGTTTCTGCTGTCCTTCCTCATTGAATAACTTCTTGTTATCATCCTATGTAGGGAGTTTCCTTGTTCACCCAAGATGGCTGCTTGCTCAGGAGGCAGGCACAGTGTAGCAGTGTGACTGATCTGGACACCTACTAGGTGGGGTCCTCAGGCCAGTGCCCACGCCTCCCCTGGTGCTTCTCCAGCCCCAGGGCCTGCATCTCCCCTGCCTGTGAGGCCCCTTGTGCAGGGCCTCCTCCCCCAAGCCCTCCTGCAACGGTATTTCTCCCTCCAGGTGTAGTCGGCCTCCTGCTTCTTCACTGTCTCCTGCTATTGATACTTGTGATGTCTGGCTGGTCTACAGTGGCTCCTCTTTCGTGATGGCAAGAACTCAGGTAATCCTCTATTTGATGACTGGTTCCTGCCAACTACCCCTGTGAGGACCACCAGCTCTGGAGGGCCGCACGGAGACCTGAGGCAGTGCTTGTCCTAATGGCTGTATGGACACACCCCGAGTGCTGGCCATTTGCATCTGGCATCTCTCCTCTGTCCTCTTTGTCTTTAGCCGGCATTCCTAAGCTCGAGCCCCACTCCTCCCCAGGATGGCGTGGGGGTAGGGTGCCCACAGACCCTACCCACCACCTTCCCCTGCGGGCTCGGCCCTCTGTGAATCATGCATTATCTTCTGGCCTGATTTTGTCCTCCTCAGGCCCTGTTACTTGTGCCTCCCAGGCGCCCTGAAACCTCCTCTCCCAGCCTCACTACCTTCCCCTCTATCCTGCAATTGCAAAGTGGCCCCTGGCTACCCAGGGGCCATCGCTCCCTCCCCTGTGCTCCTCAGCCCACCGCTCCCTGCCCAGAGTTGAATAATTGCGTTTTATCCCTCTCTTTGCTTCCATCATGGCTGGCTTTCTGAGACTCAGGGCCACAGGCTCCCGCTGACATGATTCCTGCCTCTGCTGTGCTTTGGGTACACACTCACAGATTGCACCTCTGTGTGCATGAATTGTCTTCCCTAAGTCTCCTGCCGTTTAGGCATAATTTCTGAGCAGACACTACGGGCCGGGCCTGTGCTAGGTGCCTGGAAGCTGGGGTGAACCAGGAGCAGGAGAGAGGCAGGCAGTTCAAGGACAGGCTGCAGGTCCTGGGCAGGATAGCAGGCCCTCGGGCCACAGGCTCCTACTGCCCGGACTGGGGACCCCTGAATGCAGAACCTTCCTCCAGTCCACCTTATTTCTAGAAGGTTCTTCTGGTCCCTTGGGGCCTGTTGTGGTTTGGTTCTGAAAAGTTTCCCAAAAGCCTCATGTTCGAAAGGTGATGTAATTATGAGTGCTAATCCATTGGCCTGCGCTTTTGAGAGACAGGACCTTGTCTGAAGGGGCGGATCACTGGAACTTGACCTGGGAGGATACATACTAGCCCCGCCCTTCTTCACTCTCTCTGCTTCCTGTCTGCCACGGGTGAACAGCTTTTCCTCCTGTGGGGCCTCTGCCATGTGCTTCCACCACCACCAGCACCCACGAATAGACTGAGACCTTCTGAAACTGGGAGTTAGAATAAACCTTTCCTCCCTTGAGTTGTGGGTGTTAGTATTGTATCACAGCAACAAAAAAGTCACTAAGACAGGACCTGAGGCTGCCGAGGGGAGGAGCTTCTTCCTCGCCCGTTCTGAGCCAGAATGCTGTGCCATCTTGGGGCCTGCTCTCTTTGGCTATCTCGGGTCTTTATTTCCCGTTTGAACCTCCGATTGGAACCTCTTTCCCTGGGCTTCAGCCAGGCTTTAATCAGTCTCAGTCTCTGTCCCCTGCCAGCCTGAGCCCACACTAATGTCACTGACTTTTCCAGCCCCTCAATGTCTTGTTCGTGGAACCTGTGAACCTGTGGCTTGCCGCCAGGCACATGCCCCTCGGTGCTTCCAGAACCACTCTGTCCTTCTTCCAGAAGACGCAAGTCGTTTGTTTAAATAGTTCCAAGCTCAGCAGATAAACACAGAGTTTGAGAAGAGTTCTACCACTCAGAGACAATGATCATTGTGACTTTACTGTCTTTCCTGACGTTTCTGGGGCTTACATCTAACCAGCAGCAAAACACAAAGATTGTGGGAGCTCTGAGACACAGTCTGAGGGAGGTATCTAATTTCTAGGTCTCTTCTCCTCTTGCCAGCAGCTGCCTAAAGCCAGGACAACATCACCTGACTGTTGTGCACAGGCCAAGGATCACTTCTGTGAGGCTAGCTCTGGGTATTGACTGTTTCCGTGGCTGGTACCTGCTCTGACAGCATTCTACTGTGAGGGTTATGATGGGCCAAAGGTCACACACACCATCTCTCCTCTGGCTCTGGACACATGCCTGTGGCCTTTGGCGGGATCCTTCTGGGAACAGGGGGTTCCTCCTCTCTCTCTCTCCCCACCTGGATGGGCTGGGGCCTGGTCTGCCCTGGCCAGGAGGCAGGAGGTACCTTCCTGCAGGAGCACAGTCCTGGCTATCTGGGTCCCATTGCCCACTTTATTAGAGGGCATCTGGAATCCTAGTAGGAGCTACAGCATAGTCAGGGGTCAGCCTTGAGGATGCCCCAAGTGCTACAGTACTCCAATGCCAGGCCCATGGGCTTCACGGCCACCACAGCCCTTTTGCCTTCAGGAGGATCAGCCAGTGGCCCAGGGTGGTTCCTGGAGAGAAGGACCAGCCAGAGCATCCTTTGCCACCTCTCCCTGCCTTGCAGGAAGTGCTCACTCCTGTCCTCTAACCTCCATCCTGGCCACTGAGGGTGGTCACTTCTTCGTGCTTTGATTCCATGACAACCATGGCCACAACACCAGTGACCACTGGAAGGTCTGCTATGCATACTGGACACTGCAGACTGTCTTCCTTAGCCTTTATGGACAAAGCAGTCACTAGCATTCTCGCCTTACAGAGCTGGGCTCAGTCCTTTCCACTGCCTCCAAGCATGGAGGACTCCTTAGTGGTCTGCCTCGAGGGCTGGGGGCACCCCTCATGGTGAGAGCACTTGCCTGGTGTGCACACAGCCCAGAGTTTGATCCCCCAGAGCTACATATAAATCAGCTGGCTGTGGTGGTACCCACCTGTAATCCCAGAACTCAAGAGGCTGATACAGGAGGCACACACCTGTAATCTCAGCACTTGGAAGTCTGAGGCAGGAGGGCTGGCAAGAGTTTGAGGCTAGCCAGGACCAGTCTAGACTGCAGACCAAGACCCGGCCTCAAAAACGAAAATAAAAAAACAACCAAAAACACCCCCAAAAAACCAACAACAAGAAAGAAAAGTTCTGTAAGCACAATGTACAGGATATCCCAGAAATTATGAGACATAGGGACAAAGGTTCTCTCTAAACAGTCTTACATTTTGCCAGCACAGAGCTAGAAGGATCTGAGGACGTCACGGAGGGACCTTACTGGGTGGAAGGGAGCAGGACCGAGGCCTCAAGTGGGGCCCCAGTGCACTGTAGGAACCAGGTCTAGGAAAGGCGACCTCAGGTTGGACAGGATGTATACACTTGGCTCCTGATATATTAATCACAGCCCCACAGGGCCGGTGCTAGAGATGACCAAATATTCATGTCCCTAGAGGAAACTGATTGACAATAGAAAGATAATAGGATCCCAAGCCTGAGTCTAGCCTGGGCAACTTAGCAACTTGGTGAGGTCCTGTCTTGAGATTAAAAAAAAAAAAAGATTGGGGTGCAGCTGTATGAAAGCCTTAGACACACACACACGAAAGGTACAGCAGAAGCCAGCCGAGCAGCTGTGAGTGACAGATGGACCCAGACACCAGTGGGACCGTAGAACCTGAGCACGTGAAGTTGTATGTGGAAGGTGAGGGGCCAGCCCATCCCCAGAGCAGGGTCCTTGGCTAGAACTGGGGATTAGGGTGAAAGTCAGACTGTTTCCTAAGAGGCACAGCCAGCTCAAGCCACCTGGCTTGCATCCCTGGGTGAGGGACAGCCCCGATCCTGAGTGTGGAGCAGGAGCACGCGGGGGCCGGGAGGTCAACACAGGAACTTTGGCTATATTGGACCACTGGAGCCATCTGCCCATCTGCGCCAGGGAAGACAGGCTGGACAGCAGTTTCTGGGAAGAGTGTGGGCAGGAGAGCCCCTCCCCGGCGGCGCACACCCAGCCCAGGCTTCTCCCTGGCTTCAGCCTGTGGGACTCCCCTTGAGACCTGCTCAGGGCTGGGCCACCCTGTAGGAGCTCACGTGAATCTCAGGACTCAGGACCGGCCGCTCTACAGTGTGATGCTATTCCCTCCCGCCTTTGCTGGGTGGGCGTGGGAACAAAACGTGTTACACTTCAGCCCTGCACTGCCTGCTCTGCCTAGGCCCTTGCCTGCCCCTGCAGTCAGCCTTGGGCGAAGGTGTCATCGCCAAGGACCGAGTTTGGGGAGATCACACGCCACTCAGGCTGGAAGAGCTGGGATCGGGACCCAGCTGCGTGTCCACCTGCTTTGCTGGATTTCCATCCACCTGTGGGCCGGCTGTGTCCACAGAGGAACAGCACCGGCTGAGAGCCTGCTCCAGGTCATGGCTCGGGTCAGTTAGCAGCAGAGGCAGAAGCAGAACCCTCAGCTCCCAAGCCGGGGTGCTTCCTCTACCCACTGGTCTGGCTGGTCCCACACATTAGGCCTAGGACTGTTTACTTAAAGATAAGCTCCTGAGGTCAGGCTCTTGGGTCACAGAGGAGGCAGAAGGTCTGGCCCCGTGTTATGGAAGTGGTGAGTCTGATGCCTGTCTAGACCAGGCACCTCATCCAGCTTCTCTGGGGTTGGGGATACCTGAGAGAGGCTCCACACATGCCTCCTGGGGCATCTTGGGGCAGAGGCTGGCCAGGTAGGTGACACCTCCTCCCCCTTCTCTTTAGAGAGCTGGGTGTAGCCACTGGCTACCTGCAACTCTGCGTCACAACTAGGATGAGCTGGGGATATCTTCTCTGGTATGTGGGACCTCCCTAAAAGGAGACACCGTGATGGGGACACCTGCAACCCTGGAATATGCTCCAGTCAATCTAAGCAACATTCTAGACTATAGGGGCCACACAGGAGGAGCTCCCATGGCTGTTTTCTGTTTTGTTACTCAGACTGAGGAAGTAAACAGGACAGGCAGTTCCAGCCCCATCTGGTCCCTCGAGGACCCCAGAGAGAGCAGCACAGCACGCAGGCAGGTGCGGGGAGGCTCCGCTCCGCTGCTCCCTGTCCCCTCTTGGTGAGCTGTGCCCCTACCCTGGCCCCTGGCCCGTGTTCATGGAAGTGCAGCAAGCCTGCAAATGAAGGAGCCAGGGCCACCAGAGTCTCTGCTGGCCCCCGAGCTCTGTGGGCTTCGCCAGGGCAGCTGGGCAGCCGAGCACTATGTGGCCCAGAAGTCCCCTCCCTGAGCTCCTTAGAGAAGGAGCAGGGTCTCCATCTTCCATTCCATGGGGACCAGAGCCTTTCTGAGCATCACTCAGAACATCAGGGACATAGTGTGGGCGAGGCGAGAGTCTCAGGAAAGTAATGGGGAAGAAGTTGCTGCCCCCCAGGAGTGCGCCAGTGATCCTCCCTGTGGTAGACCTAAAGTCAGTTGGGAGACTGAGGTCATCGCGCCATTGCCTAGACAGGAGAACTGAGGCAGAGCTGGTCCATAAGCCTTGATCATCCTGTGAGGCTGGGTGGGGCTATTTGGATCCGAGACCTTGACCATAAACCCAGGCCAGCAGCTTTGGGCTGACAGTAATGGGTGAGCAATTCCCCTCGCATGACAGCACCATACACTTGCACAGCACACATGTTTAGGATGTTCACAGGTTAACACCTGCTCACTGCCAGGACAGCCCTGATCTCCCCCATGCCCCCCATTGTCCACCTGGGTGCTGGCCTGGCCCCACGATGGGCTACACTTCTTGCCCCAAGTGCCAAGTAGCAGTGCCTGAGCCTTGTCCCCTGGAGTGGGCTGTACTCCTCCACCCCTCCCAGGCACCTGCCTCTTGCCCTCCACCTCCAACCCTGCCCCTCACCTCCTGGCCATGCCCTCCATCTCCCGCCCCAACCCCCAGCCCTGCACCCTCACCTTGCGGGCACAGGTGTCTGAGCACGCGCCATCTTCTCCTGGACATGAGTCTGACAGGGAGTGGGAGACCCAGGCAGGCACCTTCCTCTGGAGCATTGTGGCAGCTCTCCAGCTGCTGGCAAGATCAGGGACTTATATTCTGACTCAGAGCTCCACCCTTCTGGCCGCCTCTTGGCAGTGGCAGGCATGGCCCTGTGGGTGATTAAGTGGGTAAACAGGAGGGTCCTTGGGTTCTAGCATCTCGGTACCCAGGGACCCCAGTCTGCAGATCTTGGAACTGCAGGGCCTGTAGGACTCTGGCCTTTGGGGTCATTCATCTGCCCCTCCACCACCACCACCAAGTGTCCAGAGTGACCAGACCATCAAGGGTACTAGGACAGTAAGAAAAGGATCCTGGGCCCTTTTCACTTGAGGGCCAGCACTGCCATACCTCAGGCATGCCCTACCCCTCCAGCTCTTGTAGACACCCCCATGCCCTGAAGGGGAGGTGCCCCCTTTCCTAACTCCATTTCTTTGCCATGGCCTTGTGTCCCAGGAGCTGTGATTTGGGACTGCAAACGGGGCATGGGCCAGGCGTGGGGTCCCTGCGTTAGAAGGTGAAGAACAGAACCAATCGGCTGAGGACTTGCCAGCAGAGGGGCCAGGGCGGCTGCCTCCTTGAGGGGGGGTGGGGGGGAGGGCGGGACTAGCCCCTGCTGTCCCAGGGTGCAGGGAGGATGCTCCTGCCCCACCCCACAAGTGATTCTTATCTCTGGCCTGGTGGTGGACAAGGGTAGCTTTGCCTGCTCGGCAGCCTGATTCTAACTGGGAGTTTCCTGCCTAAGCACTTGCCGGAGGCTCCACAACCGGATTTTCTGGCCCAGAGATAGGAGTGATTTTGTGGAACTGAGGGTGAGATCTGAACGCAGTACAGCCTGGGCTGGGCACAGGGCAGGAACCAGGTTGTGGAATCTGAGGAGCAGTCTCATGGGCCTGGCCCTCCCCAGAGAGGCCAAGGGCTGGCCCTGCTGCTTGCGGAGAGCCCTTCCCTGCCAAGGACCCCAGCACAGCGCCCCTGCCTCACAGCCAGCTCCACAACGTCACCCAGCGGGTGCTTACTGTATTTGGGCTACCAAGAGGGGAAATTTCAGGTTTGAAGCTGCTCTGACTCCAGCTGGGGAGGTGAATGTGTCCGGCCTCTGAGAGGCTCTGTGGGCGGGACCAGTGAGCATCTTTCACGTTTGTAAAGATCATGCTTTACAGAGTTTGGACATCCACCAAGAAGGGACGAGGGATGCAGAGAAAGAAAGAAGATTCCACCGGGAGGAAAGAGTGGTTCCAGGAAGGCGTCATGGAGGAGGTAGCAGCTAAATCCAGGATTGGCAGTGGCAACTTAACCCCCAGATTCCACTGTCCTGCAATGAACAGAGTCTCATGGGACCCTTGTTCCGCCCACATCCCCCACCTTCCCAATCCAATAGGTCCACTGCAAACCCCCAGCTCCAGGGCACTCCTCCAGTCCTGGTATTTGGCCATCTTTCAACCAAATGAGCCCTCACTGGGCCTGGTGTCACAGACCTACAATCCCAGCACTCCAGAAGGCTGAGGCAGGAGGATGGCAAGTTCAAGTCTAGCCTAGGACATTTAGCAACTTAACAAGATCCTGTATCAAACAAACAAATAGGGGCTGGGGATGAAGCTCAGAGCAAAAGCACTGTGTCCTATCCTCAGCACGGCAAAAATAACTGAACGAAAGCCCAGGTGCCCAGCCACATCCCTCACCCCCACCCCTCCGTCTGCGGCACTTCCTTCCACCCAGTCCTCGCAGCAAGGCCTCCACTTACGCATTTGGGTTGGATTAAATCAAATCGAGTAGGAGGTAGTGGGAGCTCCGTCCTCCCCGGAGCTTCTGATGGAGGTGTAGCCTGGGAAGCTCTCACTGAGACTGGGCCATCTCTGGGTGTCGTGGTCCACTGGCATGTGCACCTCTGCACTGGCTGGGACTGGCCATGAGGGCAGTGATCCTGGGCCGGGGGTGAAGGGACTGGGAGGTCAGGAGAGAGTGCCAGGCAAAGTGGGCAATGGCCTCACAGTGGCACGGCAGGGTGAGGGCTTCCTACAGCCCCTGCTGCGGCCCAGCATGGCACACACTGGATACCCCACAAGCAGGCTCTGCTACTCCTTCCTGCAGGCTTCCTCCTGCCTAGAAACTCCATCCATGTTCTGCCACAGGGGAAGGAATAGAGCACCTCCGTACCTTGTCCCTTCTTCCTTGGTGAGCAGGGAGCCAGGCTGAGGCCCCTGTTTTGCCAGGGCCTGTTACCTGGCTCTCATGATGGGATGGCCAGCAGCTGCTTAGCCTCATGTGACCTAAGGTTGCCAACCCCATTCTTCTCAGTGCCTGACAGTCCCACTTCCCCGAGAGGCCATCCTCTGGAGGCCGTGGGGCCTATCCCAGCCCCCGCTCTCCCCAGAGCAGCGCTGCCTGTCCGAACTCCATCAGCTTGCCCCTAGCTGGAGCCTGGCGCCAGCCTGCAGCCCCTTACGCTCCTGCTTGAGTGCATCTGAGCATCCGATGGGCACCCACCATTTGCCTGTGCGCCGTAGCACCGTCTATGGACAAAACAGGGCCTAGGAGCAGACCTCTGTCTACAAGGAGTTGGGCTGTAGGAGAAAGGATCAGTCATGAACGCACTCATTTCCAGAAAAGCCTGTTTGCCATCTGGAATAAAGTTGGATCTGGGCTTTATTATCCATGCAAGAACAAATTCCAGGGAGATTAACCAGCTAATCATAAAAGCTAGATATGATTGAAAATAAAATGTTAGAGGACAGTTATATAGTACTGGGGCAGGGAGTAACTTCCTAAGCAAGGTTCAAAGCCTAGAAGCCAATAGAGAAATACGGCCTTATTTGAATACACAGAAATTATTCTGTTCATGGTGGTCACCAGCAGTGGAAGCACACGGTGGAGGTAGAAGTGGAGGCAGCTCCTCATGGCATTGCAAACAGGAGATGCGTTCCCAAAGGGAGGAAGGAAGGAAGGAAGGAAGGAAGGAAGGAAGGAAGGAAGCAAGCAAGCAAGCAAGCAAGCAGCACCTACCCTTCCAGGTCCTGCCCCAATGATCTGCCCCTTCTTGATCCAGCCTCAATGTTCTGCCCCTTCTGATTTTAAGCCCCTAATCCACCACATGTCTGTAATCTATAATCTAATCCACATGCCTGTCATCTATAATCTATCAAACACCTGTCCTCCACCACACACCTGTAATCCACCACGCACCTATATTCTGCCGCACACCCATAATTCACCCCTCCAGACCAGGCCCCCATCTCCTTGGAGCACATGGTTCCACAGATAATTCATAACATTCAAATACATGGGACTTTCGGGGACATTCCAGATCCAAGCCACAATAGCACCAGAAACCAAGGGGGAAGATCAAACTGGTAAACGGACAACATGAGCAAACGTGACCAACTACACAGAGCAACACGAGCCCAGATCCCCACGGCATGCCATGCCGAAGGCCAAGCTGCACAACAGCAGCACGGGGACGGGCGAAGCCAGGCGCGGAGTGAGGCTGAGCTGCAGCCCTCGAGTTGGAAGATAAAGCTGGGTAACGTCCGGCCTTTTGGAGCTTGTGTGCTCCATTCCAGGACAGACGGATGGTATGGCCAGCTTGTCCCTACTTAGTCAAGGTGAGAACTGTTCCTAGGGCGATCCTGGTTCAGTGTGGTGTACCCCAGGGGAAGTCTCTCGAGGTCCATAGAAGGACGTGTGTGTGGACACTCATTCTGCAACACTGTGGGGTCAGAAATTTGGAAGTGAAATACGTGATATCCATCAATGGGGGGCTGAACAGAAAGGGGAGAGAGCTGCAGAATCTGAAGCATGGCATGGTGGGTCAGAGCAAGAGATGGGACGGGCACACACTGGTGTAAGAGGATCAGCGCAACTCACCGTCGTGAGGGAGGAGAAGGGAGGGAGTCGTGTCTATACAAAACACATGCACAAAAAATAAATTATGATGGTATAATGTAGTCAAATAAAATATGTACTGAGTACACTAATTGCAGGGAGAGATAGAGAAAAGCTGCATGGGAACGGGAAACAGCAATCAGTGGAGAAATCCAACTCAGGGCCTTCCAGGGACCAGCAGTGACAGCAGACCATTGTCCCAGCCCCCGGACTGGCTCAGGCCTCGGCGCCTCGTGAATGTTGCTTCCCCTGGCCTTCTCCTAGTCATCATTGCCAGCCTCTCAAGCCTAAGCCCTCCCGTGTCCTCATACCACATTCCTGCAGTAGGCTGAGAGGTCGCCTGCTGCTATTTTCCTCTTCTCTAGAGAGTGGCCCCTGACCTGCCAATCAGCATCGCTGGAACCTGCTGGGAGGGTGTTGACGGGGAGGCCGGGTTCTGCCCCTGCTCACCTGCTTGCTGCTCAGCGGTCCTGGTGGCCCAGTCCGTCCAAGGTCGTGGGCCATTACCAGGCCTGCAGCTGGGAAACTGAGGACTCCTGCTCTACAGAAGGCCAATAGGTAACCTCTCAGAACATACACTAGGTGATGTGACTGCCCCGATTAACACCTGGCCTCAGCTTCTGCTCGCGTTGACCTCTGTAAGGCCCTGCAGCACCTGCCGTGGTTCAGCTGCTCTGGTCTTCCTACTCCTCCTATCACACCTCAGTTCCAGGTATGTGGCCTCCCTCCAGCTGCTGCAGGCAGTTCTCTCCCAGGTCAGGGGTTGTTTGGGGTCACCATTTCCCTGCCTGGAGTCTTTGTCCCCTGACTGCGTAGTCTACCCTTTCTCACCTGTCATGATTCTCCACAAATGTCACTTTCTCGACCAGCTTTTTCCTGATGACATCCCATTGTCTAAAAGCTGCTTGAGTCTGTGTTGCCCTGGTTAGTAGTTTAATTTACTGTATCAAGCTGGTCAGGTGGTGCAGGCTTGTAACCCCTGTATTCTAGGAGGCTGAGGCAGGAGGATCATAAGTTTGAGCCCAGCCTGGGCAATTTAGTGACTTGATGAGTCCCTGTCTCAAAATAAAAATTGTCTCCGGACGCTGAGGCAGGAGGATAGCCATGTGTTTGAGGCCAGCCTGGCCTACATAGTGAGTTCAGAGCCAGCCTAGACTACAAAGTGAGACCCTGTCTCAAAAAAAAAAAAAAATTATCTTAGTTACTTATTTGTTGCTGGCACACTATACCTGACATCCACAACTTAAGAGAGGAAATGTTCATTTTAACTCACAGCTTCAGGAAGTCTTCATCCATTCGTGGGTGGTCTACAATGGTGGAAGCATGTGGCAGAGCCTGGCTGGAGAGAAGCTGTTCATAGCACGGCGGGCAGGAAGCAGTGAGCCAGCAAGGAAGGGCGGAGCCTACGTACAGCCTTCTGAGTCAAGCCCTAGCGGTCCTCCCCTTCCAAGCAGGCCCACCTCCTAACAGTACAGGAAATAAAAGATACTCCACAATGTCCAGATGCTCTTGGGGGACATTTCAGATCCAAACTACCTATACACACAAAAAAACCAGGCTGGGGTCGTAGCTCAGTGTGGAAGCCCTGGGATCAATCCCGAGCAACACAAATATACACACACACACGCAAGTGAACACATGCACACACACACACACACACACACACACACACACACACACACACACACACACACACTTTCTTTGTATAATCTTGTGTCTTTTTGCTTCTCAACAGGTTGCCACCCTCATCAGGCTGTGGTCATTGCTGCTTCAGCTCATCTACAGGACGACGCCCATCGGGAAGAGGCTGGTGCACGAGTATACCTTTGCTCATGGGGATTTCACACAGGTGTCCATGGGAAGAAATGGCTCCTGCTATTGAATATTTATAAAGTGATGGACTCTTTCTAAGTGTTTTATATTACCTGGGAAGCAGGTGTTTCTCTCTCTCTCTCTCTATCTCTCTCTCTCTCTCTCTCTCTCTTTGAACTGGGGATCAAACCCAAGCCCTGTCACACTGAGCTACATCCCCAGCCTATTTTTTGCTTGGATTTTAAGACAGAGTGCCAGAGCATAGTTCCATTGTGCAGGCTGTACTTGACTGTGTGGTCCTCCTGCCTCAGGCTCCCACAGTGCCAGGATGACAGGTCCATGCCACCAGGCTTAGCTTGTCCTTTATTTTTACAACAAAATGTCAAGGACCAGATCTGTGCTTGGCATTTTCCCAGTGCTTGTGTCTACAGCTTGATATTTCTCAATGTCACAACGTCTCTGCTATTAAAATGTGTAGCCCCTAGTTCAACAAGAAGGCAGGCTTTTCCTTTCTGCTCCTGACTTCTGCTCACCTCGCATGGCTACCCGGAGCCTTTGCACATTGAGGTTTCATGTTGTCAGAGATCTCCGTGGTGAGGTCAAGCAGACATCATCTTGGCGCTGACTGAGCACTGTAATAGAGTAGCTCACTGGGACTGTTCTTATACAAAGGTGACTCCATTTTTTGGTGCTGAATAAACTGTGCATTGTGCTCTTTTGCTATTAAAAATATGCCTCTACCTGTGAAGGCCTGTGTAAAGTTGTACTCCCGCCTAATTTTCTGTAACCTCAGAATAAGTTTGGAACTTCCAAGTGTCCTTGTGTGCTGTATGATAACCAGCCCCATCTGCCTCTGTGTTCTTATGGCAAAATTAGATTACTTGAGCTGCGATAAAAATTGTAAAATTCCGCTGCCCTGGCGCTTAAGCCAGACATGCAGCCACCTGTTGAGAGATAGAGATGCACTAAAAGTCATGTCTCACTAACTAAAAATAACACAAAGAACTAGCTTTACCATTGGTCAGTCCCCGTCAACGTGACTGACTCTCAGTGATAATGCCAATTTCCATCGCCAAGGCCTTTACCAACTCTCTACGCAGCTTCCAGGCTGCTGCTCTCTGGGTGCTTGCTTGTAGCCTGGAGGCAGCCAGGCCAACAAGGATACATACGTACCTTGCTCCAATTGGCCTTTGTTGGGCTCTTAATTCTGGTCTTCATCAAGCACCATATAAGGTGAAGCGTCCAGGTCCTGGCGGCTCTGTGACCTTGGGAGAACTTAAGCCAGAGTTCCTCCATCTGTAAAATGGGAAACCCAACAGGTCCTGCCTCGTAGGGTGGTCGCCAAGATTAAATGGGGTACAGATGTAGCAGGCAGCTGACCCTTAGTGATGGAGTCACTGGGACTGTTTTGTTGCGTTGGTTTTGTGGCACTGAGGGTTGGGTCTTGGTTGTTCACTCTGAGCTACATCCCCAGCCCATTTTGTTTTTTGGTTTGTTTGTTTTGTTTTGAGACTGAGCACCACGAAGTTGCTAAGTTTCCCAGGCTGGGCTTGAACTTGCTGTCCTCCTGCCTCTGCCTCACAGAGTGCAGGGATGATGGGTCAGCACCAGCAGGCCCAGCTAGTGTGAGTAGTTTTTACCCATAAGACTGTAACCTCTGGTTTCATTCTTCTGCCCTTACCAACTTCCTCTTTCTCCCTTTGTCCATGCTGGGCTTGAACTTGCCCAGCCAAGCTTCTGCCAAGCTCCTGGGGTCCCCCAACGGGGTCCTTGGCACCTTCCTTCTTGCTTGGTCCAAGGCCACTGACTACATTTCCCTCCATCCCCAACTCCACCAAGCCTCTGGGCTCCCAGCAGGGCCCCTCCCACATTCTGAGGGAGGAGTCAGGCACCTGGCCCGGCGGGAGCAGGGCTGAGTCTGCCCACCCTTCTGGGAACCACACTGGCTGGTATTATAACCCATCCCAGTGCTCTGGCTTGTGACCACATGTGGGTCCATCGAGACTTGAGCAGAGCACAGTTGTGCCCCTCTGTGCCATTGAGTGCGTGTTTCCCTGAGCAGAGGCTCTGCGGTGACTTCCTCACAGGGCTGGAGACAGGATGATGGCAGGAGGGCACAGGGGCAGGAGACGCCTTCGTGTCATGCCCAGGGTTTGATAGGGACGGCTTGGCTGGGGCCCTTCATGACTCCCTGCTGGCCCCAGATGTCTGCCTCTACTGGACATCAGAGTGGCTTGGTGGGCAGCATGCCAGACTGGTGGCGGGAGTTGAGGGCTCCAGGTCCAGCTGTGTGGTATGGGAAATGGCTCCCCATCTCTGGGCTTTCCTGGATCAGGTCAGTCAGAACCACAGGCAGGGCCTGACCTCCATGAAATGCTCCATCTATGCTGGGGATGGTGGTGCCCATGGTTCATGTGTGTCCCTGGGCCTCAGGAACCTTTCTTGCCGCTGTCTTTGGGGTTCTGGCTTGTCCTCTGTCCCCATGGAGGCCACACCATGCTTGTTATTAGTGCAGAATGGGAGTCAGATGGAGACAGCCAGGTTCCTCTGAATAACTGTGGCAAAGACACCAAACTGTCAGGACAGTGTGCTTGGGTTGAGAAAGGGGCAGCAGCCTGGGTGATGCTCAGGAAGTCTTAATGTCAACAAAAATGTTCACAATTTAGTGACAGGGATGGAAATCTTCTGATTTGGGTGTGAAGGCTATGTGACAAAAACGTTGTGGCTTGTCCTTAGTGGGAGCCAGGGTGGGCGGTTCCCTCTGCCCACACCCACATCTTGTGTGCACTGTGCACGTCTGAGCATGAGCATTGTGTGTGTTGTGAGCACATACTATGTGACTGAGTGGTGCGTTGTGTGTCATGTGCAGTGTGTCATGGACCTGGGAGGATGGCTCATGCTTTTGGGTTCCAAACTTTTAAGAAGACGATGACTCTGTCCCTAGGGATGTGCTGGATTGGAACTGTTAGCCTGTGGGGCCTGGAATGTGACCCTGGATGCTGATTTCTACCTGTCCCTACAACCTAACCCTACTGTCCCACTGGCCCCTGGATGGGTGTCAGCCTTTGTCCCAGGAAAGTCCCCTGAGGATTTTTCTAGTACTGCTTAGTTGGTTTTAAGGTTGGCGTTAATTTGCATGAAGGAAGTAGGTTGGCTCTTGTGACACAGCCAGGCCTTCCGGGAGGAGCTGTGTCACCTGGCTGCCAGCGTCTCCCACCCACACGCCAAATCCTACCTGCCCAGCTTCTTGACTCCATGTGGCTGCTGTGTGGGCTGCCAGGCCTGCTGTGGTGGTGCAAGCAGTCGGCCTAGAAACTGAGGTGCCCGGTGACAGTGACGGTGACAGTGACACAGGGCAGCGGGACAGAGGGCACCATGGGGTGGGTAGGTGGGATCCTGGGGATGACTCTGTCTTGAGTGTTGTAATGTAGGCAGCTCCAGGGTAAGGACAAGAGGAGGCTGAGGACATTACACACAGAGCAGGTGACAATCTTGACCTTCAAGGAGCCAGAGAGGGACAGATGCCCAAGGCCAGTGCTCTCTCCCTCCTGCTCCCTCTGCAGCGAGTCTGCAGCCCTGTTCAGAGCAGGCTCAGGCCTTGCTTCTGACGCAGGGGAGCTGGTGGGACCTCAGGGATCCCCTGCTGCAGGATACGGGACATCAGGTTCCTCGAGACAACGTCTCCTTACTCTGCGCAGTGTGTTATGTGGAAGGGTAGGAGCAGAACCTCAGGTCCGCTTCCTGGTGCTGAAATTCAGGGGGGAAAGCCTTGGGTCCCAAAGAGTGCAGACTGGACCCCTGTCCCAGCTGGCCTGGGATCCTCAGCAACTGCTTTCTACAGACAAACGCTAGCCATGATGGTGAATGCCTATAATCTCAGCGGTCTGGGAGGCGGAGGCAGGAGGATCACAAGTTTGAGCCCAGGCTCAAACAAAAACAGTAACAACCAAAGACCTGGTTTGCCTGGGGTGGAAGGGCTCCCTGGGAAGCTGGGTACCAGTGTTAAAGTTAGAGAGACCGAGCAAACAGAAATGGCTGAATCCTCTCCCGTTTCTTTTTTCTTTTCTTTTTCTTCTTTCTTTTTTGTTTCTTCTGGGGGGGGGGGGGGAGTACTGCAGGCCACACACAGAGCCTTCGCACTGATCTACATCCTCAGTACTTTTTTTTTTAAACTGTCTTTATTCTATTAGTTGGAAAATTTAACTGATACAGAAAAAAGTTTAGTCAGCTGGAGAGGAGAAGAACCAAGTGCCACCGATAACTGCTGGCTTCCCTGGGAGGGGCCCTGGATGCCGTGAGGAGAAAGGAATGCTGTGAATTGGAGCCAGACCTCAGTACTTTTTTGAGTCAGGCTCTCAATAAGTTGCTAAACTGCCCAGGCTGCACTCAAACATGGAATCCTCCCGGAGTGTGTACCACCACGCTGGTCTAAGAGCATCCTCTTCTCTCTAGGTTGACAATTCTAAGGAAGGTGTAAGCTTTGATTGGCTGCTGGCCATCTTTGTCACCATGCGGAAGGACTTAGAAAGCTGAGTGAGGAGACAAAAGGAGAAAGTCCTCAGGACATCATCCGGGTCGCTAGATCCAGCTAGTCCTGAAGCCCATCTTATTTTCTTCCGCTTACTTGAATTTGGCCTTGGTTCCTCTGCCGCTTCAGCCAAAGGAACTCTGCCCGGCGCTACTGGTCACCACATCATCACTCTGGGTTCCGTGGTGGGCAGCTGGTGGGGGAAGAGGACGGCTCCCTCAGGGGAGGCACCCACTTCTATTCCCTGAACTGAATTGTTAGGGTCCTCCGGCAGGGCTCACCTAGGGCATGAGATGCCCTCTTTGGGGGACACTGGGACCAAAGCTTTTCCCTCCAAGTCCCTTCTCTCATTTGCGCCAACTCCTCCCCTCATTTTGAGCATCTTCTCTGAAGGTGAGCTGGGCGGTGCAGGCTTGGAATCTTAGCACTCTGGGGGGCTCAGGCAGGAGGATTGCAAGTTCAAGCCCAGCTTGGGTAACTTTGAGAGATCCTATCTTGTATTCCGCTAAGGCAGTTGAATTTTATTTATTTATTTTTCTCTTTCCCAAATCAACTAGTCTTTTGAACTACATGCTTATAGTTATTTTCTAATGGGAACTGGCAGGTAAGGCCCGGTGTAACAATAACAACAAAGATATAGGAAATATGGGAAAAAAACTTTGGCTGAATATCGCAATAAAGGGATTGGTTGGATTCAGAGAAGAGATATCAAGATCTAACTACTGTGAACCCATTTGAGGAATAGGAAGCTGGGGTAGAGTGGTGATTTAAGTGAAACGACTTAGGTGCGGAAGATTAATATGTTAAACACCGTATTGTTTCTCGGACTTGGAAAACACAGACATTTTTTGGAACCATACAAAGTGATACCTGGAGCCGGGGAAAGGGACAGGGAGGGGGTGGGAGGGTAAAAGATGGGAAGGGATTGTGAAGTCGATGTGATACATAGATGTATAAAACACCCAAATTCATTGTAAATACTATGTATTACATCTGTATATTAATAAAAATAGTGTATGGGGGGGAGAGATCCTATCTCAAAAGAAAGAAAGAAAGAAAGAAAGAGTAAAAAGGGGCTGAGTGTGTAGCCTAGCGGGCAGCCCTGGGTCCAGTCTTCAGCACCACATACACACAGATCCACTCTAGTGTCTCACATGTCTCTGGCCCTGGAAGCCAATGCACTCTCAGATATCTGACCATGAACACATGCTGGCTGCCTTGGTGACATCCGCACACATGGGCAGCCGCTCCCAGGTCGGGAGGGCCCACAACACGCATTGCATCCTTGCCTTAAACCCGAGGGGAGGAGACTCACACCCGCCCCACAGCTGGGCGAGAGGCAGCTGTCCTTTCCCAGCCGGAAGGCTGAGCCAGGACAGGAAAGGCAGCGGGGTGGGGCAGGCCGGGAGAGGTAGTGCAGGAAGAAGTAGGTGGCCAACCAACTGTAGGCAGTGGATGTCAGGTCTTATGCAAATCAGGAAAAGAATTCACAACTGTCTCATAAATATTTGTAATCACTATGTGTCAGTGAAAATACACATCTTAAACTGGGCCTGGTGGCGTGGGCCTGTAATCCCATTTCTCTGGGAGGCTGAGGCAGGATTGCAAATTTGAGCCCAGCCTGGGCAATTTAGTGACTTTATGAGGTTCTATGTCAAAAGTAAAAAAATGCAGGCTGGGGATGTGGCTCGGGGTAAAGTACTTCCTTAGCATGTATTAAGGCCTTTGGTTTACTCTCTAGGACCAAAAAATAAATAAATAAAAATGTTCCAGGCCCAGTGACACAGGCCTATAATCCCAGCACTTTGAAAGGGTGAGGGAGGGGGATTGCAAGTTCAAGCCTGGCTTGGACAATTTTGCACTCTAGCCACTTAGCAAGACCTTGTCTCAAAATCAAAAATTATTTCCTGTGTCCATAGTCAAATCTAACTCTATCAGTACTTACATGCACCCGTGGTTATCAAAAGCTATGAAATTATTTCTGCCTAATTCATTCTGTTCTTTGGAACTCACACTGAAGAGAAATGCTATCAGCTGGAAAAAAAAATTTTTTTTGTGATCCAGGCAGGTCCTGAACTTACTCTGTAGCCCAGGCCAGCCTTAAACTTGCAGCAATCCTTCTGCCTCAGCCTCCTCAGTGCTAGGATTACAGGCATGCACCCAGTTTGTGTGGTGCTGGGGAATCGAACTCAGAGCCTTGCACTTGCTAGGCAAGTGCTTTTTAACCACTGGGCCACACCCCCAGCCCTACTATATCTCTATTTTTGATAGTGAAGAATTAAAAGATTCACCTAAATTCTTGATATGGGTGGACATATTAATAAATTATGTTATGCTGTTATGATTTGATTCTGTACAATTGCTGGAAAAGAAAAATAGAACCGGGGGCATAGCTCAGTGGTTACAGCATTGCCTGGCATGCGTGAGGCACTGGGTAGGATTCCATGGCACTGCATGAAAATTAGCCGGTCATGGTGGCCCATGCCTACCATCGCAGCACTTGGGAGGCTGAGACAGGAGGACTGTTGTGAGTTTGAAGCAAACCTGGGCTACCGAGTGAGACTCTGTCTCAAACAAACAAACAAACAAGCAAAGGTTAAAAAAAGAAAATAATAATATATCAGTATAGAAAAATACTTTGATTAATTGTGTGATACTAATATAAAAATTAGCAGATTGATTAATGGAATAGAATGACTGTCTTCAAACAGAATTATGTGTGTGTGTGTGTGTGTGTGTGTGTGTGTGTGTGTGTGTATACTAATATATAATATATATGTGTGTGTATATTCACACATACTTTAGGATGCAATAAAGATGACTGCTTATAATTTTTAAATCATAACAAGAGAAAAAAGATACCATACACAATAAGAATGGAAGACAAAACAAACTTAAGGGAAATTAAACAGCAAATAGGGGCTGGAGGAATGGACAGCAATTAAAGTGCTTGTCTAGCAATCACAAGGCCCTGAGTTGATTCCCCAGGACCACATAAATCCGGGCGTGATGGTGGAAGCCTATAATACCAGCACTCAGGAGGCTGAGGCTGGAGGACTGCCATGAGTCCAAGGCCAGCTTGGGCTCCATAGTGAGTTCAAAACCAGTCTGGGCTACATAGTGAGACATCACCTAAAAGCAAAGCAAAACAAAACAAAACAGTAAAAATACAGAGATTATATAGGAAGCTATAGCATTCCTACTGGACAGAAAATAGATTGAAAAATGGAGAGACATTCCTTGTTCTTGAAAGGAAATCGAATTACCCTAAATCAACCCATTCTTAATATAATAATCTGTAATCCTAGCACTCTGGAAGGCTGAAGCAGGAGGATGGCCCCCCTGGCAACTTAGTGACTTACCAAGACCCTTTCTCAAAATTAAAAATAAAAATGAGCTGGAGATACAGTTCAGTTTGGAGGTCCTGGAGTCAATTCCCAGTACCACACATACAAAAAAAAAAAAAAAAAAAATACATCAACCAATCAAATTTCCAATTATAGTTTTTTGGAAAACTCGACCAAAAGATTTATGCACAGATATATGAAAAAATATTTGGTGAATTTGTAAGATGGAGAGGAGAGATAAATGCTACATAGTAAGTGTAACTGAAAGCTAGAGGTGCACAACAAAACCGTGTGCTTGCCGGGGTCTGCACTACAGACAGTGCATTCTGCATAGAAGGGAAAGCCAGATTACCCAAAAGTGACGTTGGGAAAGACGACCATTTGGTGAAAAATAACAATTTTGCCATTTGGAGGAAAAAAAAAATCTGGACCCCTACCTCACTCCTTATATGCAAATAGATTCCAGTTGTAAATATAATCTAACCGGCTACTGTTCCATCATTATTAGTGAGGAAGTAACGCACAAAGCTGGGATGAATGGTAGTCCTGACCGTGTGCATACCAGTTTCTCTATGCCAAAACAGCCACGTACTGCAATAAAGACTATTTTGGAAAGGTATTAGTCAAACTTAGGAGGGAGGGCTGGTTTCCCTCATAAAATAAATATCTTCTGAATAAACGCTCAATAGAAAAAACTCAGAACACACAGTCAGTGACAGTAGTATACACAGGCCAACTTTAATGACTTATTAGAATCACCTGGAGACATTTAAAAACTACTGCTACTCTGCTCCCCAACATTCTCGTGTCGTGGGTGGGGTGTAATTGGGATTTTAAAGGCTCTCCTGCTGTTTAAATGTTCAACAAAGTTTGGGGATAAAAGGATTATGCAATAAACCTATAAAATTATTATTAATCAGCTGGGCTTGGTGGCACATGCCTATAATCCCAGTACTCGGGAAGCTGAGGTAGGAGTATTGAATCTGAGGCCAGCCTGGGCTATGTAGTAAGTTCAAGGCCAGCCTGAAACAGTGAGATCCTGTCTTGAGGAAACAAAATAAAACAAACAAGAAGAACAGCGCTGGGTCTGGTGGCGCAGGCGCCCTGGGAGGCTAAGGCAGGAGACTCCCAAATTGGGGCTTGTGGAGACTTTGCCTCAAATAAACAATAAAAGGGGGTCTAGGGATGTAGCTCAGAGTGAAAGTCCTGTGTTCAAACCCAGGTTCTGCAAAACAACAATCACGACAATACATAAACTAATAATTTAAAAAGTGTCAGTAGAAACCCCGAAGGCATGCTACTTTTCACATATCACATTGGCAAGATAAAAAAATTCAGTAAGGTGCTGGGGTGTAGCTCACCAATTATAGTGTTTGCCTCCCATGCACAAGGCCCTGGGTTTCACTCCCGAGTGCCCCAAGTGCCACACAAACCAGGCATGATCACACTGTAATCCCAGCACTCAGGAGGCCGAGGCATGAAGATTGCCATGAATTTGAAGCCAGCCTGGGACTGCCTCAAAGATAGAGAGAGGGAGGGGGAAGAAGGAAGGAAGGAAGGAAGAAGGAAGGAAGGAAGGAAGGAAGGTTTTTCAAGGCAACTTGGTAATCTAATTAACACATAAAATCTGCATGGCCTTTGACTCAACAATTTTATTTCCAGGAATTAGTTATAGATAAACTTTTCAGTGATTCCTCCAAGATGTTCAATTTAGCATCATTCCTGTAACTTTTTCACGTACCGGTCCCCCAGGGCCAGGATCAAACCCAACGCACACGTGTCCTTTGCAAGTGCCGCCCTGGGCTGCGTCGCCCACCCCCTACCTCTGCTCTCACATTTGTCAGCTGGGCTGGTGACCAGAGGGGGCAGTCACCCCCTCCCTCCTGTGTCTCTGGCACCTGGGCTGGAACCCGGCTGTGTGGATGTGGGTGGCACTTCTCCTTAGGGATCTAGCTGCATCCATAAATTTCACAGGAGCAGACAAGTCTTGGAGGGGTAAGTAGAGGATGGGACTCTGCGGGGATTCGGGTTATTGCTGTTTGTATGATAAATGCAGGTGGGGGCCCTTGCCTAGATGTGCGAGGCCCTAGGTCAGAGCCCTCAGCACTGCATTAAAAACAAAAATTAGCCAGGTGTGGTGGCACAGGCTTGTTATCCGAGTGCTTGAGAGGCCAAGGCAGGAGGATTACCATGATGTCAAGGCCAGCCTGGTTACATAGTAAGTTCAGAGCCAGCCTGGACTACAGAGTGAGACCTTGTCTCAAATACACACACACACACACACACACACACACACACATATATGTATGTACGTATGTATGTATGTATGTTAAAGAGACCCATTAAGGCCAAATGACTAGGCCAGCTCGGGCAGGAGGATGGCAAGTTAGAGTCCAGCCTGGGCGACTTAATGACTTAGTGAGATTCAAAAATGAAAAGGGCTAGGGATGGAGCTCAGTGCAAAGGCTTTGAGTTCCATCTTCAGTACCTCAAGGAAAAAACAATAAAAAGCTTATTTTGGCCCACAGTTCCGAAGGCTGGGCAGGTTGAGTGCGGGCAGCTGCATGTGCCACGCTCTGCATGTCCCAGGCAGTCCCAGGAGGGCAAGAGCCGCTCACCCCTTGAGGACTGCCCTGGTCCCCTTATCCAGCCACCCCTTACCGCCCTGACACTCCTCAACACTGGTGCATGGTGACCCCCAAAAAAGTTTTGTTTTGTTTTTTTTTTTGTTTTTTTTTGAGACCGGGTCTTGCTCTGTAGCCCAGGCTGGCCTCAAACTAACTGACTCAGTCTTCTAAGAGCTAGGATTACAGGCATTTACAGACATGAAATGAAAAACTGTGCCTCCAAATGTTGAACTCCCATTCCCCTACCCCTTCTCCCCCCACCCAAAACCCATCATGAAAGGACCTGAACAAACAATTCCGAGAACTCCGAGAATGTTAAGTACTTCCCAGCAACGCCCCAGTTCCCGGAACCGAGGCTAACAGCACCTAGATAACACAGGGGCCGGCAGCACCTGTTGCAAGACCCAGATGTTAACCAAGATATTGACCCATAGCATACCCCATCACGGCGCCGAAGTGTAGACCAATAGACAAACTGTATCTTTTAAATAAGCCAATCATAGAACGACCCTCCAACCCCCGCCAACCCCTCCCTTCGCCTACGGTTTTCAAGCTTAAAAACAGCCTGTACCAGCCACTCGGGGTCCTTCACCTTCCCGAGGCTGAGGGACCCAGATGCGTCTGTTAATAAACCTTCCTCCTGCTTTTGCATCAACCGAGTCGTCTGAGTGGTCTTCTTGGGGTGACCTTCGCCGGTAGGACTTTTGGGTCCAACAGAACCATGTGTTCCTGAGGAATCTAACTCAGGGCCTTGTGCTTGCTAAGCAGTCCTGTTAATAGCTGAGCTACGCCCCCAGTCCACGACTCTTTTTTTATTTTTTGAGACAGGGTCTCTCTCTGTAGCCCAGGCTGGTCCTGAACTCACTATGGAGCCCAGGCTGGCCTTGGACTCATGGCAATCCTCCTGCCTCAGCTTCCCAAGTACTGGGATTACAAGTCTGCACTATCATGTCTGGCTTGAATTCTCTGTCAACGTGATGAGGAAAATAGTTGTTTTTTAGGTTATTAATGACATGTGTTCTACACTTTCAGATAATATTCATAGCATTAGAAATTGGAAACTTAGGTGATATTATGGCATATTATGTAGCCATTTTTAAAATGTCCTGCTCCTTAATGGCAGAGGAACGCAGGAGCTATCTACCTCACCATTTGGGAGAAAGGATACATTTTACAACTACGAATTTAATTTTACACATATAAATATGTATGAATAAACCAAAACTGATTTCTGTGAATATATATGCCTAGGAAAAAGACTGGAAGGAAAGGTATGAATAATTCAAAAAGTTATCTCTGGAAGATATTACAGGGAATGTTTATTATTTTCCTGTTAAATAAAATTTTTTTCTAATGGCTACCCTGATACTATTTCACATAGTGCTTACAGGCAGAAGTACAAATTCAGAAATACAGTTTAGAAGGTCATCAATGGACCTCTGGAACATTCTAGAATAGTAAGGTATGAAGCACAGACCTCAGAACCTGGTAGGATTTTCTGTCCTGGAATTCCTAAGCCCTGTCCTGAGGCTTCGCGTGCGTTTGGTAGGCCGGTGGGGCAGCTCTGCTTCCAGCTCAGCGGCTAATGGATCGTGAGGCAGCATTTTCTTTTGCTGCTTTCCAGTCACCACCCTTCCGAGGTATTAGACTCACAAACCTTCATTCAGTGGTCCTCCGCTGCCAGGGCTGTGGTCTGCAGGGTGACTGGCAGAGGCTACAGTCCCACAGGCCACGCCGATTCCATACCTCCTCCCTCCTGGATGGTCCGCCCTCCTTTTCCTCCTAGTCCTTTCCTTTCTTTTCTTTCAAAATTTTGTGTCCTGTGCGCAACTGTGGAGTTCCCTTGGAGAAACAGGAGCACCTTCAGATCACTGCCGCCCCTTCACATACGTTGAAATGGAGGCTTCCAACAAACAGCCCAGTCACTAGAAATGATGGTGGCGGCTTTATTTATGTATTTTTTAAATTTATTTTTTAGTTATTTTTGAGGCAGGGTCTTGCTCTGAAGTCTGGGCTGGTCCTGGATTCACAATGTAGCTCAGGCTGGCTTCAAACTCACGGGATCATCCTGCCTCAGCCTCCCGATCACAAGCTGTGCACCCCCCCTCCCCCAATCTTTATATGGTGGGGGGATTCGAATTCTGGGCCCTGTGCATGCTAAGCAAGCACTTTAACTGCTTTGCTATGTCCCAGCCTTTGAGTTTTTATTTTATTTGAGTGTGTTGAGTTTTTATTCAATATAAATCTGAGAAGCTGAGGCTGACATTGAAAATCCCAAAGTTTAGAAAATTAACTGGCTACAAAGCAGACTTGAGTATTCCTTCAGCTTCCAGAACCTGGCTTTGGGGAGGGGCGCTCTGAGTTGCTGTTTCCATCAGTCCCCTTCCGGCTCACCCTGCTGGCTGCTAGCTGCGCCTCGCAGAGAATTGGCTACAGCCGTGGGGATTGGCTACCGCCGGTATTTACATGGGCTGGCACTCTGCCTGAGCGTCTCCCGGACCGCAGGTGGAGAGTTCACGAAAGCAAGTCAGAAAGCGAGTTATGAAAGCAAGTCAGAAAGCGAGTCACACACCATAAATCCATTTTTTTTTTTTTTTTTGAGAGAGAGACAGGGTCTCACTCTGTAGCCCAGGGCTGTCCTGAACTCACTATGGAGCCCAGGCTGGCCTTGGATTTAGGGCAATCAGCCTGGGATTATCACGCCCAGTTTATGTGGTGCTGGGAATAGAACTTGGGTACTTAGCATTTGACTTGCGCTTTAACCGCTGAGCCCTTCCTCCAGCCCCAGCCATTTGTATTATACTACACAGATACCGATCGAAAAACAGTGATCGAAGGTCAGAAAAATCACTCGGGTCCACCCTGAAAGAAGGCCAACCCTCCTAGAAAGTGAGCTGTGGGTTCACTGTTGTCTGGTCATTATGCCTTCAATCTGCACAGCGCGCTTTTGACGAATCTGAGCGAAGGCTCCGTGATCACCGGATTCAGAAACTTGTTGGTTCAGGATCTGTGGAGCGCACGTGCACAAATCCCTGCGCCCCCACGGGACACGGGCGCGGAGTTCTCGCGCTGCGTTTCCTATATGTACATATATTTTTTTTCTTTCTCTCCTCTGTGCTTTGCCCTTTCTGTCTGTGGTGCAAGTTTGCTCAGCACAAGAAGCTGGGCTTTAGTGCCAGGACCTGGGGATTCCTGCGGAGGCAGAACTGAGTTCCTATCCTTACAGTAAATCGTGTATAACGGGAGTATTTCAGAAATTTAAATCAGTAATCAAGACACGCGCGTGCATACACCGCCCCGCCCCCCCCCCCGCCCCCCGCCAGGTCTTTTAATGGAGGAGCCGACATTTGTTCACAGCCCTCTGGATTGAGGATCTATAGCAAGTCCAGCTGTAGGCTTGATCACTTCATGGCTGTGTTGCTGGTATTTAACGCCCATGAGAGTGTCCTGACCAAGAGACACTCAGGTCAAGACTGGAACACCTGTAATCCCAGCACGAGGGAGGCTGAGGCAGGGTGATTACCATGAGTTCGAGGCCAGCATGGGCTACATAGTGGGTTCAGGACCAGCCTGGACTATGGTGCCAGATCCTGTCTTTAAATAAAAAACAACACCAAAAACTAATAAATCATAAACCCAAAATGGAAATTCTTTTCAGTCTTCAAGGTGAAGAGCTCCTGCTCGCACCAACCACCTGCATGAACACCTGAGAAATGGGAGCTGCTTCTGTCCACCAGGTTTGGCATCTCAGTCATCTGGGCTGGTCCTAGATTCACAATAGCCCAAGCTGGCTTCAAACTCACTGGGATCCTCCTGCCTCAGCCTCCCCAGTGGTAGGATTACAAGTCATGCATCACACCACACACAGCTAATCTTCATGTGGAGATGGGGATTCGAATCCAGGGCCCTGTGCATGCTACGCAGGTGCTTTAACTGCTGTGCTATGTCCCAGCTGTTGCTGGATGAGTACACCCTCCTGTTACAGCCCCCAGGAAATGCTCAAGACATTTTCTATGCTGGAAATTCTTTTTTTTTTTTTTTGGTACTTTTCTTTATAAATAAACAAGCATTAAAAAGAATATTCCAACCAAGTCCTGGTGGCACATGCCTATAATCCTAGCACTTTAGGAGGCTGAGGCAGGAAGATCATAAGTTCAAGCCCAGCCTGGGCAATTTAGTGACTTAGTAAGACTCTGATTCAAAATCAGAACCAAAAAATGAGCTGGGGATATAGATCAGTGTGAATTTCCTAGATTTCATCCCCAGCACACAAAACAAAACAAAACAAAACAAAAAAAGACAGAATACTCCAAAGAAAAGGTACTATTACAGCAAAGGAAAAAGATTCAAGTATTATGGACCAATTGTTCTCTTGTCTTTTCAAATGTTATCTTTTGTTTAAGCTTCTACTTTGTTTCTTTTTTTGATTCAGGGCCTTGCATTATAGTACTGTACCGGCTGGACTTGAACTCACTGTGTAACCCAGGCTGGCCTCAAACTCACAGCAATCCTCCTGCCTCAGGCTCCCAACTGCTGGGATTACAGGTGTGCACCACCACGCCCAGCTAGTTTTTATGTGGTGTGGTGAATCGAACCCAAGGCCGTATGCATTCCAGGCAAGCGCTTTAACTGCTGAGCTACACCTCCAGCCCTTTGATGCTTTTTTCTTTTTGAGACAGCCATGCCTCAGCCCTTTTAAAGTAAAAGCTTCAAAGATGAAAAAAGTTTTTTAAAATTTAAATACATAAAGTTAAAAGAAAAACTATGTGTTTAGAGACAGGGAAAGAACACTTCGGTTTTTTTCTTGCCTGCCAAGCTCCAGACCACCAAGCCTGAGATCTCTGTGTGCCAACTCTGTGAGAAGTATGCAGGCATGATGTCCCTTGCCTGGCTTCTGAGAAAAGCAGGAGGCATTGTAGAAGGATGGGCCTGGGAGCTTCGCCCAGAGAAGGAATCCCCATCCCCCCTCGGGAGCTGGGGGCCTCTCTCCCTCCCACCAAGCAGCTGCCTTGCTGTCCACCATCTTGGATCCTCCTCTTTCTTCAGCTACGATATCCAGTAGGCAAGGCGGGGGCAGAGTCATGGCTCATTAGAACCCTGATTGCAGCCAATACTGGAGTCCTTGATGGCGAGCTCTAGAGGCTGCAAAACAGGGAAGTCAAATTCAGGTCTGAAAAGGGCTGTCGTGTATAGAAGAGTATTAGGTGTTGTGTCAGACCTTGTGGAGGAAACAGGGCCTTATGGGCAGGGAATCTGATCGCTTGGGAAACACTAAGCACCCATTCCTGGAACTAGGCAAAGGTTGCCTGATGGGGAGACAGTCACCGAGAGTCCTGTGCTACGTGGGGGGCTAGCTTGGAATCCAGATCATGGGCTGCAGAGTTGAGTTCTTGTTACTAGTTGGTCTGCTCTACCCTGCCTAATATGTGATGGTGCTAGTGATGGGAATTGTACCAGGCAGCGAGAAACAGGGCCGGGCCGGCAGGGCCCATTGTGGGAGGCACCATGAAGGAAGGCCGTGGGGCCCCTGCGAGTCAGGAACTGCGAGTCAGTTGGCCATCCACTCTGCCTTTCTCAGAACTGCCCTGGAATTCATCTCTTAACACAGCTTTGATGGAAACACGAAACCTTTGGTACTCCATGACTCCCACTTCCTGAATGACACAGCCTCACAGTGACACAAATGATACTTAGGGAGCACCTGCGATCTGGAGGTGGAGGTCATCAAAACACAAACCAGAGAGGCCGTTTACAACAACAAAAAAATTCACAGACCCACATTCCTATGACCCACATTGACAAATCTAGAGTGTAGGAGATTTGAAGCCAAGGGCACCTCCATTTTGATCTCAGCTCTGGCACTCCCTAGCTGGGCAGACAGCCACTTTGTCTTAGTTCATCTTTCTGAACCTCACTTTTCTCATCTGTAAAATGGGGTTAATAGTATCTATTTTGCAGAATCCTAGTAAAGATACACATAGACATTTGATTGTATAAACTGCTGTGCAGAGCCTTTCATATAATAAAACTTAATAAGAAATAGTTTTTTTTTTTTCTTCTGAGACAGGGTCTCACTCTGTGGACAGGCAGGTCCTAAGCTCACTACATAGCCCAGGATGGCCTCAAACTCACAGCAATCCTCCTGCTTCAGCCTCCTGAGTGCTGGGAAGACAGGTGTGTGCCACCATGCCTGGCTTATATGGTGGTGGGGAACTGAACTCAGGGCCTTGCACTTGCTAGCCAAGCACTCTAACTGCTGAGCTGTTCCACCAGGCCTCTGTTGTTTTTTGTTTTTTGTTTTGTTTTGTTTTGTTTTGTTTTGTTTTGTTTTTTGTTTTTGTTTTTGTGCTTGGGGCAAATAAATAGGGAAGAATTAACTGTCAGTTAACTTGGAAGGCAAAGAATGTAAAGGTCAGTGTGGGCTGGAGAGGTCCTGGGGTGGTTTGTCCACTGATGACAAAGGTATTTGAAGGCCTCCTGGATCTAAGTAATGTGCTACACATTCTAGGTGTTAAAATTAATGTGGCACCTACCCTCCCCTAGTTTCTGGTGACGGATTTGATAGACAGTGAACAAATAAATACAAGCAATTGGTCATGATCAGCTGCGCCAAGTTCAACTAAGGAAAACAGCTCTAGGAAAGAAAATAACAGAGGTGACCTGGTTTAGACCACAGGAGGAACCAGGGTTGAGCCCCTGGAGGAGGTGACTTTTAAGCCAAATCCTAAAGGAAGGGGTGAAATTGGTCCAATTTGTGCTGCAAGAAAGGGGGCCTCTGAGGCTGAGGTGGCAGCCTTGGTGAGGCTGAGGGCCGGAAGTGCCACCATGTTTAGGAGCAGTCCAAGTAAGGCTGAGGGCCGGAAATGACGCCATTCTTAGGAACCGAATGCACGTGTCTCAGGTGTGGTAAGGAGTGAGGAGGAGGGAAGGTTCTTAAGAGGTAGGCACTGTGGAAAGGGAGTAAGCAGGTGAGTGACATGAGTAAGACCCCTGTGGCTGTGGGGTGGGCTGGGATGGGCCAAGGGGTCTGGGTCACACATGGTCATCCCGTCCAGGGTGAGGGTCAGAGAGGGAGAGATGAGACAGGGTGCCGAGGTGCTTCCTGAGGGGCCTTCATGAGTGAGAAGAGTGGGCCCAGGCGAGGTGCAGTACAAGTGCTGCGCTTCAGGCCCGGGGGTAGAGGCCTGGGCCAGAGGCAGGACCTGAGGGGAGACACCTCCGTCAGGGACCAAAACGGAGCCCAGGAAGTGGGGCCTTGCGACGGGCAGGGCTGGAGAGGCAGCAGGACCAGAGGGGAGCACCGGGTGGGGACAGCAGAGAGCAGGGGCAGGCGCAGGAATGCGCTTGCCTCATGCCAGGTAGGCGGAGGGAAGGAGAGAGGCCTGCGTGAGGAAGGGTGGGGTGGGCATGGCATGTGGATGGCAAAGATGGCGGGAGCTGTGAGGGGGCGGGGCCACCGGACGTGACGCAACTAGGTGTGTGCCAGGCCGGAGCTGCCCCGCGGCCTGGTGACCAGAAATAATGGTGTGGGGTGGTTATAGGCAAAGCCGCTTGGCTCCCAGGACACCATCTGCTTGTTGCTTCCCACCTCATTTTTGCTGTTGCGGCTTAGTTGCGTGTGTGTGTGTGTGTGTGTGTGTGTGTGTGTCTGTGCTAAGTTGCCCAGGCTGGACTCGAGTTAGCGATCCTACTGCCTCAGCCTCCCATGGTGCTGGGATGACTGGCCGGATTCTTTCTTTGCTGGACCTTTAAGAGCTACACAGACTTCTGCTCCTCTCCTGTGTCCTTTTGCCTGGTCCTTCAGAGATCTCATGTACCCCGTGGCTTCGTAAGGCGCTCCTGGTCTGTTCTGTGTATTCACGCACTGGTTCCCTCAGCTCCAGGCTTGTATGGTCAACTGCCGGTCTGATCAGCTCTGCTTAGATATAAATCTCAAATATACAATGCCCAAGATAGATTTCCACGCCCTCCACCCCTTGGCTTCCCAGCTCAGGAAGGGTACCGCCTCCTGATTATTGCGGCAGCAGCCTAGGCAACACCAATAGTTTCTCACTCTATATTCGGTCTCTCTTCAAGTCCTATAAATTCCACTTCCAGGAATTTCCAGAATCTACCATCCCTTACTAACACTCATTTTTAGACCGCCTCCATTTCTCTGGGGCTACAACAGGGGTTTCCTCAATTGTCTTCATTTCTCCTGAATCAGGGTGACATTTCTCCCCAGTCCAGCTGAGAGTGATCTGTGTAGAAAGTGAACAGATGGGGCTAGAAGAATAGGTACAGTGGTTAGAGCCCTTGCCTAGCAATCTCAAGGCCCTGAGTTCGATTCCCCAGCACCGCCCTCTGGGCATGGTGGTGCATGCCTGTCATGCCAGCACTTGGGAGGCTGTGGCAAGCAGATTGCTGTGAGTCTGAGGCCAGCCTGGTCTATGTAGTGAGTTTAGTACCATCCTGGACTACAGAGTGAGACTCTGTCTCAAACAAAAGAAAAACAAAAATACCAGAATGGATTGTGGATCTTCGCAATGACATGGTTCCCACTGTGCTGAGCCCAAAGTGAGAGCCGCGGGCCCAGCAAAAGGCTCTGACCTCGTCTTTCACCTCCTTCTCTGTTCCCAGTCTCTACTCGAGAGACACCTTCATTTCCTCTTTCTGGAATTAACCAAGTTTCTGCCAACCTCAGGTTCTTTGCACTTACGAATCTTCTTTTGCTCAATATTCTCATCCTTAAGATCTCAGTCACTGTGTGACTCCTTGAATAGCTTAGGTCTGGCGTGTCCCCAAGAAGCCTCATGTATTTAGATATAGTAGGATAACTGAAATGGTGGGTTATTGAGAGGTAGGGCCTGGCTAGAAGGGGTGGGTGCCTGGGGTTTGACCTGGAGGGATTGTGGCAGAGCTTCCAGGCGTGTGTTGTTGACTTATGGGCCAAGAAGTGAAGGAGGGGTACCCACGCTGGGCTTGGGGGCCCATCTGCCTATTTGAATTAAGTAAAGGAAAGAGACATTGTTATAGTTTCTTCCTGGGAACGATCTGCCCTTACTGAGTCTCCAGACATTGACTCACTCCTCGCTTCACTTGGGCCCTGCTTCACTGGGTTACTGTCTTCCACACCTTGAGCAGCTTTCTAGACTCTGCTGGGTGCTTTCACTGCTGCCGGCTGCATGACGAATGGACTGCTTGAGACATTCTGAAACTGCAAACTAAAGTAAATCTTCCCTCCCTTGAGTCATGGGTGGCTAGTATTCTGTCCCAGAAACCAAAAAGTAACGAAAACACACCTCCTGCCTGCTGTCAGTCACTTGCTATCATGTATTTTGTGTTTGATATCAGAAACACTCGTGTGTTTATTCATTGCCTGAGTCTCCTCACAAAATGTGGGTTCACAGGTGCTGGTGTGGCTGGCCTGCTGAGCTCTCTGTCTCCCACTCCTAGAACAGGCTTGGGGCGAGAGTTCAGTAAATATTTACTCTGTGAATGAATGAGTCTTCTGCTGTGCTTCCTTGTCTTCTGGAGAGAATCTGGCAAGTGGCAAGAAGGGACCTCAGAGCACAGGTGGGAACCACATTGTCACAGCAGCTAATCAGATGAGCCAGTGCTGGCTTGCATGGCGTGGGCTGCTTGAGAGTCCTACCTGGGGCTGGTGGGACAGGCCTTGTCCATGGGCAGGGCCTGGAGAAGGAACTCTCCAAGGGCTGGTGTGGAGGCTGGGGAGAAGCCATGTGCAGACTGTGGGTCATCGCCTCCAAAGCTGTCCTAAGTAACCGAGGATTCCATTTTGACTGTCATGGGCTGTTGTCATCTGTGCTGCCCTGTCCAGCCTCTCCTTCCTAAAGAACTGCCACTCCTTCCCTTCCTTCCTCCCTTCCTTCCTTTTCTTTCTTTCTTTCTTTCTTTCTTTCTTTCTTTCTTTCTTTCTTTCTTTCAAGTTAGGGTTTTACTCTGTATGCAGGCTGGGCTTGAACTCACAGCAATCCTCCTGCCTCAGCTCCCCAAGTGTTAGGGTTACAGGTGTGCACCACTAGGCCTGGTACAGCTGCAGCTCCTCATCTTCCTCAGAGATTTCCCAGAGGCCTCCGGCAAGGACCAACCGATCTGTCTCTGAGAAAGCCCGTGGAAATTTACAAAAATAAAACACCTACAAAAACTCTTACAATTGACCATACACCATAATAAATTATGACACACGCATACCGTGGAATGTTATCCAGTCATTAAGATGATAATTATAAAGTTTAGGTTGCAACATAGAGATTATCCTTGACTATAATTTTAGGCAAGTAAAAAAAAAAAAAAAACCCTGGCTATAAATGTGTATAAATGTGACAACTTCATCTACATAAACATCTTTGGAGCTAAAAAAGATTATAAGGGAATAGTTGCTGTGTTGGGTTACTGGTATTAGAGTGGGTTCACCCTTTAGAGTTTCTACAACTTTTTAGAAATTACTTTTATGTTTATATAAGTGAAATTTTTGGAACTTTGAGAGGTTGAGGCAGGAGGTTCATAAGTTCAGGTCCAGCCTAGGCAACTTAGTGAGTTAGTGAGAACCTGTCTCAACAAACAATAAAAAGGGACTGGGGATATAGCTCAGAGCAAAGGCCCCACATTCAATTCCCAGTACCACAAAAAATAAATAAATAAAAATAAAAATAAAAATAATTGGAGGCTAAAATAGTGATTATTAGAGCCTGGAAAGGTGAGGGGAGGGTAAATGGATAGGGTTAGTGGGCACAGTGTGAGTTGGCTTGGAGGAGTAAAATAACTTCTGAAGTTACTTTAATTCACAACAGGGTAATTATGCGTGACAACAGTTAATAAAATATTTCAGAATAGCTAGTAGAGGATTTTGCATGCTCTTAACACAAAGGAATGATCAATGTCTGAGGTGTTTGATGAAACAGTTACCCTTACTTGATGATCACAAAGTGTATACATGGACTGAAATTGTCACACTTTACCTGACAAGGATGTCCAATTACCATGTATCCACTAAAAATGAAAAACTATTTTAAAAGAAACTAGTAAAGTTAAATTTCAATATTAGATGCACTTGGGCCCTGTGGCCTGTCATTCACAGACCTGTAATCCTAGTGCTCTGGGAGGCTGAGGCAGGAGCATCGCAAATTCAAGCCAAACCTGGGCAAGTTAGTGACTTAGCAAGAGCCTATCTCAAACAGTAAAAAGAGCCTGCAGATATAGGTGAAGGCCCCTAGTTCAGTCCCTCGTCTTGGAAAAAAGGGAATTGTAGTGAATAAATACTAAGTACAAAATAAATACAATTGTGTTTTATTCATATGAAATACTAAATAATGTTAGCAAAATTAAACATTAAGATTAGATATTAAAAAATCACTGTTTTTGAGAGGTTGTCTGAGTCCCAGACATGCAGCCGGACAGAGACAAGGGGGCCCCTACACCACGACAGGCATGGCAGGGCCAGGGGGAGATAACAGTGCCAGCCCCAGCGTTGCCCATGTGCCAGCACGGGCCCTCCGGGCCTGCTGCTGAGTGCACTGTTGTCCCTTCACACGCTGTTTCCCTAGTGATGCAGATTAACAAGGCCAGGGCACTCGTCTCAAGTGACAGGCTGACGTTCAAGCAGGAAAGGGGTCAGACCCGTCTGATACCAAAGCCCATATGTGTCACCATTCTAGTGAAGCCACCAATTGCACAAATTTTGCTTAGCCACCGTATTTTAATTGCTGCCATAATCTTGGCTGCCACCTCTCAGTGTAAATCAGGAGGCTTAGGAGGCCTGGACAGGCAGGGACAGGCCCTGCAGTCTTTAGCAAGGTAGTTGGAGACATGCTGGCCCAATTTTCATCTCTCCTCTCATTATATATTAAGTGTGGGCCTGGCTGGGCATGGTGGCATGCAACTCTAATCCCAGCTACTGGGAGGCTAAGGCAGGAGGATTGCAAGTCCGAGGCTAGCCTGGGCAAGACTGTCTCTAATAATAATATTTTTAAAAAGCAACTCAGTGGTAGAGTGCTTGCTTAGCATGCATGAGGCCCTAGGTTCAGTCCTCAGCACCACACACACACACACACACACACACACACACACACACACACACACACACACACAAAGAGTGGGCCTGGCTGGCCAAACACAGAGACCTCTGAGAAGGAGGAGGTATGAGGAAGAGGAGGGTGAGGAGGGCCCATGGAAGACACATGCTTTGAGAGGGTGGGATGGAGGAGGGCATAGGAATTGTGGGAAACACTGAGGACACTTGACTGAGTATCCCATGTGGTCCTGAGAAGGGCCACCTAGAGGTGTCACCGGAGGCGGCGGTGTCCGCAGCAGTCACCCTCGCCAGGTGGAGCAGTGCTCACATGAGGGCTGTCCTCCTCACCGCCTTTCGTTACTTTGCATGGTGTGCATTGGGGGCGAGTGTGAAGTGGGACTGTCTGGGGCCACTCAAGGTGGCTCCGTGGCCAAGGCTCAGGATGGACCTGCCATGCCAGGGGCCACACCGAGGGAGGTAGCCAGCAGAGGGGCCCTCAGAGGCCAGGGGGCCTTGGTCCCTGCGTGTGAGCCCTAGGTCAGCAGGAGTGAGGCTCTGCCTGCAGAGCGCCCAGGTGCGTGGAGACATTGTTCCTTTCCAAGTCCCCAGAGCCACAAGAAGCCACTTACACACACACACACACACACACACACACACACACACACACCCCCGGAGGCTGGCGGTGGAGCTGCGACAGCCCGCCATTACCTAAAGTCACGAACTGTTGTGGATTTTTTTTCTGACAGACTTTTATTTCTCCTCTCAGATTATTCTTTACTAGTACGATTATGATTCATAATAGCAACATTCAGCTTGAGTTGGTGCACATGCGTGTCACTCCTCAGCTGTTTTTACTTCCAGTTCCCTCTCTCTTTTTTGGACAGGGTTTGGGGATCTCTCCCAAAGGAGCAGTGGGGCCAGGCCCAGCGGTGCAGGCCTATAATCTCAGCACTTTGGGAAACCGAGGCAGGGGAATTTAGCAAGTTAGTGAGACCTTGTCTCAAATAAACAATTAAAAGGGCCCTCCTCACTGTCTGAACCCTGCACGCATCCCTTCCCCACTCCACAAAAATCCAACTCCCTGTTTCCTACCATTGTTCCTTTACTTAGCTTTCTTATTTATTTCTACTTTGGGTGTCTCACATTCGAGAACCCAGGAGATATTTAACCTTGTCTGACTCATTTCGCTAAGTGTTGTGATGTCAAGGCGCACACATTTCCCACGGGTGACACGTATTCACCTTTCTTTCTGGCAGTATAGTGCTCTGTTTGGATTTGGTAGCTGTAAGGATGTTCGCTGCGCTACCCAACATGGGAGGCTGGCAAGGAGAGTCAAATCAGGGCTCTCCCACCGCTCCCCTAAGCTGCACCTGTCTCGCTGTCTGACCCGTGTGTGCTAGACCCTTCGGCCTGAGGGTCCTTCACAGATGTGGCAACATTCAGCCTTTTTGGCGTTATACTCACAGAAAAGCCTGTGGTCACAGAGTGCCCCTCCACACTCACTGTGTGACCTCAGGGGAATTCACTAACCTCCTTTTCGTCATCAAATGCAGACACTAACCCCTGACTGAGCATCAGGCGCACACAATGCACTTAGTCAAAGGTCACCACAAATGTTAGTTGAACTCTTGACTCGGAGGAGTTAAGGATAAGAAGATGGCAGATGGCACAGGGACTGTCCTAGGACAGAAAGTAACTGACAAGTACACATTGGCCTTGAGACTGTATTGCTGCAGCAGTGATCTTATCCTGAGTCAGTCAGGCAAGGGTTAAAGCCAAGCCCAGAAGTGCAGGCCTGTAAGGGAAGCTGAGGCAGGAGGATCTTGAGCTCAAGTCCACCCTGGGCAACTTAGCACCATAGCAAGACCCTATCTCAAATAAACAAAAGGGGCTGGGGGTGTGGCTCACAACTCAACCTCCCATACCACAAAAAAGTGGGGGTCAAATTTAAGGGTACAGGAGCCTCTCCCCAAGAACACAGCCATACCTGAGAGTCAGGAGGGGCCACAGGAAGGAAGGATGAGACACGGAGAGTTTCTAGGTCCTGCTCGTCTTCCAGCTCACTGAATTGTCTTCCCGACCTGCTGTCATCCTCTTCCTCCCCTTGGTGGCTCTGTGGGACATAAGCACGATTCCCCAGGCCATGGTGGCCAGCTTGCAGATTCATTCCAGCTGCTGAGACCAGGCGGAAAAGCGAGGCGTCTGCTCCAGGGTCTGCTCTGGGGTCCTCAGGTGTCTCTGGGAGGTTTGTGGAGAAAGGGAAAGCGATGACCTTGGGCGCCTCCTGAAGCCCAGGCGGAGAAATTACTGAGGGGAGGGAGTCTGGGTTTCACCAGGGAGGCCCACGTCCTGGAAACAATGGGGACGATGGAACTCCAGCTGCTCCTGTCACCGGAGAGCAAGAGCAAAGCTGGAGCTAGGACAATGCTCGCGCGTGAGCATGCTCTGTCTCTAGTACAGCTCCTGGGCTTGGGGACAGCGCCTCACTGCTCAGAGGCTATTTTTAAAAGTGTGACATTCAATATGTCAGTAGGGAGAGGAGGGAGGTGACATCACTCACTTAGTGTCCCCAGATCTCTGTTTTGAACCCTCAAATGAAGTCTCGGGCATCACACCCCAGGCTGATGGGAGGGCTGTGCACCAGGGCAAGCCTGGCCTTTGAGTGTAACTCTCATTTCAACCTGTCTCTCTCTTTCTCCTTTCTTCCTTCCTTCCTTCCTTCCTTTCTTTGTTTCTGTTTCTCAGTATTAGAGATTAAGATCAGGCCATTTGTTTGTTTCAGCTTTGAGACAGTCTCACTAAAGTTATTTTTGTTTTTCCTTTTTTTGAGACAGGGTCTCACTCTGTAGCCCGAGCTGGTCCTGACCTCACTGTGGAGCCCAGGCTGGCCTTGGACTCAGGACAATCCACCTGTCTCAGCCTCCCAAGTGCTGGGATTACAGACATATACATGTACCTGGCTCAGCCTTTATTTTGGTTTGATAGGTATTGTGTCTGGCAGCTTACAGCAGAGCTCTGTATTAATATATATATATATATATATATATATATATAATTAAAAAGTAAATCCTCTTTATTTTTTAACTGCAATTTTTGTTTTGAGAAAATGAAAGATTCACCTGTACATGTGAGAACTAATGGCAAGACAGCACATGTAACCCTAATCCAGTTTTTAAAAACCCTGCAGTTTTAAAATCCAGGTAAAAAAAAAATCTTGCAAAAACCATAGTATTAGTACACCTGTCACAACCTAGATATTGACATGCTGCAGATGAGATACAAAAATATTTCAGTGCAAGGGTCCTTCTTGGTTCTGGGCCATTTAACGTTTCCACGTCCACTGCCGTCCTGAGCCAGTCCCGTCCTTCAACCCTGGCCACTGCTCATTGGTTCTGTAGTCCCATAATATACTCTTTGGGTTCTGCTGGCCACTATTTGTTTATTTATTTAGAGATAAAGTATAGTCCAGGCTGGTCATGAACACACTATGTAGCCTAGGCTAATCTCAAACTCATGGCTTTCTTCTTGCCTCAACCTCCTAAGTGGTGGGGCTATAGGCATGCCCCACCAAGCCTGGCTTAATTTTATGTGGCGCTGAGAATCAGGTTCAAGTCCTTTTGCCTGCTGGGCAAGTGCTCTGACCACTGACTTCTGACCACCAACCACTTCCCTAGCCCCAAGACTCATTTCTGAGACTGTGGTTAAACAGTGAACAGTGAATGGTCTCTGGCCCAAACAACCCCTTCAGGAACCAAGCAGTGGCCAGGAGTGGTGGCACAGGGCTGTGATCCCTGCATCTGGATGACTGAGGCAGAAGGATTACAAGTTTGAGCCCAGCCTGGGTGATGTAGCCACTTAGTGTGACCCTGTCTCAAGATCAAACTTACAAAATGGGCTGAGACTGTAGCTTAGTGTGAAGTTGTGGCTCCATCCCCAGGACCAGTAAATAAGTAATTAGGGAGGGCGGTGTAAGACTTCTTTGTTAAGTATTTTGGGGCTGGGGACTGGCGGAATGGCTCAGCGGTTAAAGCGCTTGCCTAACAAGTGCTAAGTGGATTTGATTCCCCAGCACCACATAAACTGGGCATGGTGGAGCACGCCTGTCATCCCAGCACTCCCGGAGGCTGAGGCAGGAGGATTGCCCTGAGTCCAAGGCCAGCCTAGGCTCCTTAGTGAGTTCAGGATCAGTTTGGGCTACAGTGAGATCCGGTCTCAAAAAAAAAAAAAAAAAAAAAAAAAGGATTCTGGGGCTAAGGCTTCCCATGCAGAGCCTCCTGCTCACCAGAGCGTCCTGCAGAGTGCCAGGAGCCAGTGCTTGGCTCCTCCTGCCTCTGCCACCGCCCATGCAGGTGACTTGGAATGGCTGATTCTGGGCCGTGAGACCCAGGAGATCCTTGGTCATGGCCTGACCTCTACCACGTGGTGGTGGTGGAGCTGTGGGCCCACGATGGAAGGTTGGGAGGGACACGGTGCAGAGGAGCCGGGTCAGGGCTCCCTTCCCGCCTCCTGGGGGTGTCCTTCCTTCCTCTTCCCGTCCTGTCCTTGCTCTCGCACCTCTGCCTGTGGCAGTGCAGGCTCGGGCGGGAGCTGCAGGATGGGATGGGGGTGTGAGTGAGCCTAGGGGCTTAGTGCTCAGCTGGGGACACCAACTGGAGCCCTGGTGTTCTCCAGATTCCCACCCAGACCACCTGAATAGGATTTTCCTTCAGAGATATTTTTAAAAATTCTTTTATTAATATGTATTTTTGATATTATAATACTAATGGCAAGGTTGAGAAGTTGGTGCATTTGCATATTGCACCTTGTCTGTTACTGGTTTCCTCCCCCTTCCATCCCCTCGCTCCCAAACTCTGTGTTCCTACTTTCTTCGTCTCTTTCTTCTTTTCCTTTTCTCTCTTTCTTTCTTTTTTTAATGTTACTTTAGAGATATGTCCAAGGAGCCTTGCCAGGCCTCTCATAGCTTCTCTCCCTGGTAGAACTCACCTTATATGTATAAAGCCAAAAAAGGAACCCTCCTGCACTGCTGGTGAGTGTGAACTGGTACAGCCGCTATGGGGAGCAGTATGGAGGTCTCTCAAAAGACTGGAAATAAATATCCCCTTCTACCCAGCGATACCCCTTCTGGGAATATTCTCAAAAGAGTTAAAAAAAACACATAACAGAGATACATGTACACCCGTGTTCATAGCAGCACAACTAACAATAGCTAAAATATGGAAGACACCAAAATACCCATCAACAGACCAAAGGACACACACATATGATATTTATACACAATGGAATACTACTCATCTATAGACAGATAGGTTGTAGGCAAAAGGAGGAAATTTGAGACCATCATCACGCTTAGTAAAGTGAGTCAGAAGCAGAAGATGAAATATTGAGTGGTTTTTCTGATATGAGAAACCCAGATCACAGTTATCTCACAGAACTTAATGTAGAAAATAATGGTAACCAGGGGTGGGGAGTAGGGGACGGGGGGAGGGCTAAAAGGAGAGCAGAGAAGGTCTTATAACTTTGCCATGATATGTGTGTGCACAAAATGCTCAAGATTAAAGTAAACTTTAAATTTTGCACTTATATGTATCAATAAAATGGGGGAGGGGAACATAGCCGATCTGGAGCTGGGTATAGTGGCGCATGCCTAGAATCCAACTCTGGAGGCTGAAGCTGGAGGATCTCCGTAAGTTCAAGGCGAGCTTGGACTATATAGCCAGTACTGGGCTAGCCTGGACTACGGAGAGAGACTTTGTCTCAAAAAATAAGTAAATAAATAAAGCTAATCAAAAGAGTTTCAAAAGTAGCCAGAACAACACCTGCGCCAAAGTTCCTTCCCCTGAGCACCACATGAAAGCAGTGGTCAAGAAAAGGAGAGAGGGAGAGATGGAGGGAGGCAGAAAGAAAGGAGGAAAAGAGGAAAGTAAGACAAGGCACAGGGGGATTTGCAGAAGTGACAGCAGCAGCGGTCACGGGGGACAGGTCTGAGAGGACAAGCTGAGACCGTGTGAGGCCGTGACACTGAAGGAAAGTGTATTTGGTTCTGATCTGCGGACCTGAAGTTAGTCTTTTAACTTCTCCTTTTTAACTATCTTTTGTTAATGTGTGTGTGTGGGGGGGGGGGGGGGGGGGGGGGGGGTGGTACTGGGGGAGAGAGCCAGGGCCTTCACCCTGAGCTATGTCCTCAGCCCATTTTTAAATTTTTGATACTGAGGTGAGGTCTCCTAGTCATTAAGTGGCCCATGACCTTTGTGAAATTTCTTTTGTGACCACTGTTTCTTTTTTAAAAAATCAGTTTTTTACCAGGTCAAATTTTTTTTATCTTCCGTATGTAATTTCTTTTAAAGGTTTAGCATGTGGCCTTTAAATGTTGGTTTTATTTTTGCAATGTTTACTCCTAAAACTAGTGCTTACTGCTAATTGAATAAAAGATTGAGCATTTATTTCTTTTTTCTCCCACTATTTTTATTAATATACAAATGTAATGCATAGTATTTACAATGAATTTGGGTGTTTCATACATCTATGTATCACATCGACTTCACAATCCCTTCCCATCTTCTACCCTCCCACCCACTCCCTGTCCCTTCCCCTGGCTCCGGCTATCACTTCATATGGTTCCAAAGAATGTCTGTGTTCTGGGTTTTCCAAGTCCGAGAAACCATACGGTGTTTAACATATTAATCTTCCGCACCCAAGTTGTTTCACTTAAGTCACCACTCTACCCCAGCTTCCTGTTCCTCTAATGGGTTCGCAGTAGTCGAATCTTGATATCTCCTCTCTGAATCCAACCAATCCCTTCATTGGGATAGTCACCAAAAGTTTTTTTTCCATATTTTCCTACATCTTTGTTGTTATTGTTAAACCAGGCCTTACCCACCAGTTCACACCAGAAAAAAGTTATAAGCATGTAGTTCAAAAGGATAGTTAATTTGGGAAAGAAGAAAAAATAATAAATAAATTTCAGTTGCCTTAGCTGAATACTGGAAGGTGCATATTTGTACATTCACAAGGTTATCTTTACATCAATCAGTTTCCTTAGGATAAACTTTCATTAGTGACCTAATAAGTGAATTGCTACAACAAAACAAAGTTAAAACTATATCACATTGCTACATTAAATGAACTTAAATCTATACCACATAAATATACTTAAAGCGACAGACATGTAGGCAAATCTAGTTATTTCTTAATTTCCTAACTTTCATATCTTATTTA